>CM073494.1:52735000-53335000 GCA_037074585.1 Biancaea sappan | reverse complement strand
AAACAGAAGGAGAGGGAAGAGTTCAACCAAGTATTATATCATCGAAAACGTTTCTTTAGGCACGCAAAACATCGACAATTAAATGCATATAACATCGTATAAATAGAAATTAAATAATTGTAGTTATAAGTGTCCTGATCGAGGCCTTAAAAAGTTAGTATATGATTGTCTAACAAGAAATCTTTTTGAAGTAAATCCCATTAAATATTTAGAGTAAATTATTTTGTTTTAGTTATTAAAAAGTTATATTTGTCTCAATTTAATTTTTAAAAGATTAAATATTTTATTTTAATCTATAAAAATTATATTTATTTTAAGTTGATCATTTTTGTTGCTAAATTTTAAAATTTTCATTACCAAAAATCACTATCATGCATTAAGGGACAAAATTTAGAGAAAGGCTTCTCTCATGCCTCATGGCAAAACTTAGACAAATACAACCTTTGAGAGATTGAATTGGGATGCTTTATTCTTTAGAGACTTATATTAAAACAATGGAAACATTTTGAGAATTAAATCAATAATTTATTCTAAAATTTATTTTTAAGAGGACACATCATTTATATTTTCATCCTAATCTGATAAAGATTATTAGAGCAAGAAAATAGCTAGTTGCAATTAATTTTTATTAAGATTTAAAGTTTTCATTTTAGCTTACAATTCAAGGAAGAATTTTATTCAATTTTGGAGTTCATGTATGAATTTTACAATTAAATCTCAATTTAGATAACTCAAATGTTGTTTCCTAAAAATAATTACTATATGGTATGAGGTAGTCAAAGATAACCATATCCTGACGTGAGCTTTGGCTAAAATTTTTTGGACTCTCCAAAATTAAGAAATTTGCGTTCAAAGGACCAAGAAGCAAATTCTCTAAAATCTTGATTAAGTCATGTTTCATATGGTTATTCACATATTATATCAAGCCGAAAACTTTTCTTTACGTATTGTTTGGTTGGAGGGAAATAGAAGAGATGGGAGGAGAGGAATTTTTTTAATTTGGCTTTGTTTGTTTTGATTAGTTAGAGGGGACGGGAGGGAAAATGTAAGTGAAAAATTCCTCCCCTCCTCTTATTTTCTTTCCCTCCGAAAGTGAGGGGATTTGGAGGGAAGAAAAATTGTAATAATATAAAAGACATAAGTGCCCTTAATAATTTTTTTTAATACTAAGATTATCTTCTAACTTCTTTTATTTTGCTTCTTAAATAATAGATTACTAACATATTTTGACTATATAAAATTATTATTATTATTATTATTATTATTATTATTATTATATGTAAATAATACATTATATGTATAACTAAATAATAAAGGATAACAAAAAAATAATCCTAATAATAATAAACTGAGTAAATTAATAAGGACCAAAATATCATTTTGGTCCCTCACAGATGTCTTTTTTCTCAAGTTAGTCATTTACAAATTTTTATTATCAATTTGGTCCCTTATAAGTTAATATATTATCAATTTAGTCCCTCATAGATTTTCATTCTTAATGTGTTGATATGTTATTAATTTAATTCCTCACATATTTTTATTTTTAATTTGGTCCCTCACAAATTTATATGTTATCAATTTAGTCCCTTCATCAAAAGTTGTTACCATCAAAAGTTATGGCCAGCAAAACAAGAACTAAATTGATAATATATCAATTTATAGGGATAAAACTGAGAATGAAAATAAGTGAATGACTAAACTAATAACATATTAATTTATGATGGACCAAATTGAGAATATAATTTTTTTTGAGAGACTGAACTGATAACATATAAATTTGTAAGGGACCAAATTGAGAATAAAAATTTATTAAAAAAAGGACATATGTGAGAGACCAAAATAGAATTTTAATCAGTTAGTTAAATTATACTTCATTATTTTTTTTGTTTCTTCTAACAATAAAATTATTTAGCTTTTTTTCTTATTACGGTAATAATAAAATTAAAATTTTATATGATTTTTAAAATACAGTATATATTTGAGATGCTTTTTAGATGAATTAAATTAAAACTGTTAAAATGTTATATTATTTCACCATAACAAATGAACTAACTTATTTAAATATAAGTAATAACAAATTTGTCATGTTTTGTTGGTCATACAATCAAAGGGCTATAATAGTCATTTTATTTTATTTTCCCTCCCATTGCAAACCAAACAAAAAAAGTTTATTTTCCCTTCCCTCCCCTCAAACTAAACCAAACAAAGAAATTTTATTTTCCCTTCCCTCCCCTTCCCTCCCCTCCCCTCCGTTGAACCAAACAGTACGCAAAGCACATTAACAAATAAATGCATATAACATTCTTACAGTTGGAAATTAAATAATGGTAGCTAAGTGTCCCGATCAAGGCCTTGTAATAGGCCTCTTAAATAATTTTGGGATAAGATTGTTAAAAGTGTCGTTTCAATGAATTATTTATCCGATCTTGTTATTTTTATGATTTCTTTTTCTTTTTTGGCAATAAATGAACATAAAAGGATTTTATTGAGTAAATTACCGTTTTGGTTCCTGAAAGATTGGTTCTTTATCAATTTGATCTTTAAAAAATTATTTATATCAATTTAGTCCTTAAAAAAAATATATCCCTAAACTTATCAAAAGGATTGGATCTATTTAACTCATTTTTTAGGTGTGTTGGCCTCGTTGAAAGTCAGGCCTATTTGGCCTAGCCTAAGTACCAGTGGGTTATCCTTTTTTTTTTAAAAAAATTATAATCAATTTTTAGTGCTTCAATCTCATCTCTAAACATCTCTTCTTTTCCAAATCTGGCTTAAATCCCTTCTTAAATTTCCCATCCCTTTCCAAATCCCTTCTGACCTTTCCTCCCATTTATTATTTTCCAAATCCTTTCCCTTTCCCACAAAATATTTGAAACATAATAATTTTAATTTTCTATCTCTGATAATTTCATCTCTAATTTTGAAACAAAGTTTATATTTCGTCTCAAATTTTTTTCAATGCCAAGATTAGAGATAAAATATTTTTCATTTCTTAATAATTAGAGACAAATTTTTATTTAATCAAAGATAAAAAAATTCATGATTTTCTTATAACGAAACTTTCTTTGTAGACATTGATTGAAGCTGAGAGGAGAAAGAACAAAAGTGGGTGGAATTAGCAAATGTTGAGGGCTATGTCATGTCAATGTTTTAGGTGGCATGCCAAGTCATTCTTAACACACCGTTAGATTTCACCTCAACAAATCTGTTAGTGGGCTATTAACTATGTGGTTGGAGAAACCAAATAGATTAGGAATAGGTCTTTCAATGACCAAATTGATACAAGCAATCTTTTGATGACCAAATTAATAAAAAATTAATATTTCAGGGACTAAATCAATAATTTACTCTTTTTTCCTTATACATCACAATTTTTATTCGAATATCTTTTTTAAATTCATTTACATGTAAGATATATACTAGTTTGGATGGCAGAGCAAAATATTTTGGGCCAAAATACAAAGAATTTCATTTAACTTAGGGGTTATGCAATTTACTTTATGAAGTGAGAATAAATTCTCAAATTTTCAATTTTGTCCTACAGACCCCTTCTGCTCACTTCTTCATCTAAAATATTAACACTTGTCCATGGAGATTAAAGAAAAGCTAAAATGATTAAAAAAATACACGTTATTTTTGCAACAAAAAAGTCTTATAAAATGATAGAGTAAATGTATTTTTTGTTAATTTAACTTTTTTAACATTTATAAATAAATAGTATAAAGGTTTTGAATGAAAATATCAACAAATGGGTTATACTGCACAAATTTAATAGTTTAAAAAGTTCATTATCAATTTTTAAAATTAAATGTTTTCTAAATTAAAATAGGTTTTTTACATTTTGTCCAAATTAAAAAAATCAAAAAACAATTTACCATTCATGTATCTCGTGGTAATGAGATAAGTTGCCAACAAAAATTGTATATTATTATTATTATTATTATTATTATTATTATTATTATTATTATAGCGGCAACCAAAATATGTTTCTCCAAAGGAGACAATGCAAGATGGTTTTCTTTCTGTGAATCACGTGACACACCGTGATGGACTGAAATTTGGAATGTAGATGTGATGATCAAAATGCATTTTTCCTCTTCCTCCTTCTCTCATTTATTGTGATAATCAGAATGCACTTTTCCTCCTCCTCCTTCTCTCTTTTCTTCTTCAACAAGGGCCCCAACACAATGAGAGAGGCACCATCATGGCCTATTTTTTACACGAATTTTGACCATTTAATTTTGTCTTCAAAATACTAAATTTGGAGGCTGATTATTCATGAAAAAAAAGTGTTAGGTACCAAACAATATATATATATATATATATATTGGCTTTCACAAAGAGTATCTCTCGTCGATCACAGAGACTAGTCTCTTTCGAAATATTGAAGGCAAAATGTAGACCCGTCTCAATTAAGTTTACTTTATTCACAAGAGTTAAAGATCAAACCCCCAACAATTTGCTTAAGGGGTGAGAGCCTTTACCACTTACACCAAACTGTCTTAGTAGTCAACATTCATTTCTGAAAAATGGTTATTTTACACAAGTTGTGTAAAATTCAATTATATAGTTTCTAAATTTTACCTTTCACCACACATATTCAAACTGAAATTGAATAAAAGAAAGGAGGAATCGGGAAATCTTAAGATGTTTACAGGACTAGACTTATTTGGTTAATGTGTTCTAATTCACAAATTCTAACATGAGTTCATCAAACAAAATGATTTTAGAGATTAGTTAATGTGTTCTACTAATTCACAAAATCAAAATAATCTTTGATTACAAAATTAAGACAAATCTAGACCCAATGACTCAAAAGACTTTTTATTAAGGGGAATTCTAATTCTGACTTGGAGACATCTGCTTGTGGAGTCCACATCTGATCCAACGGCATCCGTCCAAGCAGACCTCCCCCCTCTCCCAATTTCCTAGTGGCCTCGGGTGACGTCATTAGATTCTTTGTTCCCTCTTTCTATCTAGGGTTTCACTTTATTGAATCTCTTTTATATTTAAAATTGTCTATCAACATAGTTAAATTTATAATCAAATTCAAATTAGGTAGTATCCTACCTTAACCACCATTAACCCATCATATTTATCTGTTTAGTTTATCTATCTATCTATCTATCTATAAAAGAGATTAAAACAAATGCACCTTCAACATTTAATACACTTGCTCTTAATAATTGTTCCATTTCTGCATTATATATGCATGTTTTTATTGTTGTTGTTGATGTGCCTTTTCACGTTGCAGCCATATCATCTAGGTGGCCCGACTAAATTTATGGTGGTGTTTTGGTACGCAATTGAATTTTACCAGTTATTATGCGTGTTTTAGTCCTTTTTCTGTTAATATTTCCCCATTGTACACTACTAGAAAACCCATTATTAGCGACGGAATTTAGCGACGGAAAATTTCCGTCGCAAATTCCGTCGCAAATCCGTCGCAATTTCCATCGCTGATTTAAAATTGTAATATAAGGAATTTGTGACGGAATTTGCGATAGAAAAATTCCGTCGCTAATTAAATTTCCGTCACTAATATTAGCGACGGAATTGTCCGTATCAGAAATCCGTCACAAACTTTTTTTTTGTTTTGCGACGAAATAATCCGTCGCAAAATTCTGTCGCAAACACTAGTTAAATTTTTTTTTTAACTTTTTAATGTATCATTAATATTTATAGTCATTTATTTAAAAGAAACTTAATTTTTTTGTTTATTTGTCTAACATTTTCAGAAATTTTACTCTCTCCCTCCAACTTCTCATATTATTCATATAGGTCTTTGATAAAAATTTATTCCTTATTCTTTTTCATGTTCTAAGACCATATTTAGGTTCATGTAGGTACATAGGTCACAAATATATTTTGTTTTAAAATTATAGCTATTACTACAAACTTTTGATTTTATTCACTTAAGTCATTGGTAATAATTTTTACTTTATCTTTCTCATGTTCTAAGATCACACCTAGTTTCATCTAGGTCTGTAGGTCACAGATATATTTTATTCTAAAATTATAGCTATTCTTACAAACTTTTGATTTTATTCACTTAGATCCTTTGAAAAAAATTTCTTTTATCTTTTTTATATTGTAAGACCACATTTAGTTTCATCTACATCCACATGTCACAAATATATTTTTTTCTAAAAATTATACCTCTTAAAAATTTATTTTAAAATAAAATTAAACTTTTAATTTAATTAGTCTAATATTTATATATAGTTTTTATTTGTAAATATAATATATTTTTTAACTTTACCAATTGCCATTACCTTCTCTGCCCAGAGCCCCAGAAACGCACCATCCCTTTTGCCCACACACGCATAGTCTGAGTCAAGCATCCACAGCCAGTTGAAGTGTTCGATGAGTCCCCCTCCGATGATCTAGCATTCATGAAGCTTGATTCACGGTCTGAACCACAATGTGGTTCACGAGATCGTGAACCAGCAACTGGTTCATGGTTCACGACCAGGCGTGAACCAGATCTGGTTCACGCACCTGGTTCACGCCTGCGTGAACCAGATTTCTGGTTCACGGGCGTGAACCAGTTTTCTGGTTCACGGGCGTGAACCAGTTTTCTGGTTCACGCCTGCGTGAACCAGATTTCTGGTTCACGGGCGTGAACCAGTTTTCTGGTTCACGCCTGCGTGAACCAGATTTCTGGTTCACTTGAACCAGAAATTTCTGGTTCACTTGTACCAGAGATTTCTGGTTCACTTGAACCAGAGATTTCTGGTTCACTTGAACCAGAAAATTTCTGGTTCACTTGAACCAGAAAATTTCTGGTTCACTTGAACCAGAAAATTTCTGGTTCACTTGAACCAGAAATTTCTGGTTCACTTGAACCAGAAAATTTCTGGTTCACTTGAACCAGAAAATTTCTGGTTCACTTGAACCAGAAAATTCTGGTTCACGGTGAACCAGAAAATTCTGGTTCACTTGAACCAGAAAATTCTGGTTCACTTGAACCAGAAAATTCTGGTTCACTTGAACCAGAAATTATCTGGTTCAGTTGAACCAGCAATTATCTGGTTCAGTTGAACCAGCAATTTTCCACCAGTCTAGTATTATGAAATGGTTGTTTGTCAAAATGGAATTGAAGTGTGGAATTTCAGTCTAGTACATATCATTTTAATGAAGAGTATGCAATTAGAAATCTCTTGCTGTGGTTATAATTATGGACACTATCTTTATCATGCTCAATCTTTTGTCCCCATTTTCGTCAAAGAATGTGATTTAAGGATATTGTGGCCATGTTTAATCTTTATAATTAAGACCGAAATATATATATATATTACCTAATTATTCTGTGCACAATTTAAGATTAATGATGTCTAAGTTCACAATTTTTTTCTATTAGTGTGGAATTATATCAATTCAGATGTCTAGCAGTCATACGAGGCGAGGTGGAGGGCGCAGAGGAAGTCATCTCACAGTCCGCTTGCATCCCCTACAACCATCTACTTCTACATCACCAGTCCCATCTCCTCCACAGTCAACTAGGCCAAGCACATCCTCAGAGCGTGTACTTTCAACTCAAACACCATCCACACACCCTTCATCTGCTGAGGAGCCACCTACCCCTGCTAGTAATCAGTCGAGTCACCATCCTAGCGGGACTGATCCCACTGACGGTCGACGTTGGATACGCCCTGATAAGGATACGTGAGTTATACTTAAATTCTTTTGTTTGTTAAATTTTTGTTTTTAAGTACTAAGACTTATATTTTCAAAATTGCACAGTTTTTATCCAGTTGTTGACACCATACGAGAAATTTCCCCGATCATACAGAGAAAGTATGAGGCACCGGCATACAACTTTAAGACTACTCCTCTGGAATTGTGGAAGTTATGGTTTCAGGAATGGACGGTAAATTTTGGTTTTGACTGACTTTTTTGTTATTTTTACTTAAAAATATTAACTTTTGTTTACTTTGTACAGAAACATTACAAGTGGTTGCCTGAACATGATTCTCAGATAAAAAAGAATTGGAACAAGAAGTGCGGATACATATTACGCAACATGATGTGTCGCATCTGGAGTGAATATCGATCTCATCCTCGGCCTAAATGGATTAGCGAGAAAATCATGCAGCAGTTAATTCAGGCATGGGAGCAAGATGATTACAAGGATAAGTGTGAGAAGGCACGTAGAAACAGGGCGTCTAGTACTGGGGGCACATTACACACTGGAGGCAGCATTCCTTCCTCTGAGCATATGCGTCGGCTGGTAATATCTTATCTAGACTTCTTTTATTTTACTTACTTTTTTTTTGAATTAGATAATCATCTTGAAATTATATAATATTCACTATAATATGTAGGAGTGTCAAAGTGAAAGAAAGCCTAGCTTGATAGATTTGTTTATACGCACCCACAAGAAGAGGGACAACGGAGATTTCGTTGATGTGCGATCGCGAGAAGTCTATGTGAGTATTTTGAAATCTTCTATTTTTTATATTAATTTTCTTAACTATATAATTAACAATATAAATTATATGGTTATAAATATTTAACAGGAGGAATATACTAGATTGAAATCATCGCAATCGTCAGTAATAGGTGGGGGTAGCGAACAACATGATGATGATGTTGCCGATGCAGAGCTATGGCTTCAAGCAGTAGGAGGAAAGAACAAGAAGGGGCGCATATTTGGCATAGGGTCAGAGGCACGTGAGATATGTTGCTCTAGTTCCTATGTTGCCCCGTTATCAGGTCTTCATCCTGACTTTGAGGAAGAATTACAACGTCGGATGGAGCCTATGATGGATGAGCTTAGGGCTCATAAGGATGAAATCAACAGTCAGAAAGAGAAGATTGATGCCCAGACACAGATGTTGCAGAGTCAGGCAACTGTCATCAATGAGATGCGTGCAATGATGGACCGCTTCATCAATTCAGTTGGCAGGCAGATGGATACTCCTACTGAGGATGATGAGACACAGCCCCCGGATCACCCAATTGACTAGTTTATTTATAGTAACTTGTATTTTATTGTAAATGATGATGGATGATGATTATATTTTGTTATAATTTTGTATCTCATGATGATGATGGATCATGAAGAATTATGTATATAATATGTAAAGTTTTTTTGTTGTAAATGCTGGCTGAAGTTTCTTTGCTATATTAATGTATATTCACAGGTTCAATTTATGTTTGTAATTATTGTTACTGTTAAATATATAAAAAAATCTATCTAAAAATTTGCGAAGGAATTAGCGACGGATTTTTCCGTCGCAAAAAACACAAAATTTAGCGACGCATTTGCGACGGATTTAGTGATGGAACAATCCGTCACAAATTAGCGACGGATTTTGTGATGGAAATATCCGTCACAAATTTGTGACGAAAAGTTTTCCGTCGCAAATTCTTAAAATTTATTTGCGACGGATTTCCAAATTTGCGACGGAAAAATTCCGTCGCTAATTCTGTGACGGACACAATTCCGTCACAAATAATTTGCGATGGACATTTTAGCGATGGATGTTTTTCCGTCACAAAATCCGTCGCAAACCCGTTTGCGACGGAATTTCATTACTTTAGCGACGGATTTTTCCGTCGCTAATCAATTGATTTCTTGTAGTGGTAGTTGTGTTTCCGTCGCTAATCAATTGATTTCTTGTAGTGGTAGTTGTGTTTCTTCCTTCATTTTAGTCCCTGTTTATATATTATGGATGTATTAACCTTTCTTTGTATGATAACATGTATTGTTCTTTGTGATTTTAGATGATTTCACAAAAATAAATAAAACAAAATAAGAAGCAAAAAATTATGAAAAATAAAAAAAGAAATGAAAAATAAAATAAGTTCCTAAATTAATTAGTTTATATTTAGAGTTACTATCTGTGACTTCATGTCACCCAAGGTACGTAGGGAGTTGACCAGAAAAGTTGCATGAGACCACGTGTCTCTTCAGCTTTTAGTAAATGTCAGATCAAAGTAAGTTCTTCATTTTAGATTTTCAAAAAATAAAAATAAAAAATGATTTAAGGATGAAAAATTAAATAAGTAACTAAAAATTATCGCAGTTAATCTAGGTTCATCCGATGGGATCATGTATCCCCCAGGCCAATTTAATACTAATTGAAGATGCCGCGTAAGGTTATGTACCTCCTAAGGCACATCTAACGCTTTTACAATAAGCAAAATATTCCCAAAAAATATTTTTCCCTTTTCTTCTTTTGATCTCCTTCTCCTAATAATTTCAAAATAACCCACAAATCTTCTTTCCAACTTTTTGTCCAAAATAATAATAAAAATTTAATAATTTAATAATAAAAAAATACAAAAGTATTGCCCCTTTTAATTTCATGTTCAAAATCATTCGAAAATCCAAATAATGTCTTCTTTCAATTTCATTTCTAAAGTCCAAAAAATAAAACAAATAAAAAAATTTCCTTTCACAATTTCATTTTCTTGGAATAAAATTTTAATCTTCAAAAATAAAAAATTAAAAAAAAAAAGGAAGAGCAAAGGTCAGTGTTATTTGTTTTCATAAATTTAAACACAATTATAATCTTTCAATCCCGTTTAATTGATGAAAATAATTATTTCCGAAACCCTTTGGCTCTTCCCACCAAAAATCTTTCCCATGGCCTTTTTAGCATATCAAAATCTACAACTACATGGGGTTCTAATCTCATTCACATGGATCCATAAGCCCTAGGCAGCCCCTAGGTCGATTCCCTTTTATAATTAATTTGTTTTCTTTTTCTCTCTATAGCATCTCCATGGTCATGTCATAATAATTTTTCTGATAATCTAAAAGCCATGTTAATTTATTTTACTCAATTATTTAGAGTAACCATTATTAGGAATAGGTACTGTGGGGTACTGTCTTACATCTTCCCCACTCACAATCAAAATTTCAAACCCGTCCTGTTTTCTCAAACTAAGCTTTATCTTTAAAAATACAAAATTTTCAAAATTTTGCCTTGCAATTAAAATTTGATAACGACTCTTCAAATTTGATTTTTATTTTTGAAAGCCAATTTTTTTATATTTTTCTAAGAGCGCCGGACATGTCAGATTTCAGATACAACATCCATATTTCTAAGACGCAGAACAACTTGAACAAAAGGAAGGAGAGATTTGTAATTTTTGGACTTTTCCATCATGAAATGTGCTTTTCCATCCTAAAACTGAAAGAAAAAGATCTACAAAAAAAATATATGGAAACTCACCAACATGTTTTCCATCGATATATGGAATCCACTTTTCTATCTTCTGAAGCCAACCAAATGCTCTTCAACCAAATGTAGGAAAGGATGAAGTTTGATGGAATTCTATCTTCCTTTGATGGAAATGTGAGATACCAAACGCGCTCTATATTCTTAGCTTTGACTCGGCTTGGGCTCTTTCAAAAAACAAAATTATATTTATTGAGTATAATAATACTATATAAAAAATATGAAATGTGATCAAATGATGTTTTGTATATAAAATATTTTTTTTAAAAAAAATAGACTGACTTACCCTAACCCATTTTTAAATAAAACAAAAATTTAAAATCTAAACCCGCTCAAAATTCAAACAGGCACAGATTAACTTGCGGACGTAGATTCATTTCGAGAGTATTATCTTATGTGGAAGATGGGATCGAAGAATTTTATTTAGGTTTGCACATTGGAAGAACCTCCCAAGAGATTGCTCTAATAACTGATAACGGAAAATGATTAGGGTATTAGGGTAAGTTTCTTCTTATTTCCTATTGTAATCCCAAAAAATCAAATTGTTGAGAACTTGTTACTAAACAAGTTACTAACATTTAATCATTTAATTAATTAAACATAAATTCTTTGTTAAAAAATGACTTACAAATTAGTTTTCAAAATATTTGTTATTTTATCATTTAATTTTTAAAATTTAAATGTTGAATGATTTAATACATCTAAGCTATGAACTTAATACAAATCTATTTTTTTAAAATTAAACTTTATATTTACTCATATTTCAAAGATTAATTCATTAACAATATATATAACGTGTCAATAATTAAATCATACAAAACTAAAATTTTAAAAACTAAATAATTAATTTATGTACTTTTTAAAAATTAAATTATTAATATAGTTTAAAAATTAAACCGTTTTGCCCACCAGTCTAATCAAGTGGGGTCAAAACTAGAAAAATGTCAAACAAATTGCTCTCCCACTGTCAGAAAGGACAAGAATGACTTCATGTGCATTCTCATTCACTAGGCGCAAAAGAGATTGAGATTGGGTAGTTGATCCAACAACTGTTAATCATTTAATATTTTTAAAATTATTTTATATTTATTTTTATGTTTATAATTATTATTAGATTAATTAATATTTCAAAAATTCTTTTAAAAAATATTAGATAAATAAAAACTGTCAGACAGATTTAACGGTATACAAAACACCTCCTGCGTATGGGATTTCATCGCTAATTAGTGAAGAAAAACTTAGGCAATGGATTTCCCTATATATGAATCAAATTTTCAAATGTGTTGGTCGAGGCATGATTAATATGTTTTTTTTTTTGGGTAAAAGATTGACATGGTTGTTCACATATTACATCACACGGATAAAAATTATTCATTAGGCACGAAAAACATATTGACAACTAAATGCATGTAACATTGTACTAATAGAAATTGGATAGTTGTTGTCAAAGTGTCGGAGGCATTAAAAGAAACAATAAATCGAACCCCTCTCTTTAACAGCATTTATCCCCAAAATTATTAAAAGGCTCAGAAGTCAGAACAATGTCTCGGGATATTTTGACAACTACTATTTAATTTCGATTAGTACAATGTTACATCATTTATTTGTCAATATGTTTTTCATGACTTTTTTTTAATTAAAAGAAACAATAAATCGAACCCCTCTCTTTAACAACTTTTATCCCCAAAATTATTAAAAGGCTCGAGTTGTGTTTGAGAGTGC
The DNA here is from genome assembly GCA_037074585.1 of Biancaea sappan. Taxonomy (NCBI): domain Eukaryota; kingdom Viridiplantae; phylum Streptophyta; class Magnoliopsida; order Fabales; family Fabaceae; genus Biancaea; species Biancaea sappan. Next base: position 53,322,083 of record CM073494.1, on the reverse strand, counting down.
GCTGGGTTAAACGTGAGTGAGATAAACTAAGTTTGATTGAACGTGATTAGAGAAAATTAGGTTTGAATAAACATGATTTATATTTGAGAGATATTTGAGTAAACGTGGTTTAAAGAAGTGAAATTTAGTTTGGGGTAGAACAGGATGTTTGGATGTTGATTTACAAACGTAGTTTCAGGATATATAATTACCATAAAGTGTATGAATTTTTTATTTAATTTTTTAATGTATCACTATTATTTATTGTCATTTATTTAAAAAAACTTAATTTTTTATTTATTTGTCTAATATTATAAATTAATCACTAATGACTCATTTTTAATTAATAAATTTATTTTTTATTTTGTAATTACTAATTAAAAATTTAATTAATCAGTAATTTTACAATAAATTAAAGATCTCTAATTAAATTTCAAAATATTTTTTTTATTAAATTAATTTTACCTCTAACTAAATTTCAATATTAAATATGGACATTTTCATAAATTTGACTCTCTCCCTCCAACTTCTCATATTATTCACTTAGGTCCTTGGTATTAATTTTTTTCTTTATCTTTTTCATGTTCTAAGACCAAATTTAGTTTCATCTAGGTCCATAGGTCACAAATATATTTTGTTCTAAAATTATAGCCACTCATACAAACTTTTAATTTTATTCAATTAGGTCCTTGGTAATAGTTTTTCCTTTATCTTTTTCATGTTCTAAAACCACATTTAGTTTCATCTAGGCTCATAGGTCACAAATATATTTTGTTCTAAAATTATAGCTACTCCTACAAACTTTTAAATTTATTCAATTAGGTCCTTGGTAATAGTTTTTCCTTCCTCTTTTTCATGTTCTAAGACCACATTTAGTTTCATCTAGGCCCATAGGTCGTAAATATATTTTGTTCTAAAATTATAGCTACTTCTATAAACTTTTAATTTTATTCACTAAGGTCCTTGGTAATAGTTTTTCCTTTATCTTTTTCATGTTCTAAGACCACATTTAGTTTCATCTAGGTCCATAGGTCACAAATATATTTTGTTCCAAAATTATAGCGACTCCTACAAACTTTTGATCTTATTCACTTTGGTCCCTGCCATGCTACTGCAGAAAATTTTTGCTGGTTTTTGTCCTCAGTTTGGTCCTCCAATAAGCTCCTCAAACCTTAGGTTAACTTAGACTTGGTTTATATAAAAAAAACTACCCATGAAAAGGATGAAAGTATAAAATAATACTTGCAACCGAGGCTTGCTCTGTTTTTTATCCCAAATCCTCTCTCTCGGCTTGGGCTGAGTTTTGTGGCTGAAACTCCACACTAAGCCCACAAGACAGCTACTTGAATGCCCAAAAACATTGAGCTTCCTTACAGCCAGCTATCTCTCCCTCGAGTCTTCTTCTCCATCGCGCCTCTGTTTTTGGCTCCAAGAACAGAGCACCACAAACCTCCAAAATATGGCAACTCCAATGGATGAGGGGCAGGGGCAACATAGGACAAGGAGGAAATGAGATATTCCTACCATTACCAACCACGTTAACGCACCAAGAAAGCTACAAAATGGCACTTTGAGACTACCATGGTTTGAACGCTTAAAACTCGGTTTACTGTTCAACGCGGTTTGTTCCACCAGCGTGCCATACATCTCATTTTTTCTTCAAACCACGTTTGGGCAGTGGAAACGTGGTTGAAACTATCGCCGACGCTGTCCCAAACATGCACTCAGAAGTCAGAACAATGCCTCCGGACATTTTGACAACTACTATTTAACCGAAAAAAGGTTGTCTACTTGGCAAGCACATGGACCATTGGATGGGGGTGGGTCCCACCTGTCGTGTGGGGCCTACATCAAATTCAATGGCTCATGCTTGACAATTACATGCTTGCCAAACAGAGGAACTGCTCCCTATTTAACCTATATAATAGATTAAAATAATTTCACTCTAAGACATTAATTACATGAATGTCATTAAATAACATATAATAAAATTAATAAATTAAAATAAAAATTAAATGAATAAATTCATTCCTATTAATGACCCCATATTAAATTCTTTCTAAGCAACCCTTTTGAGTTGTATGGTAGGGCTCTCATGAAGATTACAATATATTAAATGCAAATTAGTATGATTAAATTTATAATGCATTTAAATGGATTTGAAAAATTTGCATTCACATGAATTCAAATCATCAATTTTTAAATCAATGAATTGGCATAAATTTAATTAATAATTAAATAATTGAAATATATTAAATGCAAATTGTTATGATTAATTCTATAATTGTATTCAAATGAATTTTAAAATTTTGCATTCAAATAAATTCAAACCATTCCTTTTAAAACTATAAATCATCGTAAATTTTATTAATAATTTAATAATTACAAAATATTAAATGCAAATTGGTGTGATTGATTATATAAATTACATTTAAATGAATTTGAAAAAATTGAATACAAATGAATTCAAACCATCCCTTTAAAAATTGTGAATTATCATAAATTTTATTAATAATTTAATAATTAATAATTAATAATTACATCATTAGCATTTAATATATTCACCTATATAACTAAAACAATTCTACTTTAAGGTATTAATTATATGGATGTTATTAAATAACATATAATAAAATTATTAAATTCAAATGAAAATTAAATAAATAAATTCATTTTTATTAATAACACCACATTAAATTCATTCTAAGCAGCCATTTTGAGATGTACTGTAGGGTTCTCCTTTAAATTCCGTAAAGATTACAATATATATTAAATGCAAATTGGTGTGATTGAATCTATAATGCATTCAAATGGATTTGAAAATTTTGCATTCAAATGAATTCAAACAATTTCTTTTTAAAACTGTGAATTGTCGTAAATTTAATAATTAAACAATTAAATAATTAAATAACTGTATTATATTAAATACAAATTAGTGTGATTGATTCTATAACTGCATTCAAATGAATTCAAACAATCCCTTTTAAAACTGTGAATTATCGTAAATTTTATTAATGATTTAATAATTACAAAATATTAAATGCAAATTGATATGGTTCATTCTATAATTGCATTCAAATGAATTAAAAAATTTTGTATTCAAATCATCCTTTTTAAAATTGTGAAGCATCGTAAATTTTATAAATAATTTAATAATTGAAAAATATTAAATACAAATTGGTGTGATTGATTATATAGATTGCATTTAAATGAATTTCAAAAATTTGAATGCAAATAAATTCAAACTATCCCTTTTAAAATTGTGAATTGTCATAAATTTTGTTAATAATTTAATAATTAATAATTACATCATTAGCATTTAATATATTCAATTTATTATTTCAAAATTCATGTTATATAAATAAATAGTCATTCTAACTGTCTTGTATTCCTCTGGTGTTTGTATTGAATATTCTTCTTGCAAAATTAGTTTTTACTCTGTTAGTGCTTCGCATATGGATAAATTTAGCGACATTGCTGATGTTAATGCATCAAGCGATGATTAGAGGATTAAAGTTCGGATAGTGAGGTTGTGAACAGTTCCATCGTTCAATATAATTGAGGAGATTTTGAGTCTGGAGATGGTTTTGCAAGATTCTCAAATAAATTTAATTTTATTATTTTCAATTATTTTATATTTATTATTTTGTTCATTTTACTTATATTGTGTTTATTTTTTGGCTTCCAAGGGTGATCGCATACACAGTCATGTGAATAGATCATTTGTGAATAAGTTCAAACGTCAAATAACTGAGAGAAATGTTTACGTGATGTTCATGTTTAGTGTAGTTAAGTCTAATAGTGGTTATTAAACAACGAAGCATCTATTCATGCTTAAGTTTCGATTTTTAACTGATGTCTGACTAGCTGAAATGATTTGAGTATTCCAAAATCTATCTTCATATTTTGTTCATTCAGTGATATTTTGAATCATGTTGCTGACGAGAACTATTTAATATGTTAGTTTTTATCTTATGTTTTATAAATTATGAAAGTAATGGTTGGAACCCAAGAGGGGGGTGAATTGAGTTTTATAAAATTTTCACAAAACTTTATTGGAAGTTAAAATGATTTTCTGTAAAAGAACAATCTAATAAATACAACACAGAAAATCAATGTGCTATCAAGATGAATAATTATGAGGAGCAAGGAAATAAAGAATAGATAACAATAAGCACAAATAAAGGAGTAAGGGACAGAGAGAGCAAACTCAGAGATTTATACTGGTTCGGCTAATCTCAAGCCTACATCCAGTCCTCAAGAAGTCACTTGAGTAAATTCACTATACTTGCAAGTTTGATCAGGGTACTTGCAAACCACTACAAAAAATTTCGTTAGCCAAGTCTCCTCCACAACCCAACAGAGAATTTATGAATCCGGGCTCCTCCTCAACCCTCTGGAGAATTTCTGCTAAACTGACTTCTCTACAACCCAAAGGAAAGCTCTCTCAATAAATACTCTATCAAGGAATACTCTGCTTAATAATACAACTCAAGATAATATTTGTGTTGATCAAAATCAACAATTACAGAGAAACTCTCTAAAAACAGAGTATATGTTACATTGATAAGCTCACAATGGTATAATCTGCTCAAGAGAAGATTTACAGATGAAGTTCAGCAATAGAAGTGTTCTCTCTTCAGTTTTGATAGCCCCCAAGGTTGATATATATAGCCCAAGGACGAATAAGACTGTTGGAGACAAATCCAAGGTGATTCCATAATGATGTCAGCAAAAACTAGCCGTTACAGCACGTTTTCTGATGTCGTTGGTCGACTAGTGTGGCACGTTGGTCGACCAGTGGTTGGCAGTAGCGAAATATAGATTTTGAACTTTCTTTAAAAATTCATAACTCCCTCATTTGAACTCCATTTTAAACAAATAATATACCATTGGAAAGCTCTTGGAGTCTAGTTTCAAATGAGTCAAGTTTTACTCAAAAATTAGTTTTAGTTTAAAAGATATAATCAAAATACTGACTATAGGTCAGAATAGAATAATTTTTGAGTACAGTAAAATCAACTTTCAGTTTTTCAAACTATACTTTAAATAGTCATATATTTCTCATTTGGACTCCGTTTTGAATAAATAATATACCGTTGGAAAGATCTTTGAGTCTACTATCAAATGAGATTAAAATACTTAAAAAACCGATTTGTCATTTGTGAGATATGATATAAGGAGTGACCAAAGGTCAAAGACTAACTTTTGTAAAACTTCATATCTCACTATCTTTTTGTTCAAAAATGCTTGAGCCAATGCATGTAAATCTAAATCATTGAGTTGCACAAGTATAATAGCCTATATAAAATATACCTAATGTAAACACATAGGCTATCTTGATGCATCCAAGCTTTCAAGACTCCAAATCTTCTAATTCTTCATTTCTTGGAGCTTTATCCTTGCATGTTGTTTTCCTTGAGTGAAGCATGATATTGATTTTCCTTGTTCTTCAATCCAATGCTCACTCTTCTTGTTTTGAACCAACCTATAAAATATATCTTACTTGCAAACCAAATGGTTAGTTCAATTCATGATAAATAGCATGATTAATGTATAAGACATTACACATTAAATAACACAGTCATGCTTAAATACTTGTAGCATGTATATGATAATTAACCTTTATATATATCAATGCTACATTTCAAATACATTTGTCATCATCAAAACTTATGGCATAAAGCCTTAGGGTCAACAAATTATGTTTTGTTTGTTATAGATTCCAACTTTATATGAATAATATTGTTTCGTTTCAGATATTATTGAACTAGTCAATAAATATGGTCCTATTATAGAGAACTCAAAGAATAGTATCAAGAGCATGCGTATAAAAATTGAGATTGAAGATACAGAGTATTGTTACTGTCATTTTCTTTTATTTTCTTTTTGTATTTTGTTTAGTCTATTTTTTTGTATTTATTACTTTGTTTTGTTATATATTTATTATATCTTTCTATTAGTGTTCTTTTTTTTCCTTATTTTTAACATGTATATATATGTATGTGTGTGTGTGTGTGTTTTTTTTTTTTAGGTGTAACAGAATTATGTGTACATTGTAGGGACAATTCATAGATAAGCTGAATCAATATTTTGTCAATAACCTAAGTAATTCAATTAACATTTTGTCATTAACCTAAGTCATTCAATTATTATTATTTTATAATTTACTAAATTTTTTAAATTTATAAATTATCCATATATTACACGGGTCACAACACTAGTTTATATTAGTACAATGTTACGTGCATTTATTTGTCAGTATGGCTTTCGTGCCTAATGAATAATTTTTGTCCGTGTGATGTCTTTTTTCTTTTTTAAATAACTATAGTACGCTGGATATACAAGGATTTTCTTTTTCCCTTATATATCCCAGTTTTATTCAAAATATCGTTTCAAATTTATTTATGGCGAGATTATTAGTTTTGATTGCGGGGCAAAAGTTTTTTGCTACACTTCAACATTTATGATCTGCCAAAACCAGGATATGTGCAGCCATTTTTTTTATTTTGAGTAAATTATATTTGTTTTTTGATAAATTTTTAAAATTACATTCTCTTCTTTTTTTTTTTTGTTTAAAAGATATACTTTTCCCTTCTGTAGGGCTGTTGTTATAAAACTGTTACACTTTTGTCTAATTTTATATTTTTTTCAGAAATATTTGTTATATATATTTTTTTGATGGTTGATAATCTAATTTTACTTTTTTTTTTGGCTAAAGTATCATCTATTAACCTAAGTATATATTAGATTTTTTTTACAAAAGGAATTAAATATTTGTAACATCTTATTATAGTTTCACATTAAAACAAAAAAGGTATCACAAGGTATTTTAATAAAAATATATATGGTATTAGGTCATTAAATGTCAAAAAAATACATAACATATCTCTCTAAAAAGAAATTTTAAAATTAGAATAAAATATAATATATTGTATAACTTTTTAGCAATATATTGTATAGTTATATGAAAAACTATACAAATATTTTTAATCCATTTATTTTAGCCAAAAGATATATGGTACTAAGTTTTAGATGTCAATAAACATGTGTAACGTATCCCTCGAAAAAGAAAACATATTTTATTAGAAAAAAAATATAAAATTGGACTAAATTATAATATATTGATAGTTATAAGAAAGTTTACGTAATTCAGAATAAAAAATCATATTAATCGGTTGGAAAGTTTTAATTTTCTTTTATTGTGTAAAGAAAAAGAAATTGAAGATTAGGATGAGTTCACCAACACGATTCAGATTTGGTTAGTGTATTTTAATTCACAACATTAGAATAATCTTGTTGATTATTTTTCTGCAAAATAAAGACAAATCCGCACTCGGAGATTCTAATAAGCAAAAGCGTACTTGAATTTCATTATAGTAATTTGCGATCCCTTGTGGTCTTGTGTGACATTATTGACTCTAGTCTCTCTTTGATCTATTTAGGATTTCAATCTATTGAATCCCTTATATTTAAAGTAAGATTGACAATATATATTAAATTTAAGTTTAAATTAGACGATTTTTTCGCTTTTCTTTTTTGGTTTTTAGTTTAAATTAATAATATCTAAAATTTACTAAGCACTAATTGAATTGATTTAAGTCAAGGTGAACTATAAAGGTGTAAAATTATTATAGTACTAATTTTCTTGTTCATAAAGTCTAAATTTGAGAGTTAAAAAGAACAAACTATGGAACAAATGTTACCAATCTAGAACTTCTATCAATATAATATGTATATATAGATATAAGAATGTCAGTGTAATTTACTTTGAAAATAATACAGTTAATTGTAGTTTTATGTTATATAAGGTTCTCTTTTGAAAAACACTTTCTTATATATATATATTTTGTTGATTGCTAATGTTGTTGATCATTCTCGACTATCATAATCTTCGGAGATTTCTCTCTATTATACTGCAACTTAAATTACTCTAAGGTCCCCACCCCCTTTGCTCCTCCATCCTCATTCTTTTCTTAATCTTCCTTATGTGAGGTTTTTATCTTTTCTTTGTAGAAGTTTTTATCTTTTTTTGGTAAGAATTTTTGTTCTCAAATATATTTTTAGATCTTGTCTTTTTGTAAGTTTTTTATTTTCTAGGCTTTTGTTTTCAGATTTGTGTTCAGATCTTGTTTCTTTGTAAGTTTTTTGTTTTGTTCGTTATTTTTTTGGAGTTGTTGTTGTTTGATTTTCATTTCTTTAAGACAGGTTAGGATCTAGATGTGATTCTGGAGAAAATGAAACATATTATCAGTTAAAATATGCTAACACTTGTCGATATAATTTGAGGATGGATAGATGCAATGACTTCAAAAGTTTCAATGGTATATCTTGGTTGCCTCCTTTAGTTGGTAAGTCTTTTTATGTTTTTTTTCTAAATCCCTTATTAGGTTTTAGAGTTTCGTTGAGGTATTTTTTTCTTTTTTGTTCTTTTATTTCAGTTTCTTTTGGAGCTTTTGTTATATCTGACAATACAATCTTATGATTTTTTTTTATTATGATCTGGTTTGGGTTTTGTTGGCCATTATCCAAAAAAAAAATCACTCTAAGGTTAGGTTTAATAGAAGAAACTAATTTCTTAGAATCAAGTTATACATTCTCACTAGAAGAAGTATTGACATATAGTATCCGATAGTACTTTAAACAAAATTATCTTTTGTAAAGAGAATATTTGATAAAAAAAAAAAGATCGTTGTATGTGAGTAGAAGGTAGATTTACTTTTTAGCAACTGGAGGCCGAATTTCTTTGAACTTTGTTCTTGGCTTGTGTTTATTATCATGCTGCAGCATATCCTTCAATGGAAATTGTTTTCTTTTTTAAGAAGAAAAAAACTTACACCCAGTTTCCTACGTTTTTGTTATGAGGTTCTCCAATTGGAATATGATAAATATATTATTTTTAAATCAGAAGAAAATAAATGTATGATTTTTAAAAAGTAAATGTATTTTTTTATAATTCATCATTACATGATTAGTCTTTTAAAGAATTTTTTATATACATATATTCTGCTTTTATTAAAAAATTTGACAGCAAAGATATAAGAAACTTTATATAAGTTTTTTCTTTTAAAAAAAGGGTCAGTTTTGATTTTGTAAGAAACAAAATCAATTCCAGGAACGAGAACTTTTGTTCATATCTAATTTGAATTGCGGATTTCAAATTATGCATGCTGTTGCAATATCAATGAGTACTCCAAATATCATCAAGGTATTAGAAAGAACTACTGAAACATACATATTACATTATGTTATTTTCCTCATCGTCAAGAAAAAAAAAATCTCCAAATCAATTTATTTATTTTCTATATTTATATTGAAAGCATAGTAAATTGTCTATATTTATTTGAAACATGAATATTATACTATTTCTGAATATTGAGCTCAATTAATTTGTAAAAACTATTCTTTTATATATATATATATATATAGATATGGTTGTGACCTATAATAAATCGTTATATATATATATATATGGTTATGCTATAGAGAGCTTGTCCTCCATAGAAGTCTTGTTCATCTATCTCTCTCACATTTATAGAGGTCGGCCACCACATAAAATTTTTCATATATATATATATATAACAACACCGCCCTTGTTGTAAGCTGAAACTGATGGGTGTGACATGTGATAAGGATGTCCACATCAAGCTGCCTTTGTAGCATCGTTACTGAGTCTACGTCACGCCATGGAATAACCTTCACAAGCATTAAGAATACGACATAATCATCAAGTAGTTATACGTGATCTTACACGAAATTTATAGTTTCATCTTGACAGAAACAATGACTTTAAATTGTATCGCTGATGAGAGACAGTTATATGGAAATTACGAAAGTTATGGCCTATTCAATTAACTAGCATCACTACAAAAATTTAAAAGTCGCCACTAAAAGTATTTGGTGGCAACTTTTAGTGGCGACTAAAGTTGTTGGCGTAAGTCCGTGGCTGATTTTTTTGGTGGCGACTTTCAAAAGTCGCCACCAAAAGTCATCTTTATTGCAAAAAAAAAATCGTGAGAAAAAGTGATTTTTGGTGGCACCAAAACTACCTTTGGTGACGACTAAAGTCGCCACCAAAGACAACTTTTGGTGGCGACTTTAAAAGTCATCGCCATCTTTTTAGATCCAGATTGGCCTAGCGGATCGACCCGAGATCCATTCGACTTGTGCGGGTATTGGCCGATCCAATAACTCGCTGTCCCGAGCTGACTCAATTTTTGTGTGTACAATATTCAAGTTTATTTTAAATTAAACCAAACATGTGCATACATGAGAATCGAACCTGGGTCCCGTGCTTGCAGTCATGTGTGTCTTGCCATTCTGCCATTGCTTCATTTGTGTTATGTAAGTGCAAAATATTCTATATATCTATATATATAATCTGTTAAAAATATTTTAGGTCAAAAATATTATAAAACAGAAATAAAATAATATTAAACTTAACAAAAAGTAAATATTATTACTATTGGAGTCACCACAAAAAGTCTGAATTTAGCTAATTTCATAAAAAAAATAATTTCAGTTAAAAAAAATAGACTTCAGTCCTCACCGATAATCTAATTTTTTAAAAAAATAAAAAAATAAAAAAAATTGAATTTCTTTTAAATAAAATTAAGAAAATAAAAAATTTGAATTTTTTAAGTAAAAAATGATTTTTTTATTTTATTCTAAAAAATCTGACTTTTTTTATTTTTTTTAAAAAAAGACTTTTTGTGGCGACCAAAAGTCTAATTTCTTATTTTATTCTAAAAATCTGACTTTTTTTTATATTTTTTAGAAAAGACTTTTAGTGGCGCCTATAGTCGCCACCGAAAGTCTAATTTTTTATTTTATTCTATAAAATTGGACTTTTTATATTTTTTTTAAAAACAACTTTTGTCGCCACCAAAAGTCTAATTTTTTTATTTTATTCTAAAAAATCTGACTTTTTTAATTTTTTTTAACAAAGTAGTCGCCACCAAAAGTCTGATTTTTTTTATTTTATTTAAAAATCAGACTTTTTTAAAATAAAAAATTGACTTTTGGTGGTGACTTAAGTCGCTACCAAAAGTCTTATTGTTTTAAATTTTATTTTAAAAAAATTCAATTTTTTTTAATATTTTTTATTTTTTAATTAACTTTTGGTGGCAACTATAGTCGCCACAAAAAGTCTAATTTCTTTTAATTTTATTTTATAAAAAATTTGACTTTTGGTGGCGACTTTAAAAGTCGCCACTAAAAAGTCGCCAGTGAAAGTCAATTTTCTTGTAGTGCATATGAAAATTAGACTCTTTAATCATAATGTGGAGACACCCAATGGTGAAAGAGCCAACGATTGACTCTATGAAAGTGCAAGTGCAACATAAAGTAGGCGAATGAGATAAATTATCTAGCTAGCTGCTAAGGTTGAAGGTGTTGAAAAGGGGTCAATTACAACAAGGTTGAAGGTGTTAAAAAGTGTCATATAAACCCCAAATGCCATCTCCACTAAAGAATAAACGGCATTATTGCCCTTATTCTAGGGGGCATTTGGTAGGTGTGCGAACGCTAGAAAGTGAAGGTGCTTTCCACTACTGTAGCCTTTTTCAACGTTTGGTAGCCCATACTATATACATTGGAAACAGAAGCAAAATATCTCTCTTCTGTCAAAATCGGCATTTTAGATTCCATCGTATATTGGATGGAAAACTGGTCATTGACATGGAAAACAAGGTAAATTCTCTTATTTGCCCTCGCTCTGCCAATTCAAATGCCAAAAATGTCCTAATGCCCTAAAAAATGTTGATAAAGGTCTTCTAGTTATGCTGTGACCTCCTGATATTGTCAAAATCCCTAATCACCGTTAGAGCTTCCATTGCTTCACTGGCACTCGCCCTTCATCTGCCACGCACACGCTTTGTCTGAACATCCTCATATCACATCTCACAGTAAGCTCCCATTTCACAGTGTTAGTTATTTTTTTGCGTTTATTGTTAATCTCCTATGAGCAAATATTTTTTTCATCTGTCATTGTAATTATTATAAGAACTGCCTAAAATCTCTTATAATGAATCTGTACTAATGCCAACAACAACAACAACAGGAAGAGTACCCTGTTTGTAAATGTCCAATATTGAGTCTGTCAGCATTTTGTCAGTAAATGAAGCTATCATTACAGTTTATGTGAAGAATTAACATTAGCAAAACATTAGAAAACATCTTTGAAGTATGAAGCATTTTGGTGAACAATTTATCTTATTGTGGATACCATGTTACAGTTATGGATAGATTGAGAAAGCAGATAATTGCAAAAGCAGTTGGTTCATTTGTGTCATGGTGGGTTCATATGGTAATTGCTATTTGAAAATACTATATTTCCATTAATAGGATTGGTAGGCATCAGATCACTAGGGTGCCTTACACAGTTGACTCCACTCTCATAGAGCTCATTTTAGAAGCTTGATATATAGTAGTGATAAAGCCTGTTTTGACTTAACAAGGATGAATAGGTCACATTAGATATACTTTGTGAGATGCTTGATTCTATAGGAGGACTTAAACCTACCAAAAATATGCTTATAGATGAGCAAGTGTCAATATTTACACATATTTTGTCTCATCATGTGAAGAATAGGGTTATCCAACAACAATTTAAGAGATCAGGTAAGAGTATGAGTAGGCATTTTAATAGGGTACTCAATGCAATGATGCATTTAGGAGGAGTACTTTTCAAATCCCCTAATCGGGTGCTTACTGATTCAGTAGATTCCAAGTGGAAATGGTTCAAGGTAATCTCTGTTTCATATTTTACTATGTGATCAAGTTGTGTATAAATTGTAAATTAAGCCATGAATATGATTTTTCTACAGAATTGTGTCAGTGCCCTCGATGGAACACATATAACACTTACAGTCCCAATAGAGGACCAACCATGATATAGAAATTGAAAAAGTGAGATTACAACTAATGTACTAGGTGTTTGCTCCCAAGATGGCCAATTCATCTTTGTCTTGCCTGGGAGGGAAGGATCTGCAGCTGATGGACGAGTTCTACATGATGCAATTTCGAGGAGAAATGGATTGAGAGTTCCATCATGTGAGCATAAAAAATTATTTCAATATAAGTTGGTAGCCATATATGAGCATTGACATGTCGATTGTTGTCTTTGAAGGGTGTTATTATCTAGTGGATGCAGGATTTACTAATTGTAAGGGGTTTCTAGCACCTTATAAAGGATAGAGATATCACCTTAATAAGTGGAGGCGTGGTTCTCAACCTATAAATCCTCGTGAGTTTTTCAACATGAAACATTTAGCTGCTCGTAACGTCATCGAGAGGTGCTTTGGATTGTTGAAAGAACGATGGGCCATAATTAGAAGCCCCTCATTTTATCCTGTCAGAACACATAATTGAATTATAATTACTTGTTGCCTATTCCATAATCTCATAATGCGATATAACCAATTGGATCCATTTGAGGACCCAGAAGGAATAGAATTAGTAGAACTATCTGATGATGAAGATGATCTGACTGTAATTGAGCCTACCAATGAGTAGAGTCAGTGGAGAGATAGCCTAGCAAATGAAATGTATCGTGAATTTAGGCATAGGCGAAGATGAACTTATTATGTTTTGATAATTCAACTACTATAGTGTGACATTAATTGCATTGGACGAGTATTGTAGTGTTATAAGATTGCACATTAAGCCTTTTTTATATTTTGATAGTTGCTATTGTTTTGGGTTGTTAGTTACCACCTCTTCTTAGTTTTATAGTTTGATAAATAATTATTTGCACAATTTGGTAAGTATTTGCTGACTGATAGCATGGCACACTATTGGACACCTGAGGAGGATGAAATGCTAGTGGATGCACTTGTGGACTTAAAGGAGGTTAGAGAGCTATATCATTGTGAAAAGACCTTCCAGTCAGGTTACTTACAAAAATTAGAGAAGAAACTTGATGAGAAAGCCCCCAGCCATGGCCTTCTAGGAACTCCATACATACTATCCAGGATGAAGACATTGAAGAACAGCTGGCAAGCTGTGTATGACTTCCTTCATGCACCTAACACTAGTGGGTTTGGATGGGATCCTGTGTCAAAGTGTGTTGTAGCTGAGCCTGCTATATGGGATGCCTATTTACAGGTGTATTTGATCACTCTTCTCTACTTGTACCTACTTCTTGTTTGACTTTGTACTATATATGTTATATAACTTTTTGCATTTATTTTCCTCTACAGTCAAACAAGAATAAAGCAGCTTGGAGGAACAAGCCCTTTCCGCTATACGAGTGACTATGCATAGTCTTTGGGAAGGACCGTGCAACTGGTCAAGATGCACAAACTCATGTTGACATCACAGAAGATCTAGAAAGCCAAGCTACAGAGGTTGAACACACCATTCCAGTTGAAGATGAACTGCTGCCTAACTCTGCCATACCTGATGACATTGTCAGATTGTCGGAGGCCTCTTATAGTTCAAGGAGAAAGCGAAGGAGAAACAATGGCGATCAAATTTCTGAAACTACTGAACTTAGTGATTCTATTCAGGCAACATCCACTAGTATTGCCACATCCCTTGATAGACTAATAGATGAAATAAATCTAATGGAGAGGAGTATGCTTGAAAGAAGAGAAAGACTATTTGGAGACTTGATGAAGGTCAATGGTCTTACTGAAGAAGAAATACTTCGAGTTAACGTGGTGATTGGAAGGGATCAATGTCTTCTAGTTCAACTACGCTCTATACCTGATGACTTGAAGGCCGCATAGATCAGATCTATCATCTAATGTGTCATGAAAGAGCATATTTCTCTAGGGTAGTGAAAGTTGGTTGTAAAAGTTTAAACATATGATATGCTTGTGACAGAGTTGTTGTCACTGATGGATGGATGGTACTTTTTGATCTTTTTGTATTAGATGACAATGTTGACAATGTTTCTAGGACTGTTTTGTGTTTTGTATTAGATGGCAGGACATATGTATAATGAATTAATATATATATTTGCTCAAACTGTTTTATATTAAATGACAAGAAATATGTATAATATTATTGACATGAATTAATATATATATATATATATATTTGCTTGGTAGTACATATGTTCAAAATTAATAATGAATAAAAACATGCTTAGTTTGGTGAAAATTTTAGTGCAATTTCATCAGCGGTCGACCGGTTGCTTATATCCGGTCGACCAACATAGCAGCCAATCGATCGGCTACTTCTCCCTTAAACCAGGCAGTAGCCAATGGACCGGTGCTTCATCTGCTTATTAATAGCAGCCGGTCGACTAGCTGCTGTATTAATAAGCAGTCGGTCAAGCTGTTGCTTACAACCAGTTGACCAACTTCTTTTTTTTAGTATATAAGCCCCTGTGCGGTATAGATCTAGGGTTTCAAAGTCACAGCGGTCGACCTGTTACTCTCATTTTCAACCTCTTCTCTCCTCTGTTCCAACCACTCCTCTTCTTAACCAACCACTCCTCTATTTCACCAAGACCCTTAATCTCTCTTAGATGCTTCATCCTCAAAGTGAGCATAGACAAAAAATGTTGAAACCTCACCAATAGTAGATCTTTTGCTGGAAGAAGAACAAAGAGACATGTGTGCTCGAGATTATCAGTATAAAAAAGTTATTCCTAGTAAATATCTAGATTGGAATTGCTTTGCCAAGAGGAATATGCCATTTATTACTTATTTGAAACAATTTGGACTTAAAAAATTTGTGAAGTATACAGGTAACTGGTCTGATGAAGTTGTTAGAGCATTTTACACTACTTTTAAGTATATACCCACAGATAAACTCTTTACTGCTACTATTAAGGGAACAAAAATCCTTATTAATGAAGAAAAATTCACTGAGATTATTGGTGTTCCTCTACCTGATGAGGATGCTCTGTGCTTCACTGATAATTATCACTAACTGAATTCTACTCTTTATAGCAAAGAGGAAACTTATAAAACCATCACTGGAGAAGATGAGTTTTCTAGTCAAAGGATCAAAGTTGCCAGTATGGATGCCAATGATAGATTGCTGCTAAGCACTATCACATATATTTTAGTTAACAAACCAGGAAATTGGGCTGGGGGCAGTAAGGCTGAGTTTTTTATTATGGCATTTATTTTAAATGGTAGACAATTCAACATTCCATATTTTATGATGCAATGCATGGCCACTTGCTCTACTCAACAAAAGTCACCCTTGCCATGAACTGCAATAGTCTCTAAAATTACTAAGCACTGCAAAATTAACTATCACTTCAATGTTATAAAAACTGCCACCATTATTGATTGCAATTCCCTGAGAAGAATGAACTTTGAGTTGGTTCATGATGAATTAATGCATGCACCAGAAAACTTAACTATGAAAAGGGCTAGAGAAAGATGAGAACAACATACTGGGGCAGAACAAGAAGCTGGAGCAAGTACAACAGGTCATTTTATATCAGTTAATACATCTTCTAATATGCTAAATAATCTGTTAGATAATTCTAATCATATGTTGAGTTTGACGAAATCTATGAACACTAGACTAAATTCCTTTCAAGTCAACATAGCCTCAGATATGGAGTCCATAAACACTCATCTAACCAACTTCGAAGTAGACACAGCCTCAGAGTTTCAACAAATAAAGGATATGATACGTGAACTTAAGCAGTAACTGAGGATTGAAGACCTTGATGATACATGGAGAATTTTGGGATTGTATAATATTATATTAGATTTTTATGAGCTTTGTATTTTGTGACCTTGGATTACAAACTGTGTATGGTTATAATTCCTCAAAACTTTGTTTACAATTGCAATTATATCAGCTTTTGTAATTATTTGTGTATTGTGTTAATGCACTAATTCAATTTCACTAAAAATGTTGATTCAGGATATGTTGATATTCAATTTAACTTATTCATTGTCACTGAAGTCAGCAATTTTACTGATTCCAGTAATCACATATAACAAAACGTTTTTTATACTAATATACCAAACAAACAACATCATCACCATGGCTACAATAACATAAATTTATTGCTATCAAGTTGCATCTTCTTTACTTTTCAGTCTCACGTTTTATCATGGCCACATCTATTTTTCAGCCTTGAGCCCAACCATATCAATATCGACTGTTGTAACAAATTTATCTGGTGCACAACCAAAGAACGTCCACAACACTTTACATATTAAACCTGTAGGCATAATGTATTTATCGGTGAAGAATGAACAGTTCATAGCATTCGTACAACAACGCAAATTAATTAGGCATAGAACAAATTTTGAACATCAACATAGATTTAAAGCACAAACATCGCAAATTGCATCTGATATAGTCTAAAAAAAAATTATACCAAATGGATGGAAAGAGCATGACTCTCTGCTGAAGAAGACATCGGAGGACGTCATTGTTGATAAAGTTTAGTGGCAGGGTCGATGAGAGGGAGCTAAGGTGGGATGTCGACATGAGCTGGGTTTTGCGAATCAAAATTAGGTAAACAAACGATAGGGGTAAAAATGTCATTTCATTTCAATTTTTCTTTTTATATTTTTTAAAAAATACATAACAAATATATAAAAAATTCTATTTCCACTCTATTTTCCATTGCATAACAAACATGTTTTTTTTCATCCTCTTTTTCATTTTCTATTCTCTTTTCCATTCCATTTTCTTACTTCCTTTCAATCCTACGCTTTCCGAGATACCAAACGCCCCCTAGCTGTTTTCTTTCCTTGGTTTCAAACCTCATGCATGTAAAAGGGATTTTAGATTAAGACAAGGCTTCTTTCATAGCCTCAAATCCTTTAACTACGCCCTCTGTCAGATCATAATTTGGGCAGCATTCACCCTGACTAGGTGTATGAAACTTCTCATGACCTCAACTTGCTATAGCCGTACCACTTGTTGATTTATAGACTGACATGAAAGGAATGAGGTTACACTTCTGCAAGGCTTTCAATGATATCCCACCTATAGTTATGCCCGGATTCACAACGATAGATGAGATTCCACCAAAAGACACTTTGCTTTATAATCTATAGAGAACTTAGGCTTGATACCAATTTTATCACATTCTTAACCAGGTCATGTGACTGGTAACCACTCCATAACATAAGCCTGATGTACAAACGTATCATGTAATATGCTATAACTCTTAAATCTTATATATTACAATCCATACTTAAAGCTGTGAAAACCACAACAATAAACTTTTTGAAATCACATGCTTTTATATCATCATAAATCTTTATACATCATCTAGTCTTAATGCTAATTCAAAACATAACTTCATGTTATGCCATCTACACATATACACAAGGTTGGGATTTGCCTATGGGATTACAGAGCCAGTCTACTAGAGTTTAAGATACAAATAAATCAATAACAAGATGACAAATGAACCACTAGCCTGAAGGAAAGAATTGGATATCCATTTGACTCGAACAAAATACTTTGTCTTTATCTTCACTTGCTCCTTAGCAGAGAGGGAAAAAACCACAGCTTTCTGCCTTTCTTTTTTATGGAGAGAAGTGAAGAGGGGTAAATATTGTTGTAAAAAATAGAGTATTTCAAAAAGAATACTTAAAATTGTTGTAAAAAATAATTTAATTTAACTTTTCTTTTGTTCTTATCTAACATGGTAGGAATTAAGTCAGTTACATATAATTATTCGTTTCATTTCAAATTTAATTATAATCTTATCTTTATAATCCACTATCTCCACTATCCGATGATCATATTTGTTATAATTATCTTTTCATATTTAATCATAAAATTAATTAATTTTTCCCTTGTCATATTTAATTCTCCACATTTTGTTTCTACGATTTTTTACATCTATTATTTTAGAAGACTCTGGGTTATAATATTCTCTCTTCTCTTTGCTGTTCTACTCCCTAAATTTTGAGAAGGGCTTATTTCATCTTGGGAGGAAAGTCACGAAATCTTTCTTTAAGGACAATGTTAACCAAATCACGAATCAAGCTGAATATTTATTGACAATTTTCTGTGTCAATATTTCATCTCTAATAATTTAACATAAAACCTCTAATTCTCTTCCTCGTGTCTGTCAATTCATTGTCCTCATCATTTCTCTCTGTTTCTCTACTTCGAAGAGGTCATGCTTCCTCAACCGTTGTTCACTATTTGCAACTTCTCCACCTTCGTCTGGTACCTCCTCTCTCTCTCTCCATCTTTTCTCCTTCTTAGCCTCAAATTTGCCTCATTCATTCTCTTTGTAATGTTCTAGATCTCACTCTCTCTATATTCTTCATATAGATTACGATTTGCATCATTGGGCATTCTCTCTGTAAGGCAAGTGAATCGGTTTTTTTTTTCATTTTTTTCAATTTCTGGTTTCTAGCATGTAGAATATTTTTTTTTGTTTCTGGTATCTTCTTGGTTATTGATCTAGTATTTTTTAAGAAAATTTTTTCCATTTCTGGTTTTTGGCATGCTGATTTGTTTTTTCATTTCTGCTTTGCTGAATAATCTTTTGTCATTTTTGGTTTGTTCTTGATTTTATTTTTTTCATTGAAATAGACAATCAAAAACTAAAAATGTAATCAGCATGTTCCACATCATCTTTTTAGTATGGACTAAAACCAAAAATGAGGTTTTAGTCTTTCAGTATGTTAACACTTTTGATTATGGGGCTTTTTCATATCAAATTAGTTAGGCATTGCTTGAATGGGAATGAAAAAATGTTTCTACTTTTTTGTTTGTGTATGTTACAGTGGAGTAGAGTAGCGATGAGGAGAACTGAAAGTTCAACAACTTTAGTTGTGTGAAATAAATTCTCTGATAGGCATTAAATGTATGACAAAAATATTTTGGTCTTGTTGTGATTAGAGTTTGTTAGTTTATTATATTTGTTACCTTGTGGGTTAGTCGGTTGATTCTGTATAATAGGCAGGCCAAGGCTTAAATTGAACTTCATCTTGTATTATCTATTCTTCTTCTTCTTCTCCTTCTTTTTCTCTAAGCTTCTATGATTTTATCTATCATTCTAAATTCTTCCTCTACATCTTTTTGTGTTCTTTCTCTATTCTTTCCATTACGTGACAATTATGATTAGTTAGTTAGTTAGTATCCTAGTCAGTTACTCGTTATTAGTTACTTAATTGTGCTCTTAATTACTACACAAGGGAAAGATAGGTGGACAATAAGAAATTGTATTTGATAGCTCGAAGCTATCTTTTCTGATATTACTTTCTCTATTCTACCCTTTTATCTCTTTAGTTTCTTTCTTGACAACTTTTAGCAATTTCCCGGTTTTAATAGTAATTGGTAACAATCTCAAGAACAACATATTTTCTTAAATTTATAGAGCTCCTCTTTAAGGGTATGTTTGGTAGTTGGAGGAAAAAGGAACAGAAGGATTCCAAGTTAAATGGACAAGAAAGAAGGAAGGCAAATGGGGTTGTTAAAGTTTACTTTCCTTCCAAAATCCCTCAAGTTGGGGAAAGTGAAAAATATAAATGAGAGAAGATTTTTCTATTGGCTTTCAAAGTTTTATGGCAATTTCATATCATGATGCCTTACTGTGAGTGCTTGTTTAATTTGTTCTACTTTGGTAAAGTACACCATCTTAAATAAATGAAGAATTATTGAGCAATCTTTTATTAGAACTATAAAATTTAGTTTAGTACTACCATGATCAAAACTATTTTTCAGCTTTACTTGAGGGTGTCTTTCCTGGAAATATAAGCAGCAACTTATTAAAAGTTATATTTCCAATATCCATTTGGTTGTTTCCTATACTTTGGTTTAATGTTCAACTCACTTTTCAGACCACATTTTTATTCTTAAACATCCATTTGCCTGTATCAACTTTACCTTGGTTTTAACCAAAATCATGTTGATCTAAAGTCAAGTTTGTCTAACTCCAATACAAACACACACTACATTAGTTAAGAAATTTTGATACCTATAAGTAAGATTTGATTGCTTGTGAATAGGAACAACAATAAAATAGTAAAAGACAATATGCAAGTGGGAAATCTTTATAGGATTACAAGTCTTCTTAATGATTGTTTTTAATCTTCCTTTCAAGCATATATACACTAATTAGTTAATAATAATAGTTAGGATTAAGAACTTTATCATTTGCACTTAATAAGTTTGAAAGAGATTAATTTTTCATCCTATTAAAGTAAGCGAATATCCTCCACCCACCTCTTTGTAGCATTCAATCAACCCAGCATCCCAACAGAATTGATCCCAATGATGGACGATGTTGGATACGCCTTAATAAGGATACATGAGTTATATTTCAATTCTTTTGTTTGGTTACTCTTCAAACAACTGTTGATTTCTTATTTTGTAAGTACTAAGATTTATATTTTCAAATTGAATAGTTTTTATTTGGCTGTTGAGGTACGAGAGATTTCCCCGATTATACAGGGAAAGTATGAGGCACCGGCATACAACTATAAAACTACTCCTTCTGAATTTGTGGGATTTATGGTTCTAAGAATGGGCAGTAAGTTTTGGTTTTTACTAACAATTTTTTTTGGTTACTACCTGAAAATATTAACTTATGTTTACATTGTGCAGAAACGAAATAAGTGGTTTCTCGATCATAAGGCTCATATTAGAAAGAATTGGAACAAGAAGTGTGGTGAAATATTACGCAACATGATGTGTCGCATGCACAATGAATATCGAACCAAACCTAAGCCTCAATGGATTAGCGAGGAAATCATGGAACAATTATGTCATGACCTAAAACTGGGGCTGTGATAATCACGGATGGTGTAACACCCATACCACCGCAAGCTTAATTTACCCTCAGTTTATCTCTAAAAACATATTCTATAACCTAGGTGGCCTATCCAATTATAGAGCATACTAGAGAATAAATTCAAAAACAAATAAAATTACCTTGCCCCAAGTAATGGAGAGGTATCCTCAATCTACGAGTCATCAAACTAATCATTCTTCTATATCTATAATTGTGAGAGGGTGAGTCTAATCCACTGACTCACCCAAAATAGCCCTATCTGCACAAATATATGATAATACAACTTAAGGGAAAAAATATAAATATAAATATACACATGTACATTCATACATAAAAACCTATATACATATCTCAACAATCAACATACATACATTACCATGCACACAATTCATCTACCCCATATAGGCCTGCACCCTTACAGGAATCTCACTCAAAAGCCATGTCATTGGAGGTCTTCATTCCTGTGGATGTTCCACTCAAGAGTTTCATTACTTGGGTATGTATCTCCATAATTATGTTTCTTGAGGCTTTATCAATGTTGGACTGCACTCCCACAGATTCATCATTAGGATACCATCCCATTGAGCTACCCCTCCATGGACTAACCTTTGGATCCTATATCCGTTGGCCCCTAGGTAGAACATCCATTATGAGTCCTAGCCCATGTTGTATTTCAACAACTTCTAGTATCCGACCATAGGATTGCATAACTAAGTCTCATCCAAACACAGTTACAAACACAATCACAAGCACAAACAATAATAACAAAAACAACCCAACATGGTAAATCCCACATCTAGTGAATATGTTGTCGACAAGTCCCTCTTGAGAAATTTAATGACTAACCTCAACATTTCTCAATTCAAGCCTCACCTTGCCATGATGTTACCCCTTAGGAGGATTCATGTAGCCCACCTCAACTTCCTCAACCCAGGTGCCCCATTATTATCTACTCACAAATCCAGTCAGATACACAACCCCAGTTCACCAATAACTCTATTTCCCAAATTAAATTTTAATCAAGGGGCACACCACTGGCAAGTTGCCCACTGGGTAGGATTTTATAACCTTTCTTGGCATCCTCAACCTAGGCCCTAATTTTTTGTCTCATAGACATTCACAAGCAAATACACATACCGAATTAATTCTCATTTGCATAAGTTATGACAGGTATAAATTATTATAAGGTATTCTTCAAAATTTTATATTTGGCATCTAATTGAAATGGTAGCACCTATACCATTTCTATCTATGCCTCATTGCTCCCAATCATTTCAATCATAAATGCTAAACATGTCATCATTCAATCACATCATTTTATTTTATGTACTCTAGGAGGCAAAATCCTAGGAAATAAAACAACTGAGACAAGGCTAGATCTCTCACCTGGTCAATGTTAGTAATGACATATTAGTAATGTCTCCAATTCGAGTGTTTCTCGTACTCTAGGTGCCACACCATTTCTGTCATGACCCAATTTCGAGCTCGTGACCGGTATAGACGGTGTCTAAACCCACAACACCATAAGCTTAACTTTTCCTCTAGCCCCTTTACTTTTCATTATCTTAATAAACTTTTAGTTAGAAAAGTTAAGCTTTCAACATAGCTAGATATATGAAATATCATCTTCATTGCATAGTCAACATAAAAATGCAAATCTTATATTCTTACATGTTCTCAAGATTCAATTACTCTCTCAATGCTCTCCTTACTTTATACATATATTTATGCTATACAACAGTATGCGACCTTCCCGATTACAGATACAATCTAAATATTACCATGCCCTAAACAATGGGGAGGTATTTTAGGCTCGTGCATCCTTAAACTGGGAAATTTTCTGTACCTGAAACTGTGAGGGGTGTAGCTAATCCACTTGACTCACCAAAACTAGCCTTACTGTGATTGAGACATATGATTATGCATGCCAGAATATATATATATATATATATATATAACCATGTATAAATATATGTGCATTCATAGTGTCATCACATAATCATTACATCATAGCTAACCTCATATTATATTAGGTATAACACAAGACCAGTAAATAAAAAGGAACTCTAGTAACAATAATGATGCACAATCTTCTAAATCCAAGCTCATACATGATGCTATAAGTATCTAAAAATCCTTACTTTAACTCGTCAAGGGTCATACAAGCATACACCTAAATATATATGTATAATTATACACATATCATTGACATATAGTATGCACACAACACATTACAATATAAAACATTATCTCATAAGGAACACATATTGGTTCAAGCACATCACAATCCCATACAACTTAGCCTCGGAACTTTCCATTGGATTCCATAGGCTGTCATGGATCATATGCCACTAGGCTTCTTGGGTGGGAATCCAACTCTACTAACTCTATAGGTTGTCATGGAACATGCCTCACTGATCCTCATAGAACTTAGGGAATCACATACAACTAATGGGGTGCACCACCATGACTCAATACTAAACAATCACATTTATAAGCAATCATTTATGCATGAAATGCAAGAATAACAATTTCTCTTGTACTTGGCCTCTTACTCAACCTAGCCCTTAATCTTTATCAAATTAAACATTTAGATAAGGCTAAAGCATAATTCTCAACCTAGCATTTATATGCAATTATGAAATCTAGATCTTGTCTTGGCCTTGGATATGCCCACATCATATATGCATTCTAAATTCACAATATTTCTCCTACTCAAATCAAATTCTCATCATATGCACCACACACACAAAGTACAAACACATGCACATACAATTGCATAATAATTTCACATGCTTAAGCAAAATTCCCTTTCTTGTGCCCATCACATATTCATTAAATCAATATTAGAAATAATCATTCCATATTCTCATAATTTCTTACATGTATTTCATAGAATTCCTTATGTCATTTTTATGTATATGCCATGTAAATACCTGCACATAAGTGAATCACACCATGTCATTCTACACTAGTCACAAACTTTGACAAGATCCCTTTCATAATCATCATGTGGCATATAAATGCAATATAGACAATCTTTATCATCCATAAGCAAAATATATATGTCCATCTCACATGCATGCAAGATTCCATACTAAGTTCAACAACATATCATTATATATTTGTATTTAATTGAACTCTAGAAAATAATCCTAATAAATAAAAGCAACCAAGGTAAGGCTAGATCCCTTACCTCGAGTCTGAGCTAAATTTCTACACTTTATACTCGAAAAAGGATGCTCAAGATCCTACTGAAGGCCTATATTATAAGTCAAGCAAGAAATAACACCAAATTGGAACACATACTATCAATCATCTAACTTTGTTATGTTCTGAGGCTAAATTCATATCCCAATTTGAGAAAAATTATGATATTAATCCATAGCTCTAAAACTCATGAAACTTGACATATAACTATTTTTTGTATGTTAGCATACTAATATAAAAATTTCATATCAAAATTCTATTGTTTAACCCCTCTAAAGATCTCATTAGTGACTATAGGTTAGAGTTATCTAGTTTCTTTATAGGTTCTTGTTATTCACTTCATAGGCCTACCAAAACAATTCCAAATTTTATGGAATTTGGTAGAGAGTTACCTTAATATCTTCTCTAGGTGACTTGAAAATTATAGGGAAAACTAAGATCCTTAAGTCAGTGAAACATAACCTTATTCTTGTCTGGTCAAATTAATCCTGAATTAAGCTAGGTACTTGTTTACATGATTTATTTGACTGGCAACACTTGCAAAAGTTATGAAATTTTCCTAGTTTGGATTGGTAATGTTTGTAGGGTTCCTCATAAAGATTTCAAAATTAAAAGGCTTCATTTGGTCATATAAAATACAAAAAAGATCATAAGCATATTAGCTTGTCTTGTTTTCACAATCCACTATTTTTAATCTCAGTTGTGTGCTCTACATTTTCTTTTCTACCATACACTAACACTAGCTACCCAAACTCAATTTTAGCTAGTATTTAACTAAGATAAGCATCATTTAATCATCTAATATTAGAAGTAATAACGAGATTATACAAATAGACCATATTAACCAATTAAACCCACTATACTTGCTCTATTTTATTTAACCTCCATGGTGATTCTGCATCTTCCACATCTTTAATGTTCTCATTCTTATTTCTCAACCAACACTCATTAACCAATACATAGAAGAATCAATCCGAATTCCTAGCATTCAACTTACATACAATTAATAGAAAACTCGTCCAATATATAGCTAAACTACTGATAATTTGTAGCAAGATCATTAGCACATTATATGCCTTACCTCACGGCCTACCCTCAGTTTTTTGCTCTTCTACTTCTGTTCGATTTTTACTCTTTTTTCTTCTATTTTTTGGTCTCACTCTCAGTCATGAACCTTTACCAAGCTCCTAAGCATTCACTATTATTAAACCGTCTCACCATCATGACCTCTACTCAATCGGCTCGTACAAAGGTAAGGAACGACAGGGATCAGTAGTTGGTTCCCTCTCACCATACTCCCTTATTCGTTACTCTGTTATGATGTCATGTAGCAAAAAAAAAGAATCAGAGAAATGGGGTAGCCATGGTGAGCACGGCGACAAAAGCCACCATTACATAATTCCTTATGTTCTCTCTCGGTCAGTTCTCTCTTTTGTACAGACCAAGACGAAGAAGGGAAAGAAGATGGAGGAAGGGGACACTGTCACCCAATGGCAAGCTAGTCGATGATGGCCACCACAGCTCAGTTTCTCCCTCTCTCTCCCCTTCTCATTGCAGCTTTCTTCTTTCTTCTCTCAGTCTCCCTCTTTCTCTTTTAAATGAAGAAGCCCTAGTGTGGCTTCCTCAAGAAGCCACTTCTTCATCTAGTGGAGATAAAGCGCACACCTGTCCCTCCTCATGCCTTAGGATTTACTTAGTTTAAATTGCTAAAAACCATTCTAACTTGTAAGATTAATTCACTTGGGTCCCTCTTGACTTAATTAAATTTTTTCTTCTCTTAAAAAAATATAAATTTATTTATTACATGTGGACTTGCCTTTTTGCTTTCATATACCACACACAACTTATAGAATTTACAAAAATTCCCTAAAATTATGTTGTCAAAAAATTTCCAACTACATCAAAGCCCTTGATGTTTCTAAAATTTTAATTTAAATCCCATAATGTTTTAATTCCCACATTGAAAATTTTTTGTAGGTTGCCTCTAAAAACCTCGGGCATTACAATTTCTCTTATTACATTTTAGTCCATCCTTAGACTTAGTAATTATTTGGCTCCCTCAGTACCATGTGTATACCTCCCCAGTCCTTATAACTAATTACTCTCCCCAAAGTACCGCCTCTAACCTCATATTCCTTGCTAAGAAACCAGGAAAATTTCTCTCATATCTGAATTATTCCTTAAAATCAAATATACTAACACCCAAAAACAATGGGTGTTACAATGTAATTCAGCAGTGGGAGTGGGAGGATTAGAGAAGGCACAAAGAAACAGGACATCCATTACTAGGGGTACATTACACACCAGAAGTAGGATTCCTACCTTCGATCACATACGCTGGTTGGTAATATCTAACATAATTTATTTTCTTTTACTTTTAATTTTTTTGTTACACAGTCATTTTCAAGATATATAATATTCACTATAATATGCAGAAGCATCAAAGTGGGAGGAAGCCTTAGCTTTTAAAGTTGTTTATGTGCACCCACAGAAAGAGGGACACTAG
This sequence comes from Biancaea sappan, assembly GCA_037074585.1. NCBI lineage: Eukaryota > Viridiplantae > Streptophyta > Magnoliopsida > Fabales > Fabaceae > Biancaea > Biancaea sappan. The sequence continues at coordinate 53,294,691 of CM073494.1, read as the reverse complement.
AGAATTCGTTGATGTGCCCTCACGAGAAGTCTACATGAGTATATTGAAATCTTCTTCTTTTTCTTTTATTAACTTTCTCAATTATCTAATTAATAAATTATGTGGTTGTATATATTCAATAAGAGGAGTATACTAGATTGTGATCATTGTAAGCATCTATGTCTAGTAGGGTTACTGAACATAAGGATCGATGATGAGGCCGACAATATAGAGCTATGGCTACAAGCAGTGGGAGGGAGGGACAAGAACGGTGTATATTTGGCATGGGGTCAGGAGCTCATTGTCACAACCCAAAACTAAAGGCTAGGAGTTTTGCCACTATTGGAACCAAGGTTGTGATCATCATGGGTGATAAGTCACTTACACTGCATATGCGTAGATCCTTTCTAGTTATCTATAACTACTTGTATACTTTAGGTGGCCTATCCAATTATAGAGCATAGTAGAGTAACAATTTTAAATTAAAATAAAATTACCTTACCCTGAGCAATGGAGAGGTATCGCCAGTCCACGAGCCACTGCACTTATCGTCCTTCTATACCTGTAACTGTGAGGGGGTAAGTCTAATCCATGGACTCACACATAACACACATACATTCCATGGCATATCAACCTACACGAACTAATTAAATACACACATCACTCCTCATGGGTCCACTTCTCAAGAGCTTCATCAACGTTCGTCTGCGTTCCCACAGACAAATTATCCACATCCAATGAGCTGCTTTTTCAAGGATCTACATTTCCCCAAATGTTCTGTTCAAAGATTACACTCTATGGGTATGCATCCCCATATTTCTATTTTGGAAGGCATCAGCAATGTAGTTCTACATTCATATAGATTTGTCACTCAAGAGTTGTCACATAGGTCTACGTTCCCACAGACTTATCCTTTCCCCAATCATATCCACAATCACAACTAAATAAAATAAGCAAAGTCCCCACATGCATAATTTATCAAAGGTTTATATTTGGCATCCAAATAGAGTGGTAACACTTATACGTTCTCTATTCGTACCTCCTAGGTCCTAATTATTTTCACTTAAACATAGATAAGAACCATGACACCCTTTTGTGCTAGTTCCTACTATATACTTTGTGTAAAGACATATTATAGTATGTATCAACATTTAACATTTGGCACTCAGTGGAGATTGATAACAATTTTACCAATTCCATTTGTGCCCCATGATTTCCTATGGGTTTATAATATGTACAATAGAAATATTATTACCTAAACCTGTAAATATAATTAAATTACGTTTATAAAGACAATCATAAATTAAATATGTATATAAATATTTAGAGAAGAGCTAGATCCTCACCTGGGTTTGAAGCTCTCAAACCCCCTCAATATACCTTAGCCAAGCACCGAGCCATATAGCCCAACCTATGATACACAAACCACACTGATCAGTACATGAAAACATGAAAAAAATCATGTTCAGGTTGTGGCACCTGGACGCCATAGCATTCCCCAAAGCCTCCCCCACACATCATGCTTGGGCGCTTGGGCACCAACCTTTCTTCTTTCCATTTCCCTCTGCCAGTGTGGCACCCCAAGTGCCACGTTTTGTACATCGCAATTTAGCCCCAATTTTGGCTCAAAATCACCAAAATATTCTCAATTTCTCTTGATTTCTTCTATTGAATTTCATCTTTGATGTTTAGGGAGTGTTTTGACACAAAAACCCCTAATTAATTCCAACAATACAAGCCCCAATTATCAAAATCCCTCTTAAAACCCTAACTCTCCCATTTTTTTTTTCAATCCCTACATCTCATCTCTAATCTTGTTTTCCTATAAATTCTTGGTTATAATTCCATCAACAAACACCTAGGAGTATTTTAAAACCCTAAGCTAAACTTAAAAACTCTCCAATAATTCCAAATTCAACCCAAATCCCCTTATGTCCAAAAATAAAGAATTTAGGGAAAATGAAATGCCTACTTCAATTCCTTACTTTTTCAGTGGTAGTTGGTCCCACCTTACACCAAAGAATGGTTATCCAAGGTTGGGTGTGAGTCTGGTGAACAGGATTGAGAAGAATTGAGAGAAAAGAAAGGGAGAATTTGAGGGAGGGAAATGAAATGATGAAAAGTGGGTTGGTCACCTATATATATATATATATCCCTCTATAGTAAAATTACTATTTTGCCCTTGGTTAGCCCCCAGTCAACTTCAGTAATGGAAAACTTGTAATTTCCCCAACTTGGGTATATGATGAAAAAATTTCTCCCATATACAAATTATCCCTTAAAATCAAATTTAAACTAATACTCGAGAACCGAGGGTATTACCATCCCCAAACTTAAACTTTTGCTTGCCCTCGAGCAAATCAACCTTCACAACAGACAAAAGTACAAAGCAGAAGTTAGGAAAACATATTCGCAAACAAGATTTGAAAATAATTGAACTAAGTAAGGGAAAAGTGTGATTTGTACAAGTAAAAATAGTACCATCCCTTAAAATTGAATTCAAGAAATGCTTTGACCAAAGGAAAGACCATATTTGCAATAATAACAAGGGGACTTAATTCAAAACTCAAATAAACACCTTGATACCTCAGAAACTTTAAGAAGCAAAAATGCCATCACTTAAATTAAACTTTCCTTTTTATAATGTACACTCTCAAGGGTATTCATTCCAAATTCTAGTGATCCATATAGCAAACCAAATAAGAGGAGATGTAACCAATAAGAAGTAGAGTCCCTGCGCCTAATCCATATAGATCTTCTTCCCCTTCACACCCAAGGTGAAAACTACAGAGTGAGAAAAGTGTCCGTGTGCTTAATCTATACAACACTTCCTTACCCCTTCATTCTCTCAAACCAACCAAAAGCAAAATTCATTGGTTGAGAAAATGTCTGTGCGCCTAATCCACACAACACCGCCTCAACATAAACGATACCTTTAAGCCAGCTAATTAATCTTATTTGTATAGACCTCATTGTTTTTTTTTTTTGAATATGGAATCTAGAATCTACACCCCTTATTGAGCTACTTTTGATTTAAGGAAGGTTAACATAAGCTACCGCATTTACTTTCAAAGTTCTAAACTTCAATTAGCCTAATAAGAATTTTGAAGAAAATCTCCTAATATTATTGAAAATAAGACTAATTCTTTATTAAAAGAAATTTCAAGAATTTAAATTTTAACAAGATTTTTCAGGTTTTTAAAATGAACAACCCATCACTCTCCCTTACAAAGATCAAATTAAGAGATAAAATAAAAGTTTGAAAATATGCTAACTAACAACTATCTACTTTACACAACTACCTATGCTAACACATTAAGCAAAAACAAAGATTCCTTTCCTCCAAACTTAAAGTTAATAGTGTCCTCACTATCCTATATAAGCAAAATAGAGGAAGAAGAACATAACAACAAAACAACAACCAAGAAAGAGAGACACCACAGATAAAATAATCAAAACAAAAAACAAAACAATAAGAACTACGAAAGAAAGGAAGAAAACTTGGGTTGCCTCCCAAGAGCACTAAGTTTATAGTCTTCAGCCAGACTTTACTGGTTCTTGTTCAAGGTGGATTTTCTAATGTTGGATGCTTCTTAAATGCTTTCAACTAAGTAATAACCATGTTTGTAATGTCAGGAGGTTGAATTTAATGAGATCATCATGAAACTCAGCATAAGCCTCTGAAATTCCAAGAACTCCCCTTGTTCTTTTCCCTACGTCATCAGCATCTTCCAAACAATCTTTACACATCTCATCATGGAAATACTTATGAAATTCTTTATCAATCATATTCATAAAGTAGCATTCCCCTGGGTCATCAGGAGCTTTCATTGCCTTGTTCATGTTAAAGATGAACTCTTGATTGTTGACTCTTATAGTTAACACACCTTTGTGAACATCTATTATAGTTATTTCGGTAGCTAGAAAATGTCTTCCCAAAATTATTAGGATCTCTTTATTTTCCTTATAATCCATGATAATAAAGTCAGTCAGAAAAATTAACTTATCCACCTTGACAAGTACTTCCTCAATGATTTTATTCGGATAACACAATGAATGGTCAGCTAGTTGAAGAGTCACTATAGTAGGTTGAGCATTTCCCAAACCCAGTTTCTTGAAGGTAAATAGCAGCATTAAATTTACACTGGCTCCCAGATCACACAATGCTTTACCATCAAAATTTTTTTCAATATTGCATGGAATTACAAAACTACCTGGATCTTGCATTTTAATAGGTAACTTCTTCTGAAGGATGGCACTACATTCTTGAATCATAGCAATAGTTTCAAACTCACCTAAGTGCCTTTCTCTTGACAGAACATCCTTCATGAATTTTGCATAACTAGGCATTTGTTCTAATGCCTCCGCGAATGGGATATTTATATGAAGTTACTTCAAGATCTCCAAGAATTTTTTATATTGCCTGTCTAAATTGAGTTTTTTATGCCTCTGAGGATAAGGCAATGGTGGAATAAAATTTCTAGCCCTCATGTCTTGCAATGTATTTTCACCATTACCTTTACTACCCTAAGCATTTACTTTCTCAATTACCTTTTCTTGAGGTTCAACAATTTTTTTCATTCTCTTCTTCAGTGATCACCCCTTGCTTCTAATCATGTGATTTGATAGCATCAGGGAGCTCCTTGTCACTCCTTAAAGTAATGGCATTACAATACTCTTTCCCCTCTCTTCTTGGGTTGTTTTCAGTATCATTAAGAAGATTATCTTGTGGCCTATTGTTCAAAGCAAGTGCTATCTAGCCCATCTAAGTCTCTAAATTTTTAATTGCCACATTATGTGTCTGAAACATTGACTCACTATTTTCCATGAACTTCATGAACACATCTTCCATTAAAGGTTTCTTTTCCACTTGAGGTGGTAGAGCTCTATTTTGAAGAGGGTAATTGTTCTAGTTACTGAAGTCAGGAGGTTGAGATGGCTTACCTAAGGATGATGAAGATGTGGGGTTTAGACAATGATTGTTGCTTCATGAGAAATTTGGGTGATTTCTATTCCCCGGATGGTATGAATTAGAATAAGAGTTGTTTTGATTCCTTTAAGAATTACCCATGTAATTCAATTGCTCAATTGTAGTTGACTCATCACAACACTCATTGATATGGGTACCACCACAAAAATCACAATTAGCTTCTGGAGTGGTTACTGCATTTACTCTTGCTGGCTCCTGTTGTCTAGAACATGTTTACCTTTTTAGTTAAAGCTTTTTAGTTAAAGCTTCATTTTGAGCCAACAAGGCATTGAGGGTATCCAATTCAAAAATCCCTTTCTTTGCACTACTTATTGCTCAGATGGAAGTATTCTGACTAGCTCCTATAGTTTCAATTATCTCACGAGCTTGTTTAATGGATCTTGCCATCAATGCACCGCCAGCTGCTGTGTCTAGTTTATCCCTAGTTTCATATGTCAATCCACTATGAAAGATAGAAATTTGTTGCCACTGTTAAATATCAAGGTTAGGGTATTTTCTCAGTATCTACTTAAATCACTCCTAAGCAGCATATAAACTCTCAGCCTTTACAGGTAAAAAGTTGTAATCTTATCCCTCAATTTCACTAACCTTGAGGGAGGGAAGAATTTATCCAGAAATTTCTTCTAGAGCTCATCCCATATAGTGATGCTTCCTGGTGGTTGGTCATTAACCAACTTTTTGCCATGTCCCTCAAGGAGAAGGAAAACAAGCAGAGGTGAATTGCATCGTCGATTACTCCATTTAGCTTAACCATATCACAAATATTAAGAAAGTTAGTGATATGGTTATTTGGATCCTCCATAGGATTTCCTCCGATTTAGTTTTGTTGAACAAGATTAAGCAACATTGCCTTCATCTCGAAATTGTTGGTCTGAAGAGAAGGCTTCACTATACTCGAAGTTTTCTTCTGCCATTTCTTCTTGCAAGATTTGCTTCTCTTGAGTTCTTCTAGTTTTCACTTCTTTTCTATATCTCCAGGTGAATCTCTCAATTTCAAGTTCAAAGAATAAATTAGAAGTATTAATGGTACCTTACATACACAGTAAAAATCACAGTAAGATTTGACAAAAGGAATTCACCAAGATAAATGACTCTAAAAGCAAAAATGATTAATTAAATGAAAAAGAATTAAAAATTAAAATGAAACAAAACAAAATAATTTAAAGTAGAAAAATCTCTAATCTAGCACTTTTAAATTTCTTAGAATATTAGCAAAGTCGTTAATCCCCAGCAACGGCGCCAAAAACTTGTTAGCGATTTGGCAAGCATACCAATCGCACAAGTAATACAATGAAAAGAGTAAAGATTATCGTTCCTTCGATGACTAACTCACTAAGTACTCAAGAAACTCAAACGTATTAGTTAGACGAGCTAATTTGGATTAAGACAACTCTAAATTAAAAACTGAAAGGTAAAATTCAAGTAACAAAATATTTTTATACTTTTTCCAAACAACAATGAACACGCCCATAAAATTGAATGAAATTAATTTAATAAAAGACTTAGAGCTACTAATCCCCCTCTCTCATCCTATGAATTTTTAAACTCTCTCTAGCACATGCAATTTTGACTAATTATACACTTTAATCTTAGATTTCCTAATGGCTTAAAATACTTCTTTTGAATCTAAATTAAGCTACTCAACTCTAACATAATCCCTTATGTGAGTTAAGCCTAATATGCAACAACCTGATTTGATTAAACAAGGTTAACTAATATTCCCATGAGTTAATAAGCATGAACTCCTAAGGTTCAAGCACTCATCTTATTCACTCAATGTTTTACAAACACCTTTCTCACCAAAGTTACGGGAAAGCAACAAGCAAGCAATAAAGTGATTAGATTTAAAGCAAGCACAAGACAGATAAATGATAAGAATGTATTAATTCAAAAGAAATTACAAGAGTAGAGAGAAATACAACTTCTAATATGAAATTAGGTTCATAGTAACCCTAGAATAGGAAAATTAGCTACTCATGGCTATAGAACTACAGAAAACAACAGAAAAATGATAAAACTCCATGAAACCAAGGTTGTATTAGGGGAAATCGGGCTCGAATAGCTTCGGGAATAGATTCCTCCTTCTCCTTCAGCAAAATTGGTGCCTTCTCTTTTGTCTTGTACTTAGAATACTCTAAAACATCTTCCTCTTTTGTTATTTAAACCTCCAACAAAAACCAGTAAAAATTGATCCGCCGCTATAGCAGCACAATCCCACTGCTATAGTGGTAGCTAACATATTATAAAAATAAAGTTCAATGCTCACCTCTATAGTGGTACAAGTCCACCACTATAGCAGTGAAAGGCAGAGTGTTGAGCTTCAGTAGCTTCAGGTGTAATGTCCATCGCTATAGCGGTGGAAGGCAAGGAGGAAGGCTTATAATCATCAAATTCTAGTGGTCACCGCTATAGCAACACAAGGCCACTACTATAGCAGTAGGTGGCAGACATATAAGCTTCAGAGACTTCAGAATTATGGCATCTTGTTGTATAACTTTCTCACCAACTCAACCTATAATAAAAACCAAATAATCATTAGTAATCATAAGTTCTGAATCATGAAATCACTCAAAACACCCTAAACTCTAAGAAAACCTAAACTCATTTAAACCATTCAAAATAGGGGCAAACATTCACAGGCCAAAGTAAGAAAGAGATCAAAAGAGAGGGTATTTAGCACAAAATGATAGTAAATCCAAAACTTAACACACATGTGACATCAGTTCCTCTAGTCACTTATATGTCCACCATTAGGTCTCCATCTCGACTTCAAGGAGGAGCTACAGTGCTAGATGGAGCCTGTGATGAAGGAGCTTAGGACTTAGAAGGAGCAAATCAGCACTCAGAGGGAGAAGATTGATACTTAGATAGAGATATTGCAGAGTCAGGTGACCATCATCAGCGAGATGCGAGTAATGATGGACCGGTTCATCAATTTGGTTGATAGGCACATGGGACTAGTACTTCATCAATTTGTTATAACTTTGTATTTCATGATGTTGGATCATGAAGAAACATGTAATTAAATGTTCTCCATTTTTTTATATATAGAATTTTTTTCATTAATATGTAGTTGTTGTAGTTTATGGCTACTGCTCGTTGGCTATATTTATGTTTGCACAGGTTTCAAATCAAGTTTTAGATTAGCTTTGAATTACATATATAAAAAAAATATAAAAAAAAATTAGAGACGAAATTTCCCTGATTTGAGACAAAATTTTTCGTCTCTAATTCCGTGTGAAATTAGAAATAGATTTATTCGTTCCAAAATCTATCTCTGATTTGAGACAAAATTTTCTGTCTCTGATTAGGGATAAAATTCCCATCTCAAATTAGGGATGGAATGTTTTTTGTTTCAAATGCCCCAATTTTATTTGATACAAATTTTCAATTTTGAGACGAAAAATTTGTCTCTAATTCTGAGACAAAAATTAATTCCATCTCAAATTATTTGGGATGAAAGTATGAGAGACGAATTTTTTTCCATCTTTGACTCCATCTCTGACTTATAAGACACGGAATTCCATTAAATCAAAAATGGATTTTTCCATCTCTGATTGTTGTATTTCTTGTAGTGATCTTACCTGTCTAGATCTAGTTATTTCTTGTAGTGATCTTACCTGTCTAGATTTGGTTCATAGTCTAAAAGACACCAAACTCGAAGCATCTATACCCATATATGTAACCTAGAATTTGTATTCATTCTAAAACTTTTTAAAAATATGTGAGAAATTGTTGTGAAAAATAGAGTATTTCAAAAAGAATACTTAAAATTATTGTGAAAATAATTTTGGAAAAATAATTTAGTTATCTTTTTTTTTGTGTACTTATCTACATGGTGGGAATTACATCAATCACATATAATTATCCGTTTCATTTTAAATTTACTTATAATCTTGTCTTTGTAACCGACCATTATCCACTATCTCCACTATCCCATGATTAGATTTGTTATAATTATCTTTTCATATTTAATTATAAAATTAATTACTTTATCCCATGTCATATTTAGTCCTCACATTTTATTTCTGGGGTTTTTTACATCTATCTTTTTAGAAGATGCTGGGTTACAATATTCTCTCTTGTCTTTGTTGTTTTTTCCCCTAAATTTTCAGAAGGTTTTATCTTGGGAAGAAAATCACAAAATCTTTCATTAAGAATAGTGTTAACCAAAGCATTACTCAGGCTAAATATTTACTATCAATTTTCCTCAATTTTGACAACAACTATATACATTGTATTTTGTTTGGACCAATTTTTGGCTCCTAAGAAATTCAGGGTTCTCAATAAGGAAAAATGAAATAAAAAATGAATATATATATATATATATATATATATATATATATATATCAAGACATATATTTTATGTATATAATTATAATAATAATAATAATAATAAAGATCAAAAATAAAAAATATAATATATGTGTGTGTGTGTGTGTGTGTATATTTGAAAAAGTAGTAGTAGTAGTAGTAATAATAATAATAATAATAATAATAAGAACAATAATAATGTAATATTGGAGTATACAATATAAAATATAAAACCAAAATAATTAAATTACAAAAAATCAAAAAATCAAAATAAAAAATCAATGAATTCAATTTCCAAAATTTTGGGATACATTTAAAGAACTGGATTTATTTGAAAAATCTCAAAATTTGAGGATTATTTTTTAAAATCGAATTTAATGGAAATGTGTCCAAATATGCGTACAACATTTTTTTAAAAATTAAAATTATGGGGACCATTTTGAAAGGAACAATCTTATGGGAATCCAAACTCCAATTTAAAGCATCCAACCAGGACTTCATTGCAACAACTATTTTTGAAGGATAGCCTAAGCATAATAAAAGCCAAAATAGGACATGGAACATTAATGAGCGCCGTTTTGTACATTATGCTCTCAGTGTGTAATGGAAGACTTTTGTCCAGCCTCAGAACTCTGTAGCTAGGATCACCAACCTAAGCCAACAAGGCTTTCAATAAATATGAGCTGGCTTGGGCCGAATTTAAGCTACTAGGTGGATTGAAAATCATGGCCCAGCCCTTTTTAAAAAAATAATTTTCTTTTGTCCATAATTTAAACATATATTATAAATTTAAATATAATACATGACAAAATAAAAAATATATATTATACATGATATCTTTGTTCAATGAAACTCAATGAGAAAGAAGCATAAGTTAGTGTCAAAGATTCAAAACAAAAATACAAATTTATAACTTTTTATGGCATTTTATTTTTAATTTTAGAAGCCTTTCTTTTGGATTAGAATATTAGGTTGGGTCATATACATAATACATTACTTCAAAGGCTAATTTTTTATATTTGGATGACCTTAACAACTTAAAACTTAAGTAACAAAAAAAATTATAAACCCAAAATACTAATATTTTTAAATATTTTTATTAAAAAAGGCCTATGGGGCCAACCCGGCCTAGCCCACTTCAGCCCTATAAACCTAAATGGACTGGGCTAAAATCCCTTGTTAAATATGAGTCACTAAATTTTTAGCCTGTCCTACCCCATTTATAGGGCCGAGCTAGCTCAGTAGCCTTAACCCATTTCGACAATTCTACTCTGTTTCACTAGACCAGACACTCCATCACACTATATCATCACACACTTACTCTTGTTTTTGGTCTCAAGAGCAATACACGCACTGTGTCCACACAGTTTTGCTCCACCACCATCCCTCTATCAGTCTCTCCACATATCCTAAACTGAGAACACCCATTCCTTCTCTTTCCTTCGCAGCAAACACCATATCTCTCTTTATCCATTTCTACTCTGCCTTACCGCTCTCTGTGTCTCCCTTCCCACATTCATATGCCACTCACCTATTCTAAATATTTGGTGACCAACAGTGTCCCTAAAGAAGCCTTTTCTGAATTTTACTAAGGTACCAGAATAGCAAAAAATATAACACAATAACCCAGTGAAAACAAAGAGCAAAAAATGTGAAGGAAGAGATCAGAAAAGTGGTTTGTAAAATCAAAAGGAAGGACTGCCTTATATAGTTGCGAAAATGCATAACTATTCAAACAAGATTAAATGGGTTGTTATAGAAATTAAGAGATTTAAAATAGTTTAAATAATTTAAAACAATATCTTAATTTCTAAAACTGACCCTATTCAATTTGTAACTTCCTTAATTCTTATCTTATCTGTTCAGATAGGCATAAAAAGAATTAAAATTATTTTATTTCTAGAAAAAGTAAAATTAATCCCAGTCACCTTTTTTTGCTCAAGGAGGAAAATCATTGATTTGTACTATATTGGCCCGATGATGTGAGCATGTAAACTCACTTCTCTCCTTAGCCCTTTATGAGCCCATTATAACATGTTAATATAGAAGGCCTTATCCCCTGTTTGCTTTTAGACAATGTTAGAATAATTTTGCTGAAGTACAAGGCTTTTATAACACAATTTTCTCAAAATCACCCACATACGTCCACTATTCACAAGTCACGACCAACTGAAAGGAGCTTCTCTGCTTTTCTCCTATCGACAAGCACTCTACTTGTCGGCTCTTGAACATTGGATCAATTTGATCCAATGGCCATAAGCCTTTAATTATTTTTTTGCTGTGAAACAGTGCGAAACACATTGTCTAACTTTTTTTTTTTGGAACAATGTGAAACACATTGTTTCACCTTTTTATTTTTGGTGGAATGATGCAAAACGCACTGTTCCACTAAATATTTTTTTTTGTTTTTAGAAGGAACTAGCCAATGGATGCTCGATACGTGTACCAGGCTTTTTTTTTCAAAGCTCGACGTGTAGGGAGCTTTCTAAAAGATAAAATTCAGAAAAGCCTCAACACCCTTATGTTTTGTTCAAGATATGCCCTTTTCCTCTCTTATCTCAAAAATATGCGTCATCCCTCTCCATTTTCCCACCATTGTAGCAACGTACCCTCTCAATTTCATCTTACTCTGCATCATCCACCACCGACGTGAGCTTCGCCGTGGTCTCCATTGTCGTCCACCATTTTTGTTGCGTCATTGTTGTGTTCTTTGTAATATGAGTGTATTTCTATCTTTTTGTGTTCTTTCAAATGGGATTACTATTGTATTATACTGTTTTGTTCATGATGATTAATATCCCTTTAAGTTGATAAATATTGAGACTCCTTCCTTTCTCTTCTCCCTCTGTAAATATTGATACTCCCTCATTTCTCTGTAATAGCAGACTTCATTTTTTTTTCCTCCAAGCTCTCATGTGTGGTATGTTTTTTGGCTGAATCGGTTGATGGAAAACTACTAAACAAAATGGCTAATATATTCATGACCCTACTGGTTGATTGTGTTAGTGCTTAGTTATGTCATGAAAGGCACTGAACTGGAAGTGATGGTTCTTGATAAATTGGGTCTCAAATGCTACTAGAAGGAAAAACAATCAGTCTTGCTAAATGCATGATATAATAAAGAAAAATAGCATAGATAATTCTCAAATGCAATGTGAAATTAATGTGCCTATTTTATTATTTGTGGCATTTATATTAGAGATTTGTTTCCATTTACATCTTCTAGATGTCCTTTTATAGGGACCATTTCTTCATTTATGAAGATAAGAATTCACTGTTACTTCCATTCTATGTCACCTAAAAAATCCTCAACCAATTATAATCTAGGTCAGAACTATCATTGATTTGGAACAATTATATCATATTATTCTCTCATTAATTAATCTTGTATTGGTGACAGAATGAGAATACACTAAGATGATATATTGACTATATTGTTTTGTTATTCTTAAATATTTTGTTGTTAATTTGTTATTAATAAATCTAACTATTAATTTATATATTATATGATGCTCATTAAGTTGTAACCTATTATAGTATATTTTATAGACTCTTTCCTCTTAAAACAATTATTTTGAAGAATTTCCATTAAATATCAATCTATATATTATATGATGTTGGTGTCAATTTTTTATGAGAACTTCATCATCTCCTAACATGACTGATTAGTTCTCTTTTTCTCCACCATATTTCTTTACATAAACAATTATTTTGAATCTTTAATTTGTTTGTTTGTGTTTCTTTAATTGTTTAATTTGTTTTAATTTGCTTGTGTGTGTTAAAGTGTTAGATTTGTAGTTGTTTTATTTTCCTTCTACATTATATAATTGTTTAACTGTAATACTTCATTGATTCCAGATAACTACGATGGAGGAAATTTGAAAGCTTGAGATTGGGATGAAATTTGATAATGTAGAAGACGCATTAAATTTTTCGAGGATATATAGAGGAAAAATAGGCTTTGGAGTAAGGAAGGATACACATGTTAGAAGCAAGAACAATACAAGAGAGGGAGAGATATGCAATTTTTGAAACTTTGAATTTTAATTCATTTCTTGTATTGTTCTTGGGTAAAAATGGTATATTTAATCATATTATGACTAAAAATAAAATTATGGGTTGATTTGGAAAACCAAACTGAGAGAAAAAAATATGAAAGTAAAGAATAGGGACTAAAGTGAACAAAATAAAAAGTTTATAGCAGATGATTTTGACAAATAAAAAGTAGATTGTTAAATTAAGGACTTAGACGAAGCAGAATATGAGTTTATATCAAAAATTGGACAAGAGAAAAATTTTGACCAAGGACCAAAGTAAATAAACTGAAACTTTTTTTAAAAAATAATTTTAAAAAATTTTAAAAAAAATTTTTTTGGCAGTCCACGTGGATTAAAAAAAATTGGCAGCCCACGTGACAGATTTTTTTTACCACATGGCAGCCCTGTCAGTATTGCCATTAACTTCATTAACGGTGTTATGAAAAAAGGCATAAATGGCAAAATTGCAAGATGTAAGACATAAGTGGGCCCAAAAAAAGTTTAGGGGCATAGGTGAATTTTGGTGTAAACCTTAGGGACATATAATATCCTTTTGCCATGTAGGTTCACTAATTTGTATTTGTCTAATTAATAATCTGTTACTATTTTCATAGGTGAAAGGGAGCTCGCATGTATCCAACCCCCTCAGAAATTATGATAACTAAATACAGAGAAATGTTGGATATCATGAGTGACCAAGATGTATACAACTCTATTAATATAATGAGTTTCACTGAATAAAATATACTAACAAGTGTCATATTGTTCCTATTTAAGAGTTACCGGGGGAGCCTTGGGATGGATGTGGGTCAAGCCAAAGTGCCTTTAATTTGCTTTCATATAGTTGAAATGCAACTTACTGAGTGCATATTGCGACAATTGGGCTGTTGCAAGGAATACCACTAGACCCATCGCAGGATCAAATGGAAACTTATCATGCTCAAAAGGCCAAAGGGAGAATTTCACAACCATGATTGGGCAAACCACCACCAAGAGGTCATTCAAATGTGAAACAATTGGAGAAGACTAGTCGTATAAGGTGCGTGACCCAAACCCAAGGTACTTTGATTGGTACTTTTGGGTCAAGCGCCGTTATATTGGTCAAGACACAAAAGTGATGGCTATTGTGGTATAATATTTATTTTATCTTTTATATAATAAATTAATTTTTTATTTAGATTTATGGATTTACTTAGTAATTTAATTTCACTATTTCAGAATGACACTGCACATCTAACAGAACGTGTTTTTTTGACATATTCTGAAAATTAATTCACTATGATTGCTAGAAGCTAAATATTATCAATACAAAAAAATGTGAGTCAGAGAAACCAAAGACAATTGGAGTGAAGGCAAACTCAAATGTCACGTAGGTCTGAAACCCAAGATATGGAAGCCGATACTAGTAACACTGTTGCTAGTTCAAGCTAGAAGAAGAGAATAAAGAGGAGGTGAAGAGCACAAGAAGAAGAAGTAGGACCATAAGGAAAGGAAGTAGGGCTAGAAGGAGAAGGTGATAATGAATAGATATTTAACTTTTTGCACAGAGATAAATTGTATGATAAATAATATTTGCAGTTTTATAAATATTTTGATGAAAGTTGTATGATGAATTTTTTTTATTAATTAACATATTATGATATTATTAAATTTTATGACGAAATAATTTTAATGATTAGAATCAATGACCATATATTATGTTAAAATTAAATTATTTTATTTAAAATTAAATTATTTCATTTAAAGTATTTTATTTAAAAATAATTCTATGTAATTTTAATAATTAAAATTAATTATTATATTATATATTAAATTTTAAATAATTATTCATACTTATAATTTTATATATAAAATAATATATATATATATATATAATTATTTATAATTAAAAAACAAAAAAAAAGAGAGCCATGCTTTTAGCATGCACCGTGTAATCTTCTTTTCTCTTTTCATCTTCGAATTCCTGTCTAACGATTCGGGACATGAAGAATAAAAAGTTAGATTTTTTGTCTTCTGTGTTTTCCTTGCTTGTCTTGATTTTGAAATATTCGTATTATCTATTTTACATTTACATCTTTTAAATAAATAATAAAATTTAATCATTAATATAAATCAAAAATCAAACAAACAAAGAAAACAAACAAAGGAAGCTCTATTCTATAAATTCAAAAAAGGTAAATAAAAGACGAAATTATTGAAAGGAACCGAAAAAGAGGGATTTGGCGTGCAATTGCACGCCAAATGAAGCGTACAAGGCACGCTTGCTCTACTATAACAGGCTTTTGCAGAGCGCGCTTGTCTCCTAAGCTTTGACTTTTTTTGCAGCGAAATTATTTTTTTGTACTAAATTAATTGTATTTTGTATTTTTAATTCTTTTTTAAATTAATATATTTTATTTTAAAAATTAAAAATAAAAATTATGTAAATATAATATTATTTTTATTACATACATATAATATTTTATATATAAACACATAATATATATATTAATATTATATATGTATTATATATATTAATATAATAGAATGTTTTCATAATATAATTTGTTTTATTTATTTTTTATATGTTTCTGATCTGTCTATTTTCTTAAATTAATATATTTTTAAAAAGATTAAAAATAAAAATTATATAAATATAATATTAATTTTATTACATACATATAATATTATATATATACATATTATATATGTATTATATATATATATTAATATAATATAATTTTTCTTTCTAAATTTGGTTTGCTTTAATGGTGTCACATGGGTCTATACGGTGGGTCTATACCACAGCTATAACGCTACGTAGAAAAATTATGTAGATGAAGTAGTGTAGATGAGATGTCAGCTTAAAGAAAATGCGATGTGTGATTAGTAAAAGATGAGAACTAAGAGATAAAACTATTTGCAAAAATTTCTTATTCAGTTGTTTCTCTTTATTGCTGGGTTTTTTTCTTTTCACTTTTTGACAATGGAGATCCCTTCTCATCGAAATAGATGTATAATAGACTAAATCCTGGAAATAATGGTTTCATAGAAGAATTTATGTTTGGTATGGAGGAATTTGTTACCTTTGCTGGCAGACATGTAGTGGATAGAAAGATATATTGCCCTGCTCAAAACATAAAAATACCACCTTTATGGGTGTTGAGGACATTAAAGTGGACCTTTACAGAAGAGGCTTTAAGCAATGATACTGGTACTAGACATCGCATGGTGAGGTCGGTAGTGAAACTGTAACTTCAATTTCTGTTCGTGTTGGTTGTTCAAGTAGATTGACATTTACTATTGCCGAAGAGGATGCTCGATATCAAGCCATGATCTTAAATGCAACCAAAGGTGACCTGAATATCCCGAATGACTCAGAACTAGAGAATGAGGATGCTGGTAATCAAAGTATCGATGAACCTCTGAATCCAGAAGCTCAGAGCTTCTTTGATTTATTAAATGCCTACCAAATGCCACTTTGGCCAAGTTGTATCAATCATTCAGAGTTGTCTACTGTGGTCAAAATGTTAAGTCTGAAATCTGAAGGCAATATATCGGTGGTAGCTTTCAACAATATGGAAAGTCTTATGGGGGAGATTAGTCTGGTTGAAAATCTCGTGCCCACAAATTGGTACAAGACGAAAAAATTGGTATCCAAACTTGGTCTGACGTAAAAACAATAGATGTTTGTCAAAATGGATGCATTTTGTACTACAATAATGATATTGATAAGACATAATGTAAATTCTGTGAAGCATCTTGATACCAGGAAAATCAACCTAGGAGAAGACAAAGTGTTAAATGGGTTCCAGTGAAAAGAATGCACTATCTACCCTTTATTCCTAGATTACAGAAGCTTTATGATTCAATGAGTTCAACTAAACAAATGTGATGGCATTGAATCATAGAAGAAATGAAGGCTTATTAATTCATCCTTCAGATGCGAAAACATGGAAACACTTTGACATAGTGCATCCCAACTTAGTTAATGAGCCACGTAATGTGAGGCTCGGTTTGTGTACAGGTGGGTTCACCCCTTACGATCAACATGGGACACTATACTTGTACTGGCCAATTATAGTGACACCATTCAACCTACCTCCTGAGCTGTGAATGATTGCACCGTATATGTTTCTGACAGCCATTATACTTAGGCTATGTAATCCAAATGTTGAAATTGTTGTATATTTGTAGCAGCTCATTGATGATTTGAAAAGACGAACTATCCACCTTTGACATTTTCACACAGCAAAATTTTCATATGTGAGCAGTGTTGATGAGGACAATAAATGATTTTCAGCATATGAAATGTTGTCGAGGTAGAGCGCTGCTAATAAGTTCGCTTTTTCTTACTACATGCACAATTTAAATGCCTTTACTCTGAAAAATGGGAGAAAGAACTCGTGGTTCGATTGTCATTGACAATTTTTGCCTACTGACCATGCATTTAGGAGGAATAAGGATGCATTCATGAAGAATGAAATCAAAAACCATCTCCCACCTCGACGATTAAGTCGAGAAGAATTGTGGGAAGAAGTTAGACGGTTTCCTTTGTAGAGATCAAGATTATAGGGTTGAGCACAACTAGACAAAACAAAGCATTTTTTGGGATCTCCTCTATTGGAAAGATCTCGAGATCTATCATAACCTGGATGTCATGCACATAGAAGAAAATGTATTCGACAACATATTTAACACTATTATGGACGTCCAAGGCATGACAAAGGACACAATTAAGGCAAGACAAGATCTTAAGGTGTATTGTAGGCGTCATGAATTAGAGTTAGAATAGTTGGCCAATGATAGAGTGATAAAGCCAAAGACTAAATTTGCATGTACGCTTGAGCAGAGAAGGGCCATATGCGAGTGGGTCAATTGTTTAAAAATGCTTAATGGATATTCTTTTAATTTATCTAGATGTGTTTGACATAAAGGATGAAAAGTTGTTCAGACTCGAGAGCTACGATTGCCACATTTTCATGGAATATTTGCTATCCATTGCATTCAGTGCATTGCCAAAGTAAGTTTGGAGGTCTCTCACTGAGACTAGCCAATTTTTCAGTGACATGTGTTTAGCAAAGTTGAAAGTGGATGAGCTTATGCAAATAGAAGACAATATTCCTATCATCCTTTGCAACCTAGAAAGAATATTTCCTCTTGAATTTTTTGACTCAATGGAATATCTACATGTCCATCTCCAATGTGAGACTCAAGTCAGTGGACCGGTTCAATATTGATGGATGTATCATTTTGAGAGGTAATCATTCATTAATTACTTTTACTTCTGTATGTTATTTTAATTCCTATTGATACAAATATGAAAACTAGTTCTTTTTATTTTTAAATGTTTTTAAACATAATTAAAAAGATAGTCAAGAATAAATCTCAGGTGAAAGGTTCAATTTGTGAAGCATACTTAGCACAAGAGACATCGTACTTTTATTTTTATTACTTTGAATCACACGTACATTCAATAAAAACAAAGGTTGGTCGGAATGCCTTTATGCAAGAGGAGACAGGTCAACTGATAACATTAACAATTTTTAACCAAGTTGAACATCCTTCTAGCAAGAGTGTCACTAAATATTTAAATAATAGAGAATATATGACAGCTCAACTGTACGTCATTCTCAATTGTGATGAAGTGAAGTCATATCTTGAGTAAGAACACATTGTATTTCCTAATTTTATTATTCAATCAGACATTGTATATCTATTATGTATGCTCAATGAGTTTACTTTTGCGATAGCAATTTTGAACAACATCACAAAAATTTAAATCCCCACTACAACGTCGCAGATATTGATAGAGTTGTTGAATCACACTTTGTCTTTGTAACGCCCGAGGTTTTAGGAGGCAACCTACAAAAAATTATCTATGTGGGAATTAAAACATTTAGGAATTTAAATTATAAATTTTTGGAACCGATAAAGACTACGTTGAAATTTGAAAAAAAAAAGATAAGACAAGGGGAGTAACAAACTACTTTAGGATTTTTGGGAGAGATTAAGAATCTTGCATGAAATTATAAGGACCTGAGTGAATTACTAATTTAAGGAAAATTGACTTATGTAATTTACACAAAAAAAAAAAAGAGATAAGTGCCAAAATGAAAGTTGGGCACATGTCTCTCTTTTTCCATCAACTTAATATGGGAGCTACTGGAGACTTTAAGCTTCTAAGTCTTCATAAAGTTTAGAAATCAACCTTTCTTTTTTTCCTTGTGTTCCCGTGATCAAACCCTTCTTCCTTTTCTTCTTCCATCAATTGGGCCATCAGTGAGAAGCTACAATGATGTCAATGATTGCAGCGATGGGAAGGATGGATTTAGTGATTTATTTTGGAATCATTCCCCATTTTGTCTTTCTCTCACAATGCAATCGTTGATGGTGGTCTGATGGAGAAAAGATGATGCATGACAATAAGGAGGAGAAAACAGAGCATAATTCGGACACGAGAGGTAAGAACCAAGAAATTTCTACACAATTTGACTAATTTATTTTTTGAACTATAAAAGGGAAGTCTTGAAACTGTTTTAAGATTGATATTATGGATTTGGAGTTGAACAAAACAATAAAAATTGGACCAAAAAACTAGAAAGAAAACAGAGGATTGAAGCTTGAGGTATGAGGCTAATTATGATGCATTCTTGTCTGTGATTCTTAAGCAAAGTGTTTCAGTATGAATGTGCTGTAGTGAAGTTTAAATGTTATAATCTTAAAGGTTAACTAGTTTTTGAATGAAGAAATTTTTTAGGGAAAGTCATGACAGCATAACATTGAAAAGTAAGGAATAAAGCTAATAAATTTTCTTTTGTATAATTTTTCTTATTTGTGAATGAAGCTCTGAAATTTAGCATTTAAAATATAAATGTCTATTTCAAAGATTTAGTTAAGAATTAACAACAAAGAGCAGAAATTAGAAATAAACGAGGGAAGAGGAATATGAAAGGGAGAGAAAGATGAAGGACCAAAGAAAGAGTGGTATGCAGAATTTAGGTACTGAATCTTTAGGTTATTTTGAGTGGAAGGGAACTTGGCTAGGTGCTTAATGTTGAGTAATGCTTTTAAGCTAAAAATAATGACTTTGTAGTGGTCTAAGCGTGGTTAGATTTAGCTGGATGTGGTGTGAAAGTAGAATAAAAATTTGATAATTGGAATTAAATCCTGTTTTGCTGTCATTTTATTGCTAAAGCTGTTTTGGGTTGTTTGAGGTATGAAATGAATTCCAATGATCATGAAATTTGGTGTGCAATTAGGTATGGTGTCCAAGAATACGCATAATTATTTTAAAATTTTATGGGCTGGTTTGGTACCTTTAATGCACCTTAAACAGTAGCCGAAAATTTGAAAATATGAAAACAAGACTCATTTGAGATTTTATTAATTCTATGCATTTTGGATAACTAAATGAGGTCCTAAAATGTTTATAATTTTATGATAACCTCTCAATATATAAAGGGCCCAAACTGGAAAGTTTCATGGCAATTGGAAGAGTTTAGTTTGGTGAAATGCTAAAGAACAAAATTATATTTTGTGCAGAAACAAATCTGAATATGATTGGATTTTAGTCCTTGTTCAGTGGCTCAATCACATTAGTTTGACTTCAAATTTTTATGATACCTAGCTAAGACATTATACTAAATATCTACCAAATTTCATAGCATTTAGCTAAGAATTGGTAGGCTTATTAAACAGGAAAAAAAACCTATGCAGAAATCAGACAGTTCTGACCTATGGTCACTTAAAGAGTATTTAGAGGGGATAAAAGATAGAATTTTGATCTAAACTTTTTATCATAGTATGACAACACATAAATATGGTTGTATGTCAAATTTCACAATTTTTGGAGTTGTAGATCAATACCAAAATTTTTCTAAAAAATGGCCTCGAAATTTGCTTCAAAACGAAGCAAAGATAAATGTTTGGTAGCTTATGTTATGATTTGATGTTATTCTTGTTTAACTTGTTCTCTAGGCCTTTGAGATTTTTGGTGTACTTTCTTTGGGATTAAAGAGTGTATTTGGCTCTGATCCAAGGTGAACAGATCTCTACTTTGCCTTGGTTGTATTTTCTATATATACTTAACCCTATTAATATGGATATAACGATTTGAAATACCTTTCAGGTGCTTATGAATTTTAGTGGTTATGCATGTGCATGAGAAATGATTGTAATGATTGAAATATGTATTTATATATGAGTTGTTTGATATGATGAAAATCATCCTTGTGGTAAGGTGTTGAATTGATGATAGCATATGCTGAGTAATATAATACTTGATATATTTGTAAACTGTGCATAATGCTATATATTGTTTTGGATTATGTTGTACATACATTGTTGTGCTAGGATTGTGTTGATTACACTATGGCTGAATTATGCTCAGGATTCTTGGTTGTGATTGTATTTGATTGGAAAGAAAAGGCATGATAGTGCATCCTATGGGATGAGATAAATGGAGCAATAAGGGTGGCCTCTTATTATTGGAATGATAAGGGTGGATGCGACAAGGGCCGCAGGCAACGATCTAGAGGTACCTTAGATGACTCAGTTGGTATGAAAATTTGTGATATTGTGAACTTTATGATTGTTTGGAATGTATTGTTGATGTAGCATATGTGACATGGCAAAAATATGTTGTTAGTGTTGTGCTATGAATCGTACTTAATGTTGTGGTTATACTAAGATGGGTCTTGGCATGAAACTTGACTGTATGTATATATATATATATAGATGTATATATTAGATGAATGGACATATTGTGTGTGGTTGTGGTAGAGTAGTGGTTTCCTCACTAGGTCAGTATGACTCACACCTCAACATTTTTAGGTATGAAAAAAGAAAAACTATTGAGTCACGTATGGTGGTCAACTCCCCATTTGTTTGAGGTAGAGTGTACTAGTCAGTCTTTATTTTTATTTTGTAAGAATCTAATTGAGGCTCTGTAATCGGGTAAGTTGTTTTAGGATGGAAAATGTATAAATAGAACAAGATTGAGTATATATATAAATGTGTTGAAAATACCTTAAGTAATGAAATTGTTCTGATGAAGCATTGATCTTGAACAACTAATTTTGTTAATGAAATGTAAGATTGATAGTTAATTGTTAGCATATTTATGTATTGATTTTGCAAATTGATGGAAATAGAGAATAGAGTTATATTAGACAGGCTTACGAAGGT
The DNA here is from genome assembly GCA_037074585.1 of Biancaea sappan. Taxonomy (NCBI): domain Eukaryota; kingdom Viridiplantae; phylum Streptophyta; class Magnoliopsida; order Fabales; family Fabaceae; genus Biancaea; species Biancaea sappan. Next base: position 53,272,203 of record CM073494.1, on the reverse strand, counting down.
GAGCTGAAGCTCCATAGCCGGTCACATACCTAGGTTTGGGATGTGACAGTCTTATTGCTCAACACTCTTGTAAGTGACCTTTTGATTTAATTAGATTAATTGCATATCGACTCATTTTTCTGTGCTGTGCAATAATCAATTAGTTATTCATTGATAACCTTAACTAGGTACACAATCAAACTCATGTTTTTAATGATCCAAATGTAATGTCCTTGGCATAGGGACCATTTAGAGAAGCCGAGACATGGCCAATGTATTTTGTGAATGGGTACTAGTTTCATACTAATGTCTGGAGCACTTAAAAAAAGACAATCAACAGTAGAGTTTGTGTTAGAGGCATTGGAGAACTTAGTAGAGAAAATGATTATTTTAGCATCCTTAAAGCAAGTGTATAGCTACAATATTTTGGAAAACCTACAAAAAAGATAATTTTGGTCCAGTGTGATTGGTTTGATCTAGTACTGAATCATGGAATAAGGGTGCACCTAAATTATGGAATAGTAGAGATTAAGCATACAATAAGATACGAAAAATTTGATCCATTTATATTCGCATACCAATAAATACAAGTCTATTTTGTTCCTTATCCAATCAAAATAAGAGAAAATCTGACTGGTGGGTTGTCATGAAAACTAAGCCAAGAAATCTAGTGGAAAATGAAGAAAGACTTGAAGTTGCCTACCAGAATGACCAACCTTATGTTTCTGCTCTTAATAGTGATTTATTAAATGAAAATTTAAGAGAAAAAGGACAATACGAAGAAATAAGATATACAAAAGAAGAAGTAGCAGAAGAAGATCCAGTTTAAGATAAGGAGGAAGAACATGAAGAAGAAGATGAGGAGCAAGATACAGATACGAATGAAGATGAAGATAACGATAAAGATGAACAAGAAAAAGAAAATGACAACAATACAGAAAGTGATGACTAATTAGTGAAATTCTTTCTCTTGAAAGAGTGACACTTATTTTTTTATATATAAAAAATTCCTTTCTAATTTTTTTTTGTATATATACATATGCCGCCGATACATATATATTATTTTATTACACATAAGAATATATGTATACTATGTTTTTGGAACCAGCCTGCTAATTGACCTAGGCTGGACTTCGGTCACTGGTTCAATCGCTCGATTAATTGCTGAACCGAATAAATAAATTAAAAATTATGTATATACCTAAAAACAAGTAAAAATAAATTATTTATATTCAAATTTCACATTTTAAAATTATAAACATTCATAATAATTCAAACATAAAGTCATAAATATTTATAAAGTCATAAATAATATCATCCAAAGATAATAATATGACTACAATAAAGAAATAAATAATATCATCTAAATATAATAATATGACTAAGATGCATCACATCAATTTTTCTCAAAAACGTAGATTTAAATTTCTGGCCACATTCAATCACTTAAATCATAAACGTCTAAAAATTGTGTTATAAAAATGTTTTATATTTGTGGAGTCTAGTTTTACTTTTTGTGAAAATAATTTCAATTTAATTATTTTTTATCTATCTAATTGGCTAATTAAAGAAATTAAGAAATTGTTTAAAAATAAAAATATATAGTAAGAATAAATTAAATTTAAAAAAATAAAAAGAAACTCATATTAACCTCAAATACACCATATAATATACGCCATATATTTGCTGGTATTATATATATATATATATATATATATATATATATATATTATTTATTAATTTTAAAATTTTTATATATATGTAATTAATTTTATGAGAAAATAACATTGTTTGTAACCAAATAATTTAAAATCAAAACAATAATATTAATTTCAACATATTTAAAATTACATATACCTTTAATTAAATAAATGCTACTGATTTTTAGTCACTAATATCAATAAGTAACTTATTGTGAGTAGGTGACTTTGAATTTCTACAACATTTCATTAGAAACAGATAAGTATAATAGTTAAAATTTGTTTCAATTGGATAAATAATATTTCCTTCAACATTTCAGTAGAAAAATATAAGTATAATAGTCACAATTTCATTCAATCAGTTTCAGTTGAAAATTTTCTGTCAAAATTTGGTTTGATTGTTATAGTGAAGGCAGAGAAGCTCCTTCCCAACCAACCACCCACATATGACAGCCTTTACTTCCACTAACACTGAAAACCAAGATTTCCTCTCAAGGATCTCTTCAATGTTTTAAAAATCAGACCGGTCATTAAACTAATGAAGGCACTGGTTCAAGCATTGGTTTAACCGTGGTCGAACCAATACTAATTAAATATTAAATAAATAAATATATATATATATATATATTACTTTTATATGAATAAATAATAATTAGTGAATTACTTATTTTTTTTAAAAATACTATTATATATATATATATTTATATTAAATAATAATTTTTAATATAAAATATTAATTTTTATACAAATTATAAATATCAAATAATTTTTCTACTAACATTTCAACTTGCCAAAATAATCTCTCAAATTTCAATTAATCATATTGAAAGTTTTGCTTTTCCCACTTCTCAATTTTCGTTAATTTCTTCTTCTTCTTCTTCTTCTTCTTCTCTCTCTCTCTCTCTCTCTCTCTCTCTCTCTCTCTCTCTCTCTCTCTCTCTCTCTCTCTCTCTCTCTCTCTCTCTCTCTCTCTCTCTCTCTCTCTCTCTCTCTCTCTCTCTCGCGATATTCTGAGAGGTTTGACAAACGCAAGGTGGCAATAGATAGAAACTCAGTATCTCTCTTTCTTACCCGTCCCCAAAATCCAATCAATCTCACCTACTCTGCCATGGATGTCGTCAACTCGTCATCGTCGCTGTAAAGTGTAAACCTTCTGCTGCTTCTTCTTCTTCTTCTTGTCATCGTCATCCTCACCATAAAACTCCTCCTCCTTTTTCATCGTCATCGTTGCCATTGAAAATTGCTTCTGGTTAAATTAAAAAAAAAAAGAATAGAACCAGTAACTCAAGCGGTTCAACCGGTTCAACCAATTCAAGGCCCAATTGGTTTTTTGCCTCAATAGGACCAGACCCTAGGCCAATCACTAGTCTAACCGATCGAGCTAGCCGATCCGGTTGTGTTTTTCAATCTATGCTCCTCAGTGTGAAAACTATCCTCACGCACATTCACTCTGGTTACCATTACTCACTCATTGTCATATCTCCATACATCCATACCCACGCCCTTGTTTTCTTAAACAAAAACAAAGCGCTCCACCTGACCTGCATTGCTCCATGCGACAGCTTGTCACTCTCAGGAAACTATTTATAAATGGCTTAATAAATTCTATTTTACTTAATTACATTAATTTATTTAATTTTGAATAAATTTTAGTTTTGCATCTGTGTTATAATAATTATCTTTCTACATAAAATTCGCAAGTTTTATTATATTTTATTATTTAAAATATAAGTATTATTCAACTACTTTAATGAATGACTTAACGGTTAAAACTATAACCCACTAATTCAGTAACATCACCAAATCAAAGGAGAACTAATTTCGACAACTATGCTATTCAGGAACCTTTTTTGGTAAATTTTTTTTACATTGTATTAATCCCTCCTAAAGTTTAGTTAAATTACAATTGATTTTCTTTTATTTCAAAAAATGACACGTTATTTTCATGTTATGTCAAAACTTAATATCAATTTAACTGCTTTTACTATCATATTAAAAATAAAATTACTATTTTATATTGTGTATACTAATTTCTTTAAAAAAAATGTTGAAAGAGGATTTTAACAAAGTAGAAGATGAGTTTATATAAAAAATTAGACAAAAAAAAATTTTGACTAAGGATCTAAGTGAATAAACTTAAACTTTATTTTTAGAGAGTTCACGTGACTAATCTATGTCAGCATAAGTGGTATACAACATAATCGCTGACATGAATTTTAATACAGACATCAACATCTCAGTCAGCGTTGACTAACGATTGACTAACTAAAAAGTAATTCCAGAAACTTATTTTATGGTTTTGAAAATTACAGGGACTAAATTATTATTTTCAAACTATAGAGACTAAAATTATTTTTCAATGAAACTATAGGGACTCTAATTATATTTAAACCAATACCAAAATATCAAGAAAGTTGATTGTAATTTTTAAAATAAAAAAATATATAATATAATTTAACTAAATTTTAGAAGTAGTTATTATAATTTACTCTTTCTTTTTCGTTGGGTCCATAAAATAAATGGAACATGGTAAAAATAAAATAAAATAACCTATTCAACGGAATAAATCTTCCTCTTTTCAAGTTTCTCTTGCCCGTCTCCCTCCACCATGCAAAATGTACACTTCTAAATATAGAATAAAACAAAACTTCTGTTTTTTCTCTCTCTGTCACTTAGATGAGAAAATTTCTCAAAATTAACTGTCAATTGTCTTTTCTCCCACACATCTTGAACTCTTGGGTAACTTTTTTTTTTTTTTTGATAAACTAACTCTTGTGTAACTTCATCCCAGAAAACCAACCATCGACAACATTATAATTACCCTAATATTCAAATATGAAGAAGAATAAAAGGAGGTCATACTCATACTGAAATTTGAATAATTCACCATGGCTTGCAAGCTAAGGAAGGCAATAGGGGCAGTGAAGGACCAAACCAGCATAAGCCTAGCCAAGGTGAGCAATGCAGCGAATCTTGAAGTTAACATCCTTAAAGCCACAACGCATGATGAAATTCCAATGGAAAGTCGCTATGTGAATGGAATCGTTCAACTGGTCTCTTCCAATAAAGTGTATGCAGCAGTTTGTGCCCAATCCTTAGGTAAACGAATTGGTAAAACTCACAATTGGGTGGTTGCTCTAAAATGCCTCACGCTTGTTCTTAGAATTTTTCGAGATGGCGATCCATATTTCCCGAGAGAAGTCTTCCACGCGATGAAACGAGGTGCGAAAATTCTTAATCTCTCTAGTTTCAAGGATGATTCCACTTCGAATTCTTGGGATTATACTGCTTTTGTTAGAACATTTGCTCTGTATCTTGATGAACGCCTAGATTGCTTCCTCACCGGGAAGCTTCAGCGTCGATTCACCTATTATCATAATAGAATCCATAAGAATTTGAAAGATAGTAAGATATATATTGACTCAGGGATTAAAGACATGAAGCCCACAATGGTGCTTGACAGAATTACTCATTGGCAAAAATTGTTGGATAGAGCAATTGGGACAAGGCCAACTGGGTTAGCCAAGAAAAACGGTTTGATTCAGATTTCTCTATATGCTATTGTGCAAGAGAGTTTTGATCTTTATAAGGATATTTCAGATGGGCTTCTTGTTATCTTGGATAGCTTCTTTGAATTGCCATATAGGGCTTGTGCTATTGCTTTCAAAGCTTGTGTCAAATCCTGCAAACAATTTGATGAGCTATCTGAATTCTATAATCTGTGTGCAAGCCTTGGGGTTGGGAGGACCTCTGAGTACCCAAGTGTGCAAAAGGTATCTGATGAGCTTATGGAGACATTACAAGAGTTCTTAAGAGATAAAGCTTCATATTTGGAAGATAATTGTCAGTCCCCCATTTCCAATTCCAAACACAAACTTCATCCTCCTCCCCCAAAAAATCCTTCTGCAAGTTTAGGCCAAGAAGAAGATGATAAGCAATCAGTGACGCCTAAAAGGTCTCTAAAGGGTGAAATTGATCAATATGGGTTTCAATGTAAATCATTAGAGAACTTAACGATTACTACTAGCGACATTGTGGAGAGCCCAGTCAGTTCAATTGAGCAAGAATTTTTCTCCCTACATTCTGAGCAGGATGAGAAACCATCACAAAATGATGACTTTGTTGGTAAAAATAATTTTGGTTCAACCTCTTCATTGCCAAATGGTCAAATAAGTTCAAGTTTTGACATGGTGAGTTTTGATGATTTTCAGCAAGTAGAGCAGCATAATAGTCAAACAAGAGCTCTGAAACAACAAAATGCAGATTTAGGTTCAAATAATGGGTCCAGTAATTGTTGGGATTTAGTTTTGGCTGACCTATCACCTAAACAAGAGCAAGATTCACTTAATAATTTGTCACATAAGACTGTCCCATCAATCCCATTAATCCTTGTGGAGAGCCCAGTTAGTTCAATTGAGCAAGAATTTTTCTCTCTACATTCTGAGCAGGATGAGAAACCATCACACAATGGTAACTTTGTAGGTAAAAATAATTTTGGTTCAATCTCTTCATTGCCAAATGGTCAAATAAGTTCAAGTTTTGACATGTTGAGTTTTGATGATTTCCAGCAAGTAGAGCAGCATAATAGTCAAACAAGAGCTTTGAAACAACAAAATGCAGATTTAGGTTCAAATAATGGGTCCAGTAATTGTTGGGATTTAGTGTTGGCTGACCTATCACCTAAACCAGAGCAAGATTCACCTAATAAATTGTCACATAAGACTGTCCCATCAATCCTTGATACCTTAGTTGATCAACCTTCTTCAGTACCACAACCCCAATTCAATCCATTCCTAGAAAATATAGTAACTGTTTCTCCTTCCACCACTAAAAACTACAGAACCAATCTTAATGATCTTTTTTATATGGCACCTACGTTTCAGGCAATAGCACCAACATTTTGTGCTCAGAATCCTTGTGAAGCAACAAAAGTACCAACCTTCACTGGTCAGAGTTCTAATTCTGAGTCTAGTTTGGCTTTAACTCTTGGTGACCTTAATGGTTTGACAATAGAACCAACCTTTCGTGCTCAGGCTTCTTTGAAGACCAACACAGTAACAGGACCCATTTTTCATGCTCAGGATTTAGATAAGATCACAGCTGAATCAGCCTTTCATGCTACAAGTTCTTATGAGATTGGTTCATCTTCACCAACTTTTCATGCTCAGAATTCAAATAAAACAAGCATTTCACCAACTTTTAGCACACAAAATGTCAATATGGCAGTAACAGTGCCAACTCTTGCCCCTCAAAATCAGAATGCCAATGAGACTATGATGCCTTCAACCTTTTGGGCACAATTTTGACGGTAAAAAGGCAAAAGCACCAACATTTTTTGCAGAGAATTCTCATGAGACTACGATGACAGCGCCGGATTCTAGAGGTGATCCATTTGGGTCATGGCTTAGTGCAATGAGCAATAATGGTCAAAATACATCTGCTGAGTTAAAACAAGAGCAAAGTTTGTTGCAATAACAACAAATGTGGTTGGAGCAGCAAAAAAAATATCATGAATACCCCTCAGAAAAACTATCAATGAACTTTTGTAATTTTTTTACGTATCATGTATAATTAAACAAGGTTCATGATTTCAATTTGATCCACTTTCCTCTGCTTTTTTATAATGTATTGAGTTGTTTCATTATCATTTTTTCCTCTTTTGAAGGCTAATCACTATAATTTAAGGTTTTTGTAGCACTACTTATGTTCTTATTATTGCTTGTGTTTTTTGTTTAATAACTTTTTTGGATAAATTAGAATGTATTATTTAACACTATGTGGTTTGTTTGATTGTCACAAAAGTATTCTACAATATTTTATATCTTAATTTTTATAAAAATAATTTCATGTATATAATTAATGGAGAATTGTTTCAATGTTTGTTTTACTTATACATTGTTTCAATTGAAGAAAATCCTATTTAGTTTCTAATAGATAGAAGAAGGACTTTCAATTTGTTACATCACATATTGTTTCCATCAATTAAGTCCCTTAAACGTGATTGTGCTTCCAATGTTGTTGCCCTTTTCCTCTAACTCTATACATAATTAAATGACCTAGCTAACATGATGTTATAACTATTTACATTTTACAAATATATTAGAAAAAATTTAGGTCAAAATTCCATTAGTAAGTTGTTTGATTACAGATGAATTTAAGGCAGAATATTAACATGCAGAAATTCACTTAGCTAAGCCAAATTTGAAATATTTATGGTAGCTAATTCTAATATTTTATGGAACTTAAAGCTTTGATGGGAGTCTAATTTATAATAATTGTCTCTACTTTCTAGTTGAACACAAATATTTTCCATTGCTTTTTGTTTGTTTCACAAAGTTATATAGTAAATCAATTATAAATTATAGATTAACTTTTCATATTAAAATTGAATCCTTTTCATGATGTTTTTAGATTGGTTGCAATCACGATTCAACTTTAATACTTGATTTATCATACAACAATCTTTGTTCAAAATGGGAATTGGGAACCAGCAATTGTGAAAGCAACAAAGTAGAATCTAAGTACAATTAGCACCAATGCAGAATAGAAATCAATATATCAATATATCAATATCAATATATATATATATATATGTATATGTATATGTATATGTATAAAGTTGATGGTTGGAGAGCTGATGTGGCTCCTCTTCCATCTATTATTAAAGTTCCAACCTGAAAAATAAGAATAAATATAAAATAGAAGAAATTGAATGTTAGAGTTAAAATATAAAATTATGTAGTACTTGATTGAAGTTTGTGTAACTCATCTTTCTTTAAAATAATTTCATGCTTGTTTGGTCTACAATTTCTGCATGAAGATTATAGAGATGATTCATGTTCTCACACTCCTTCTTTACCCAAAATAACACACATAGTATTATGGAGACTTTTTCACACTTTTATATTTTTCTCTTATTCTTGTTCACACCAACCACATACAAGAAGAAATATATATATATATATATACATATAGATTAAGTTTCTCCTACCCATTGGAAATAAATTGAAAGAGTTAAGAACCAACGTCTAAATAGATGAATGCATAAATGCAGCTCCAATGTCTATATATGTATATACATACATTTGCCACCCCACGGTTATAAATATATTCACACATATATAGTTGCTTCAATTGTCGTTGGATCTGTTGCCATTGATTGAGAATAAAGGCTTTGAATGTGATTAAAAGCATTGAATATAATTGATTAGAAACCAAATGCATCCCAACGTTATACAATCAACATAAAGCAAAATTAATATGTATATAAATCTCAAGGGGCCAACGGTAAGGAGTTTTAATCACTTTTATATTTGTTTTATTTTTTAATTTTATAATAATACTCCAACCATTCCCCACTTATTATTATAAAATAGCACACAATATAAAATATATCACTTTGGGTAGATTGAAATAAGTCCTATAAATTGATTAATTTACGCATTTTTAGATAGGCTTTTTCGTCCTCTTAACCTTATTTTGCTATCTTTTAGCACAGTTGACTCCTTTTTAATTAAGTTTCATTGTGCACATTAGTTTTCTTAGTAATTAACCTATTTTATCTTTTTCTCTTTTCTTTTGAGTAATTTTTATTGTTTTCTTGTAGATACAATTTCAGATTGATGCAAGTAGAAAAAGTGAAGTCTATTGCTATTGTCTAAACTGTGGCACCCAAGGCACCAAGTCCCTTGCTCTCGGATAGGTTGGCGCCTAACTCTCTGTCCAAGTTTTTAAAGTGGCGCCTTAAACATCACGCCTTGCGTCGGAATCTGAAGCTTCTGTCCACTTTTATGCATGGCACCTGAGGCACCCAAGTCTGAAGAGGCACGCGAGTAAGAGTATAAAAGATGAAATTAAGACAAAAAATGGATCTTTTGGCTAAGAAAAGTATAGGGCTCTTCTAGGGCATATTGGAGAAGGGGAACCTATTCTCTACTAAGTTTGAAGCTTCTTTCTTATTTTCCTTCCACTTGTATCATGTTGTATTGTGTTTCCATGATGTTTTTCCTTCCTTTGTTCATGTGTAACTAAGCCTCTAGGGTTTAGGGGATTGATGTAACTTGACCTTCGATGAGGTGTTGTTGTTGAAAGTTTCAATATAAATGAAATTCTTATTTTTGGAGTAGATTTTACTGTTTTTAATGCTCTTGAATGCTTAGCTATCATTCAATGAAACTAAGGTTTATATTTATGCTAGGAATAGCTTGAAATAAACATGTCTTTGTAACTTCTACTGTAAATCGGATTAATTTAGGAATAGATAATCTTATTTATATGGTATTAACAAGTTTCTAATTTTAAGCTCCGAACCAAATGATTTGACAAAGGAATTAGTTAATTATTTGAGTTAGGATTAAAAAGAATTTGTAATTAACTTGAAGTATATTCTAACAACTCAAAGATTCATTTGTCCATGAATTAATCGGATTAGGAGTCAAGTGAAGTCAATCCCCTATACTCGCTATTTTATAGTGTATTCCCTGTTAATTTAGTTAATTCTTTTTGCTCTTTAATTTAATTTGCTTTACAACAAGTTTAATCCTAATTCACCCAACCTTCTAATTGTGTCCAAATATAACTTGGTTTAGTTAGTTTTTAAGAGTCAATCCCTAAGGATGATACTCTTACTCTCACTTTATTATTGGTTGCGATCTGATATACTTATCGGGAAATATCGCATCAAGTTTTTCGCACCGTTTCTAGGGATTGACGGTGTTTAGCAATAGTAGGGTTATAGTTTGGGCCTTACTTTTTATTTCCATACTTATACTTCAAACTTTTATTTCGTACTTCAACATACTTTTGTTTTCTTTTAAATTCTTTATCTCACACAAATTTTCAGTTTATGCGAGGTACCATAGACCTCAGCTTATTACTTTTCGATCCTGAGATTGAAAGGTCAGCTCGTAGACACTAAAAAGAAACAAGAGAAGCACAACAAGCACGTTCCATCACTATTGATGAGCAAAATCTAGTTCCAAATCAAGAGAGAGTTCCTCCTCCTCTAGGAACTCTCATGGATTATAACATCCCAACTATTGAGGGATGTGCGACTAGCATAGCAAGATTGCCAGTGCAAGCAAATAATTTTGAGCTGAAGCCCGCCTTGCTTAACTTAATTTAGAATAACTAGCTTAGTGGACATCCATTGGATGAACTAAATACATATATCTTAAGCTTCTTACAAATTTATGATACGGTGAAGTTCAATGGGGTAAGTGAAGAAGCAATCGGACTACTGTTGTTCCTATTCTCAGTATGTGACAAGGCAAGTAACTAGTTGGATTCTTTACCTAAGGGAAGTGTTACTACTTGGGCTAACTTGGTCCAAAAATTTCTCACTCAGTATTTCCCTCTATCCAAGTCCACAAGATTGAGAATGGAAATTACTTCCTTTAGGCAATAAGAAGAAGAATCTCTAAGTGAAGCTTGGGAAAGATATAATGATATTTTGAGAAGATGTCCACACTATTCTTTTAAACTTTGGATTCAAGTTCAAAGTTTTTATAATGGTTTACTTCCACAAATGAGAGTTATGGTAGATGCCACAACAGGTGGGGCACTTAATCTTAAGACCCTTGAGCAAGCCAGGAAGTTATTTTTAATGATGGCATGCCTTGATTACCAAGGCCAAGGGGAGAGGGCCATGGTCAAGAAGATGAAAGTAATGGTTAGAACCCAAGAGGGGGTGAATTGGGTTTTATAAATTTTTCACAAGAATTAATTGGAAGTTGAAATGATTTTCTGTAGAAGTGTAATACTTAAGATAATAAATACAATACAGAAAATCAATATGCTGTCAAGATAAATAATTATAAAGATCAATGAATTAAAGAGTAGATATCAATATGCACAAATTAAAGAGTAAGGGATAGAGAAAGCAAACTCGGAGATTTATACTGGTTTGGCTAATTCAAGCCTACATCCAGTCCTCAAGAGACCACTTGAGTATTTCCACTATAATTGCAAGTTTAATCCGGGTACTTGCAAACCACTACAACCATGCAAATTTGATCCAGGTATTTGTGAAACCACAATGAAAAATTTATGAATCTGGGCTCCTCCTCAACCCAAAGCAAGTTCTTCCTACATCGGTACTTGCAAACCTCAACTCGGAATAATATATGTGTTGATCAAGATCAATAATACAAAGAAACTCTCTCTAAAGAGTAGATGAATACAAATGAAGCTCTAATAACTTTAATGATAGAGAATATGCAAGATTTGGCTCAAGAATGTTTGGATTTCTCTCAAAGATGATAGAACATGTTAATATGTCATTGTAGTACTTAGTTTTGGCTCAAAATCGTGTATCTAAGGTCATATATATAAGATTTTAAAAAACTAGCCGTTATATAGTCGTTACAGCATTTATAATGCAGTCCAGATGTTAACTGGTCAACCAGCTGGGGTCACCTGGTCAACCACCCACTGGCAGTAGCAAAATATAACATTTTCAAGGCAACTGGTTGACCAGTTGGAAGTTGCCTAATCAACCACCGGCTGGTAGTAGCGAAATACAGATTGTGAGCTTTCTTTAAAAATTCATAACTCCCTCATTTGAACTTCGTTTTAAACAAATAATATATCATTGAAAAACTCTTGGAGTCTAGTTTCAAATGAGCCAAGTTTCACTTAAAAATTATTTTTTGTTGAAAAGATATAATCAAAAAACTGACTATAGGTCAGAACAGAATAATTTTTAAGTATAGTAAAATTAACTTTCAGTTTTTCAAACTATATTTTAAATAGTCATATATTTCTCATTTGGACTCCGTTTTGAATAAATAATATACCGTTGGAAAGATATTTGAGACTACTATCAAATGAGATTAAGATACTTGAAAAATCGATTTTTCATTTATGAGATATGATATAAGGAGTGATCAAAGGTCAAAAACTAACTTTTGTAAAACTTCATATCTCACTATCTTTTTGTTCAAAATGCTTAAGCCAATGTATGCAAATCTAAATCATTGAGTTGCACAAGTATACTAGCCTATATAAAATATACCTAATGTAAACACATAGGCTATCTTGATGCATCCAAGCTTCCAAGACTTCAAATCTTCTAATTCTTCATTTCTTGGAGCTTTATCCTTGCATGTTGACCTTGAGTGAAGCATGATATTACTTTTCCTTGTTCTTCAATACAATGCTTATTTTTCTTGTTTTGAACCAACTCATAAAATATATCTTACTTGCAAACCCAATGGTTAGTTCAGTAGCATGATTCAATATATGCAACATACATATTAAATAATATAATCATGCTTAAGTACTTGTAGCATATATATGATAATTAATTTTTATATATATATTAATGCTATAATTCAAATACATTTGTCATCATCAAAACTTATGGCATAAAGCCTTAGGGTCAACAATGTCCCCCTTTTTGATGATGACAAATCACCACAGAAAAATATGTATCACAAGATAATGAATGCAATATTATAAGCACATACACATATTTTTCTATTGTTTCTTCTCCCCCTATTTGACATCAACAAATAGGTGTAAGGAACACAATATATAGAGACTAAAGCACATACGTTCTTTAAGCCAGGATGTCAAAAGATGTCAATATAGCATGGGGTGAGGATACATCAAAACTTATCATTGATTTCATTGACATATAAAAAAATTTTAGAAAAATTTCTCATGTCAAATGAAATAAACCAAAAGATAAAATTAGAAGGAGTTTAGGTTTAGACTCCTCCCCTTTAAATTGTGCACGTTATGAAAAAGAAGAATGAATAATGATTATCCAATTTTCAAAATGTATTCTTTTTCAAGATCATCTATATATTTTCAAGAGAGATAAAGCTCCCCCTGAATTTCATAACCCTTTTCCTTTGAAAAAGATTGTCCAAATCATTATAAAGAAAATTCAGTTTTGGATTGCAAAATTTTGAAGTGAGATTTTTGAAGAAATTTCTACAATATTTTCATTGAAAATGATTTCTGCTTGTTTGTGAAAAGGCATTTTTAGTAAATAGCAGAAACATTGAAATCTTTGAAATATGTAACAAAAAAAACATCATTTGCTGTCATATGATAGAAATATTTACAGCACACAGTAGAAGTATGATATATGGATTAGCAAAGCATGATATAAACAAGAATATTAATCATAATCCATAAATCGAATAATAATATTTTCAAGATTTCTAAAAAGTAATTTCTTCTTATATGCATAAAATCATTTCAACATATAGCAAAAGTGATTTGAAATAAGGATATGAGTATCCTTTTCTTTTCAAAACAAATAATGCTTCAATATGGCAAAGCAATTTCAGTATAGTGGAAGCAATTCAAGAGTTTCACGATATTTTTCTAAAACATTTTGCTTCGAAGGAATTTAGAAACGTTTCATCCAAGGAAGCAATATATATGGATTAGTGTAATAAGATATATTCAAGGATATAGTTCATAATCCATACATCAAACATCAATATTTTTCATCCTCTTTGTCATCTACAACAAAAGAGATCTTTAAAATCTTTTCTTTTTAAAAAAAAATGTTGCTTCATATGATAAAACATATTAACATAGCAGAAGCATTTTTAAAGTCCTTTTTCAAAAACAAATTTGCTTCATAAAGGATAAGATAGATTTCAGCACAAAGGAAGCAATTTATATACCCATTCAAGATGTATTCATATATGTATCTTGAGGATGAGTACCTGTAAAAATTTTGACAGCCACTCTAATGTTTAAGTTAGTAATGTAAATCAAAGATTAAAGGCAAAATTAACTGCTTACAGTCTCATGCATCAAGCATTATCATGATGCAAGCAAATTATTGCCTTTCATTTGCCCACAAAAGCATTATATGCAAGTTGTGTAACTATGAAGATGTATCAGCCTCTACACATTTCATTTTATTCAAGTCATTTTAAATTTTTGACTTCTCATTTTGTATGAGTGTATGTGGAATCATGAAATATTATTCTTGGCCGTAGCCTTCGTTCATGATGCATGAAAAGCATACACAACATATGTTCTTAGATACATGTAATCACAACATGATGCAATCAACCATGTATATTATACTTAACTAAAAACTCTCAAGAACAATACAACAAAGTAGAGAAATAAGGTTCTGTTTATCACCATTTGATTAATATTTAAAATTTTCAATCAAAACAAATTAAATCAGCCGCAAATCCATCGAAATTGACTTTCATTGTTTTGCCATTAATGTGACGCACTGTTGGTGTGTATGCCTACCTTAGACTTCTGGGTTCCAGCTTGCAGAAATCCATAGGATGAGCGTGTAGGGGTACGGCGAAGAGATATCTTCTTTGACTCTAAGTCATAATTTTCTCTCTATAAAGACTGTCCCAGAGTTCTCAATTACCAAACCACAAAGAGTATTCATCTCTGAGCCTACAACTTTCTGACATTCCTCTCTCTTCACACTCCTACAAAAATTTCTAAATTTTTCAAACCATGGCCACAAGAAAGTTCATTGATCTCACAGTAGAGGCCAAAGAGGAAGAGCTCGACTTAAACTTGAGTCTAGGAAAGGACAAGGGCAAAAGACTTTTGGAAGGATCTCAAGAGAATCGAAAGGAGAAGAAGATGAAGAATGAAGAAGCTGAGGAGATTAATATAGGCCATACGTCAGAAAACAAAATTGTTTGTCTAGAGCAGGAGGTGAAGAATCTCAAGAAGATGATAGAGGACCTGGAGAAGTTAGCTAAATGCAATAATGCAGCAATGACTTCAAGAATAGATAGGTTCTTCTATTGGTCTACCTAATGCTTCTACAATCAACAACAAAGAAATGTTGATTGTATGAATGAGATTTACACTACCCTTCGTGACATTGCTCAGTCTCTTGCTCCAAGGAATGGCCGAGGGGTGATGATACAATACAACCCTCCTAATCCGAGACCACCTCGCCTGTAGATTACTCATGCATAAGTAAACCCTTTTTTTTTTTGCAATGTAATCCTTCAGTTTGTTTTTTTAATGCAAGTGGTTTCTTTTATTGGACGGTACTCAAAAAAAATTATAATAATAAAGAAAGATAAAGGAAATCAACCACACAAATTCAGCACAATAAAAGGATATATATATTTTGAAAAATATATATCCATTTTAAAGATAGAAAGAATTTTCTGACGTGGATATATATATCATCATTTCAAAGCAAAAGCAAGTTACATACTTACTCAAGATAAAACATATTATAACCTGAGTATGTAGTAGTGAAATTGAAGTGATATGGATTAATAAAATATAATTGGATATAAACTATAATCCATAACCAATGGTCCATAAACCATAGCTTTGAAAAGATATGACATGTATAATGCTCAAACCATGATGAATGGTATAAAGATAATATCTTTATATACAATGATATGATCAAGTATGTAAGATATCAGAGAACAATATATTATTGCAATGAGAGTATGTCAATAAAAAAATTACGAACATAGCCAATTATGATCAGGGAGTATCACTCAATTAAATAGTAAAGTGGTAAAGGATAGAGATACTCATCATTTTTGACAAACTCTTATTGCTTCTTGAAGTTCCTCCTCAAGATTTTGATATCCTTGTTTTCCTCATTGCCCTTCTTTTGATCCTATCTTCTTATAATTGTAATGATCTTCATTGATTGATTATTTGCCAGATCTTCTCAAAAATAATCTCTTATAAGATCATCTATGAAGCTTTGAAGAGATCATTAAGTACATATCAATAAAATTTAAATCCTTCATCTACTGTCATCCGCTGGTCGACCAACGTGTCCACACTAGTCGACCATCGTGGGGATGCGAAAGTGCGAGGAGCTTACTGTCGAGCATTGGTCAACCATCCTAAATGAGCTGGCCGACCACTCATGACCAAAATTGCCTTAGTTAGCCACTGCCTTGAGTTGGTCGACCTGTCTGAGGACCTTGGTCGACCACTTGTCTCAGCGTTCAGCATTCTTCTCCTGGCGTTGGGCGTTGGTTCAATGTAGGCTTCGTTGGTCGACCACTGGTAAGAGCGTTGGTCGACCAACCAACTTTAGAACCGTAAGTTTTACTGATTTCAGGGAACAGAGGAAAGAGAGTACCTTAGAGGATAAATTTGAGGATTAACTCCTGCAAAACACTTTTAGTAGAGCACTTTAATGTTCAAATTAGTAATATTCAAATAAATCTCGAGCACAAGGAGCAACATTATGTTTAAGATATGCCATATTAATAAAAGTGCTATGCTTCCATGAAATGCAATTTTGCAAGAAATTTAATTTCATTGAAAATATTTAAATAAGATTACAACAAGGACAAACACTATAGGCAGGAGTAATCTTATTGTTGTGAAAGGAAGAGAAGTATGCATGTAATGGAATCAAGTTTTCATCATGCGGCAAAAAGTATACTTTGAGCAGTATTTAGAAGAAAGATTTTGGCTCAAAACAAAATTTGAATCTATAGGTCACACACATAAGAATTGTTTTTAGATATAGCATGCATGAATATCAAAGATAGATGAAAGGCATGCTAGAAAACAAGCATAAGCATTTGATACAGTAAACATATTAATCAAATTTTTTACAATACATTCCAGCTTATATGTTTACTTGTCCATTGCCTCCTTTTGATGGAAGAAAGTGGAGTTTGAATGATGTAGCCACTGAAAAGTCATTTTCCGCTCCTTGCTTTGAGGCAAATCTGCAAATTAATCCTTTATCTTTGCTACCCAAATTTCTTTGGGTTTACCTAGGTCATGAGTTCCTTTTTTAACCCATTTTATTTTTACTCCATGAACAAGATTTTTCTTATAAAAGCAGGAGTAAGATTTGTGTCCTTTCAGTCCACAATAAAAACAAGTGCAAGTTGGACTATTGGACATCTTTGCAGAAACAAAGAAGTTTTTAAAATGCTTTTGGTTTGATTTCTTTTTAGAAACAAGACCAACTTTGTTAAACTTTCTTCTTTGTTTAAAAACTGAGGTATTTAAAATTTCTTTACCTTGAGAAAAATTTGCAAGTGTGTTTTTAAGATTATCATTTTCCCTTTTCAAAGAATCACACTTGTTGCAAAAACAGTTTTTGTTGGTAGAGATATTTCCCTTTAAAATCAAATTCTCTTCTTGCAAAGTTCTATTTTGATTTTCGAAACAAAAATTCTCTTCCTTGGAAATAGAAAATTCATTTTTCAATCTTTCCAACTTATTTTCAAGAAAAAAGTTTTTCTGTTTTGAAATACCTAGTTTCTTTGCAAGTATTAGAGATTCTTCATTTAAATCATCAAAGGCATCTTGTAATTCTTCAAAAGAGTAGTCAAATGAATTTACCTCATCTTTATCTCTGGCCACAAGACAAGTGTTGGCTTCTTCATTTGTGTTCTCTTCATCAGAATTGCTATTTCCCCAAATGGAAGATAAGTAAGCTTTCTTTGATGATTCAGCTTTTGGTTCTGGTTTCTCTTTTTCTCCTTTTTCTTTTTCTTCTGTCTCCTTGGTGGTTTGAGATTTTCCTGTAGGTTCAACACCAAGAACTTGCAATTGATTAATCACAAGTTGTATCTCATTAATGGTTTTGCAATTGTTCGTTTAAGCAATTTCAAGTTTACTAATGAAACTTCTATACTTTAATTCCTTAGCAATAAGATCTTCCTCATATGCAACTTCAAGAGTTTCCCACATTTCTTTCACAGTTACACAATTAGAAATTCTGAAAAATTCATCTTGACTCAATGTACAAGAAATAATTAATTTTGCCTTAGCATTGAGTTGCACTAAACTTCTTTCAGTATCATTCCATTCACTCTTAGGTTTTGGAATGCATTTTCCTTGTTTTTCTTTGACAGGCATACAAGAACCATTTTCTATAACTTCCCAGAGTTTATGGTCTACTGAAATTAAAAACATTTTCATTTTATACTTCCAATATTGAAAATGATTAGCATCAAAAATTGGAGGTTCTGTGAAAGACAATTTTTAGAAATAAACCAATCACTATATCCAACCATGCTAACTCTTAGACGGTTAAGTCTGTAAACAAGAGCCCAAGCTTTGATACCAATTGAAAGTAATGGTTGGAACCCAAGAGAGGGGGTGAATTGGGTTTTATAAATTTTTCACAAGAATTAATTGGAAGTTGAAATGATTTTCTGTAGCAGTGTAATACTTAAGATAATAAATACAATACAAAAAATCAATATGCTGTCAAGATAAATAATTATAAAGATCAAGGAATTAAAGAGTAGATATCAATATGCACAAATTAAAGAGTAAGGGATAGAGAAAGCAAACTCGGAGATTTATACTGGTTCGGCTAATCCAAGCCTACATCCAGTCCTCAAGAGACCACTTAAGTATTTCCACTATAATTGCAAGATTAATCCGGGTACTTGCAAACTACTACAACCACGCAAATTTGATCTGGGTATTTGCGAAACCAAAATGGAAAATTTATGAATTTGAGCTCCTCCTCAGCCCAAAGCAAGTTCTTCCAACATCGGTACTTACGAACCTCAACTCGGAATAATATATGTGTTTATCAAGATCAACAATACAAAGAAACTCTCTCTAAAGAGGAGATGAATACAAATGAAGCTCTAATAACTCTAATGATAGAGAATATGCAAGATTTAGCTCAAGAATGTTTGGATTTCTCTCAAAGATGATAGAACATGTTAATATATCATTGTAGTACTTAGTTCTGGCTCAAAATCGTGTATCTAAGGTCATATATATAAGATTTTAAAAAACTAGCCATTATATAGCTGTTACAGCACTTATAATGCAATCCATATGTCAACTGGTTGACTAGTTGGGTCGTCTGGTCGACCACCCATTGGCAGTAGCAAAATATAGCATTTTTAGGGCAACTGGTCGACCAGTCGGAAGCTGCCTGGTCGACCACTGGCTGGCAGTAGCGAAATATAGATTTTGAGCTTTCTTTAAAAATTTATAACTCCGTCATTTAAACTCCATTTTAAACAAATAATATATCATTGGAAAACTCTTGGAGTCTAGGTTCAAATGAGCTAAGTTTCACTTAAAAATTATTTTTCGTTTAAAAGATATAATCAAAACACTGACTATAGGTCAGAACAAAATAATTTTTTAGTACAGTAAAATCAACTTTCAGTTTTTCAAACTATGTTTTAAATAGTCATATATTTCTCATTTGGACTCTGTTTTGAATAAATAATATACCGTTGGAAAGATCTTTGAGTCTACTATCAAATTAGATTAAGATACTTGAAAAACCAATTTTTATATTTATGAGATATGATATAAGGAGTGACCAAAGGTCAAAAACTAACTTTTGTAAAACTTCATATCTCACTATCTTTTTGTTCAAAATGCTTGAGCCAATGTATGCAAATCTAAATCATTGAGTTGCACAAGTATACTAGCCTATATAAAATATACCTAATGTAAACACATAGGCTATCTTGATGCATCCAAGCTTCCAAGACTTCAAATCTTCTAATTCTTCATTTCTTGGAGCTTTATCCTTGCATGTTGTCTTCCTTAAGTGAAGCATGATATTACTTTTCCTTGTTCTTCAATACAATGCTTATTCTTCTTGTTTTGAACCAACCTATAAAATATATCTTACTTACAAACCCAATGGTTAGTTCAATAGCATGATTCAATATATGCGACATATATATTAAATAACATAATCATGCTTAAGTACTTGTAGCATATATATGATAATTAATCTTTATATATATTAATGCTATAATTCAAATACATTTGTCATCATCAAAACTTATGGCATAAAGCCTTAGGGTCAACAGAAGAGTGTTGGTATGCTGGAAGTGAGCACTCTTGATGCCATCTTAGCCCAAAATAAACTGTTGACATAACAAATGGCAGAACTGAATAAGAAATTTGACACAGCTAATGTGAGTACTATTAATTCTCCTCCTATTATCTGTGACTTTTGTTCTGGTAATCACTTGAATAAGAATTGTCTAGGAAACATGTTTAATCCCTCTTCATCTTGAACATTAGAGCATGTTAACTATATGGGGAATCCATCAAG
The DNA here is from genome assembly GCA_037074585.1 of Biancaea sappan. Classification (NCBI taxonomy): domain Eukaryota; kingdom Viridiplantae; phylum Streptophyta; class Magnoliopsida; order Fabales; family Fabaceae; genus Biancaea; species Biancaea sappan. The sequence continues at coordinate 53,251,506 of CM073494.1, read as the reverse complement.
ATCTCAGAACAATCCATATACTCAGACATATAACCCAAGATGGAGAAATCACCCTAATTTCTCTTGGGGAAAGTAGAACAGTCAAGGTGTTTCTCATAAACCTCCATTTTCTTACCAAGCGCTGTCACAACAACCTCATAGTTCCCCTTCTTAACCTTAGTCAAGTGAAAAAGTGTCTTCCTTGGAAAGTGCATTAAAGAAGTTGGCCTTCAAACTACCACCTTCTTGCAAAATACTTCATCATTCATGGATAAGACAAGGAGTGGTTTCAAAAATCAAGAGGCTTCCATTGGCAATTTAGAGACTCAAACAGGCTAAATTGCAAGACAACTTGTGGATAAGCCTCAAGGTTCATTACCAAGTGATACGGTGGTGAACCCAAAGGAGCATGTAAAGGCCATCACTGTAAGAAGTGGGAAGGTAATAGAATTGGCTCCTAGAAAAGAAGTAGTGATTGAAATGGAGAATGAGGAGTTAGTTGATGGTAAAAATCCTAAAATTCATGACACTTCTTCAAAAAGTATAGAGGATAAACAAAAGAAGGAAAAGACAAGTGTTGCAAGCCCTCATATACCACCATTTAAGGTGTCATTCCCCCAACACCTTCGCAAGCAATAAGAGGAGAAACAATTTAGCAAATTCTTGGAAGTCTTGAAGAAACTTCACATTAACATACCTTTTCCGAAGGCCCTCGAACAAATGCCATCCTATCTGAAGTTTATGAAAGAGCTTCTATCGAAGAAGAGAACGATTGGGGATGATAAAACAATTATACTAATAGAGGAGTGTAGTGCCATAATTCAAAAGAAACTACCTCCTAAGCTCAAGGACCTTGGGAGCTTCTCTATTCGATGCACTATTGAGGATGTTACTTTTGACAAGGTTTTGTGTGATCTTAGAACAAGCGTTAGCCTTATGCCTCATTCTATCTTTGAGAAACTTGGGATTGGGAAAGTCAAACCTACCATGATGACTCTCCAACTTACCAATTGATCACTAAAACATCTATATCGGATAGTAGAAGATGTATTAGTTAAGGTTGACAAATTTATCTTCTTGATGGAATTTTTTGGTTCTTGACATGGTTGAGGATGAAGAAATACCCCTCATTTTGGGTAGACCATTCCTAGCTACCAGTAGAGTAGTGATCAATATAGTTGACGAGACTTTCACTTCGAAAGTCTAAGATGAGGAGGTAATCTTCAATGTTTTCGATATAATAAAGCATCGCATGGGAAAAAAGGACTGTTTTAGAATTGATGTGCTAGATTCCATCATCTAAAGCATATTTATGGAAAACCTCTATGAATATCCTCTTGAGAAGGCATTAATGCAAGGTAAGAGTATGGATAAGGATGATAAAGACCTACTAGTGGTTGAACAAGTAGCCTTGCTAGAATTTACTCTTGCTTACTCCATATCCTCTCTTTCTAAGATAGAAGAACTTCACAAGGAGGAATCTGAAGTAAAAACTCCTAAGTTGGAGCTCAAACCATTATCTACCAATCTAAAGTACATATTTCTTGATAAAGGTAATACCTCTCCCATAATTATGAATTCATAGTTGATTGGATTGGAAAAGGAGAAATTGCTAAGAGTTCTTATAAAAGTTCTATTGGGTGGTCTATTTCTGACTTGAAAGGCATAAGTCCCTCTATCTACATGCATAAAATCCTTATGAAGGAAAATTACAAGGCAGTTGTGTAACCGCAGAGGTAACTGAACCTCTTAATAAAGGAAGTAGTGCAGAAGGAAGTCGTGAAACCTAATTTATGATAGCTCTTAGGTTAGTCTAGTTTAGGTAATGCCTAAAAAGAGTGGGACAATAGTAGTATTGAATGAAAACAATGAGCTAATTCCCACAAGAGTCATGACTGGGTAGAGAGTTTACATTAATTATAGAAGACTAAATGATGTCACTCAAAAGGACTATTTCCCTCTTCCATTTATTAGTCAAATGTTGGAGTGACTAGCCAGTCTTGATTACTATTGCTTCTTGGATGGTTATTTTGGCTATAATCAAATAGCAATTGCCCCTGAAGACCAAGAGTATAAGGCTTTTATTTGCCCATATAGAGTCTTCGCATATCATTGGATACCTTTCAAACTTTGGAACACACTAGCCACATTCTAAAGGTGTATGCTTTTCATTTTCTCAAACATGAATGAAAAATTTATTGAAATTTTTATGGATGATTTTTCTATTGTTGGCTCTTCTTTGACAAGTGTTTATATAATTTTTCTTTAGTCTTAAAGAAATGCCAAGAAACAAATTTAGTCCTAAATTGGGAAAAGTGTCACTTTATGGTGAGAGAGAGGATAGTGTTGGGCCATAAGATCTCTTCTAAGGGCATAGAAGTGGACCATGCTAAAGTAGAAATTATAGAAAAACTCCTTCTTCCCACTAATGTTAAAGGAGTGCGAAGCTTTTTGGGGCATGCAGGATTTATAGGAGGTTTATTAAAGATTTTTCAAAAATTGCCAAGTCATTATGTAACCTCCTAGTTAAAGATGAGCCTTTTGTTTCTAATGAAGAATGCTTGTTGGCTTTTAATATTTTGAAGGAAAAATTGATTAGTGCTCATGTTGTTGTCTCCTCTGATTGGAGTCTTCTGTTTAAATTGATGTGTAATGCCACTAATGTGGTTATGGGTGTGGTTTTGGGACAAAGAAAAAATAAATTGTTACATGTGATTTACTATGTTATTCATGTGCTTGATACCACCTAACTTAACTATGCTACAACTGAAAAAAGAACTTTTAGCTATTGTTTTTTCTTTTGATAAATTCCATTCTTATTTAGTTGGAGCTAAGGTGGTTGTTTTTACTAACCATACAGCAATCAAGTATTTGTTTGTGAAACAAGACTCTAAGCTATGGCTTATTCGCTAGATCCTTTTACTTCAAGAGTTTGATCTAGAGATAAAGGATAAAAAAAGGGCAGAAAATGTGGTCGCTGACAACTTATCTCAGATTAAGCCTCAGGAAGAATGCAATGATCACCTTCATCCTATTAAAGAAGAATTTAATGATGAACAATTCTTCTCCATCCAAAGTTTGCTGTGGTATGCCAATTTAGCAAATTTCAAAGTGGCAAAAGTTCTCCCAACTACTTGAATGGACAAAAATTGAAAAAGTTCCTTCATGAAGCCAAGTCTTATGTTTGGGATGAATCGTACTTATTGAAAAGATGTACGGATGGGCTCTTAAGAAGATGTGTACCGCAAGAAGAGGTAAAGGACATTTTATGGCATTGCCATGCTTCTGGGTATGAGGGTCATTTCAGTGAAGGCCATATAGTTGTAAAAGTGCTACAATATGGATTCTATTGGCCAACTATCTTCAAGGACACTTATGAGTTTGTAAAGAAGTGTGATAGATGCCAAAGGACGGGGAACATCTCCAAGAAATATGAGATGCCCTTGAATTCAATACTTGAAGTAGAGTTATTTAAAATTTAGGGTATTAATTTTATGGGCCCTTTTCCTTCATCATATTCAAATGTCAACATACTCGTGGTTGTTGATTAAGTGTCAAAATGGGTTAAAGCATCTACAACTAGGATAAATGATGCTCAAGTAATGTTAAACTTCCTCAACAAGAATATTTTCTCAAGATTTAGTGTGCCTTTGCAATAAAAGGCTAGGTCTTTGTTGGGAAAATATGGTGTAAGGCATTGGGTTGCAACTTCTTATCATCTGTAAACAAGTGGGCAAGTAGAAGTTTCAAATAGAGAATCAAAGTAGATTTTAAAGAAGACCGTCAACTCATCAAGAAAGGATTGGGCTTTAAAGTTGGATGATGCATTGTGGGCCTATTGGACTACTTTGAAGACACTGCTTGGTATGTCTCTATATCAATTAGTGTATGGGAAAGCTTGTCATTTGCCAGTGGAGTTAGAGCATAAGACCTTCTGGGCAACCAAGTTCCTCAACTTTGATATGATGGCAGCTAGAGAAAAGAGAATCCTACAACTTCATGAATTAGATGAATTTTGACTTTAAGCATATGACAGTGCATAGATTTACAAAGAAAAAACAAAGCAATGGTATGACAAGAGAATCATTCCTAGGAATTTTGAGCCCGGACAATTAGTACTTCTTTATAATTCAAGATTCAGGCTCTTTCTAGAAAAATTAAAATCAAGATGGTCTAGTCCGTTTGTAGTCAAGGAAGTCTTCCCCCATATAGCTGTGCCAGTGTCCAACACAGAATTAAGAAAAAGCTTCAAGGTTAATAGGCAATGGCTATAGCACTATTGGGAAGAGGAGAGTCGAAGTCAATGCTCATCTGTGACCCTTTAGACTCCAACATGAAAACTTAGGTAAAGTCTAGCTAAATACTATAAACATAGCGCTTCTTGGAAGGTAAACCTAGTCTCTAAACCCTTATCTTTAATTTCTAAACTTGTTTTATTTCCTAGTCTATTTAAATGTTGTACTATTTATATTTTGTGCTATGTGCTCAATTATTGCAATATGGTTGAAATTCTTGAATTGAATGTGTGCCTTTGTTTTTCCATGTTGCTATAATCGAACATCTATGTTTATTACTGTGATTTGGTGTTGTTCATTATGTTAATTGTGGATCTCAAAGATTTATTTTCTTGTGTGATAATTTACTAGTACTGCAAGGTGTGTTTGTTGTTTAATTTTGGCTTAATGCCATGTCGGTGCCCAAGATGCCACCTTGCTTTGGAAAGAGGTCAAAGAGTTTTAGGGTTGGCACCTCAGGCGCCATACATGGTGCCCAGGGGTGCCAATAGGCAAACTCTTAGGTTGGTTAGTGCACGAGGTGCCACAAGAGCTTAAATATGGAGAAATTAGGCTACTGGCTAGTTGGCACACAAGGCGCCACGATGGACGCTCGAGGCACCGTGACTGGGTAAAAATTAGGGTTTTGATATTGGTGCCCAAGGTGCCATGTCTATTTATAAGCATTTTTACCATTTCTGCATTCACTTTTTATCGCCTCTAGACCTTAGCAATCGGATTCTCTATAACTCCACCGTTCTGCGTTTCTCCTCTATTCTTCTTCCCCGTTTTCGCACAGTCACTCCACACATCATCTACATTGCAACTTTCCTATCCTTTTCCAATGATTTTCATCATTCCCATCCTCTTCCACCTTGGTCCGTGATTTTAATGATGTCTTGGGGGCCTTGTTCTTCTATTTTCTCTATTGTATGGTAAGTTCCCTTCCCCATCCCCTTTCACTTTAAAAAAAAAAGGATTGAAAAATTTTCAGATTTGAATTTTAGTGTTTCCTAGTGATTTTTTATGAAATTGAAATTTTATTTTGTATGCTTTGGATTTTTTACTGCTGAATATGTTTAGAAAAAGCACAATGAGAATAAAAAATGTTGTGATGAAATTAAATCTAAAGACTTCATTAGAAAGGGGTTTTTGATCTGAAAGTGAATGAACATCCTAAAATGAAGGATAGGATAAAAGCGTTGGTTTGGGAACGTTTATGTCTGCCGACTACTAAATTTTGCCTGGATGTCATGAGGAAGTTTTATGCCAATGCATTTAGGGTGAGTGGCAATGAAGGTGTGTGGGATAGCAATGCATCTAAGGTTATAGAGAAAATAATTTTCTTTTCAACTAACAATATCAATAATTTGTTTGGTCTGCATTATGGTCCTGCAAGCTGTGTATACGGTAATTAGATGAGGTATCGATATGTGAGGGCCAATCAAATTATTAGCACTCTCTATAGAGAGGGGGTAAGGTGGTAGTTGGATGCCTCGAGGAAACAAACACATTTTAAAAAATCTGGTGTGAAATAAATCCCCAAGGCTTAGTGTACTTTTGTCTAATCCAATCTTTTCCCTACTTCTAACTATTCAGAAGTGACCATATAGTGAGCTGTGGTTATTTTCCTTATTGTTACAAAGAGGGTTTTTAATGTTGGCACCTTAATATCCTACAATTTACCAAAGATAGTGCAAAAATATGGCAAAAAGTTGGGATATCCATACCTAATCACCAATGTTTATGAGAAAGATTAGGTGCCAATGGCTAATGATGAACTTCGTGATCTCGAATGCCCTATCACTTCCCAAATGATAGATGATATGGCTTAGAATGTTAAAGCCCTCGCAGAGCACCCACTAGCACCTCTCCTATTACCTTAAACGCCAACTAGACCATGTGCTGCACCATAGCCAGCAAATATCACACAGTGAATTATTGATCTTCAAAGCTCCCTAGACAATTTGAGAAGATCCTACAATGCCTTTATAGCAACTCATAACCAATAGCACAAGGCACTTTCTCATGCTATGTTTTCCCTTAGTTGACACTTCAGTGTCAGAACGGATGATTGGTTTTTAGAGGACCCATTGTATGACCCAACCGACGATAACCATGAGGCAACCAGTGAAGAGAGTGATCACATGGACAAGGAGACCGATAATGCTGAGGAAGATTGAAGTTTTTTGTGATTTACATGATTACCTTGCACATGATGTTATACTTATGTTCATTTTTATCTCATTTTGTATTTTGTTTTGAATAACTATGCTATGAACTTTTATGTTTTTAGTTAATCAACATTTGAATTGTTATGTGTATGCTTTTCCCGCCCTTTAATTAAGTAATACTTGATGATGGTTTCTTTTTGGTACATAAGCAATCTTTTGGAACCCTTCTCCCTAGTTGTTTGTTGTCCATTTTTCATCTTACATCTTTTTTGGCTATGACTGTCATGTCCTATCTAGGGCACATGACTGGCACGAGAGTGAGCCTGACTTCACCTCGGAACCTAGCTCATTTTAACAATTCTATATACCGAATATCCCAAAATAGACAAATAAAAATAAATTTCATCTAAGAAGAATTTTATTTTGTTCATTCATGAACAATTGAAAATAATTAATCATATTACATAAATATATTTCATATATTTCTTCACAACATATTAATTCAATAAATTATCTGGAACCAAATTTTTGATACAACTAAATCATTTACATACATTATTTCATTAGCTTATAGTAACAGGATTCCAATTCCTAGCTACCTATGAGAACACGGAGTGACTCTAGAGGAACAGACCAAAGGTTACAAGTATGGTACTTTAATCATTCCCCAGATTCAAGTGAGGCATTGAGTTAAAGATCCATGACTCTTTGCATGAAAAATAGTCTTCCATTGCTAAATCTGAAAAAGAAAATGTTAATAAAACGGTATGAGCAACTATGTGCCCAGTGAGGGGACAATACTACACTGGTGAAAAACAAATATAACGCATCATAATGATAGCATGCATCAATCATACATAAACTGACTATAACATGATATAATATAGACCAGAATAGTCTTCAACAACAATCAATTTAATCAATCACATTTTAATATAACATAGTTCAAAAAAATTCACAACAACAAGCAATTCAATCAATTGCACACATTTCTCGTATCAACCTGGTCGTTCAAGGTACCTCTAGATCATTGCCTGCGGCCCCCGCTGCATCCACCCTTATTGCTCCATTTATAAGTCTCCACCCTTATGGCTCCATGTGAATTTTTCCTATGGGTTGTACCACCATGTCTTTTTTTTTCTTTCTTAAACACAAACACAATCATAATCAAAGCCTCATATCATAAACAAATGCTCATCCACAACATATCTCAACTATTCATAGTTAAATAAATTTAGCAATCAAAATGAATCACATCTTAACTCAATTCACATGTTATTCACATTCCATAAACATAATTCATTATCATTCACAATTTTAACGACAACATAACTCATCACTTTCCATATTCAATCACAATTTCATATTATGTTCCAAACATAGAAGCTCCATTGTATCTACAATTTATCCACAATGGTACTTGAATATTATTTACTCATCATTCTCATGGTCGTGAATAGGTATAGATATGTCCATATTAATTATTTGAAAACACTATTCATCAATGGATATATATGTGTACATGCTTTTCTATATTTGATCCAGATGTAATACATACATATATATAATCTAATTAACTCATAATACTACATACAAAGGTATACATATATATATATATATATATATGTGAGTGTATAAATGTATATTCATACATATATAAATGTATGTTCCATCTCTTCATTCCCAATCTAAGAGATATGAAGGTATGCCTACTCATACACACACTTCCTAGAAAGTTTCTACAATGATAAGGTATGAACATATCAATACTTTCCCACATGTGATGTTATCACAAACAAACACATAGTTTTCCTCACATATATCATTTCGTATATTCATGCATGAATCTAGTTTATATAATTAAATATTAGTCCTGATAAATATTAAGCTATAATTTAACCATCATTCCTTCCACATTAGTGTACATCACATGTTATCACTATGATGCAAGGTATTATAAAAAATGTCATTTAGACATAGTAAGTACCAATCCACTCACCTTGATTCCGAGCAAGGCTCCCACACTCTAAATTAAGGAAAAGTACCAAAGAACTCATAGGAAGCCTAGAAAATAAGCCAAGAAAGAAACAACACTATTTTAAAATTTAAGTCACCAAGCATTTAACATTGTTCTGTTTTTCTATTAAATTTGGAACTAAACTTTACAAAATTTCTAGTATTGATTTGTAGCTCCAAAATTCACAGAACTTAGCGTAGGGCCTTCTTTATATGTTAATATACTATGATAAAACTTTCAAACTGAAACTCCCTCATTTGGCCTCTCTAAAGACCTCATTAGTGATCCTATGCCAAAACTGTCCGATTCTGCTATAAGTATTGTTCTATGCTTGACAGACCATCCTAACCATGTCCAAATGCAATGAAATTTTTCAGATAATTGTTTTCATGTCTTAGCTAAGTGCCATAAAAATTTCAAATTAAAAAGAGGCCTTTAACTTCCAAAACCAAACCAATTTTCTAAACTGCCCAGACTTTACTCTGCATAAACAAGTGCTGTTTCCATACCTATTTGACCAAGCAAATCAATTCTAATGAGCTTCAAACTTTCCAGATCACATTGCCACTATATTAAGCATCTCTCACAAAAATTTCGTGATTTTAGAAATTGATTTGCTTATCCAAAACTCACAAAAACAGCAGCATGCTATAACAGTCTCATTTTCATATTCTTCAAACTTCAGCTACAGTTTAGGTGCATTAGGGGTACCAAACCAATCCAGAAAATTTTGAATTCTAGTTACATACCAAATTTCATGATCATTGGAGCTCATTTAATGCCTCAATCAGTCCCAAAACTTCATAGCAGTAAATGAAAATCAGTAAATTTCTACAGAAACGTGACAACACTATTTCTCAGTTCCCTTCCATTTTCTTTGATCCCAAGAGCATAAGTTCACGCCTTGAAATGAATTCTAAGTCACTAACACCCATATTTCCTTCTAAACAAAGCAAGATTAAATCAGACATTAAATTCCATCTCACTCTCTCTTTCTTTTCCAATCAGAATATTTTGCACCACTAAGAATCTCAGAACCTAATCTTGAGTTAAAACCAGATTCTTCACTTCTCAAATGTGTTTTAAACTAATTTGGAACCAAAAGAATGAACTAATAACTCGAATCTCATCATCCACTTAAACCCTCACTCAATTTTCTTCCTAAAAATTTTGCCACCATAAAAAGGAAAGAGAAAGAAAAGGAATACAAAAACAGAGGAGAAAGGACCTTACTCTCACTTAGAATGAAGCTGAAGCCGCCGCCGCTGGTGGTAATGGTGATGGTCGCCGGTGATGGCCAACACAGCATTCTCCTCTCTCTTTCTCTCTCTCTCTCTCTCTCTCTCTCTCTCTTTCTCTCTCTCTCTCTCTCTCTCTCTCGCAATCTCTCAATCTCTCCTTTCCTCTTTCTGTCACAATCCAAAAGTGTGTGTGTAACACTATTTCAGATTGTGTGTATACAGATATTTATTCAAGCCCCAAGGACTTGTGATGGAGAGGTGATGCACGTGGCTTCCTTCACAAGTGCCACCTCACCCTTCCTCTTCTTTATTTATATAAGACACCCCTTTTTAATTTAATTGATCATGTGAGTTCCTAATGATTTTATAAAACTTCATATTTTACCTAAATTTTAAGAATTATTCTTTTATCACTCTAAACTTCACCTTTGACACATAAATTAACTTTCTAACTAAAAAAATCTTTAAATAAATCCTCAAAAACCTATTATCATTTGTTTCTTATTCCAAATAAATCCTCAATATATCCAAATTTTAGAATTTTTGTTCCTCAAATTTTTCTTTAAATTTTTAAACCACCATACTGTTTAGAAAAATATCTAGGATATTACAATGACATTGAGGAAAATGTTTTGTTTAGGTATGGAGGAGAAGAGAGGTTTTAGGATTAGGATACTTCTCGCTTTTTTTTTACTCCTTCCTTTTTTTATAAGAATGCCTTCTTTTTGTTGATTTGAACCATCTCGTTTCTAGGATTTTTCTTGATGATTTTGATAGTGCTATACAAGTTTTATATTATTCCATCTTCGGTTACATTCATGTTGTCATCTTGTTTAAAATCTAGCTAATATATGGGTTTTCAGAATTTTCTAATTAATTTGAAAATTTCAAAATTTTTAAACAAATTTTTAAACAAAATCTAATTAATTTGAAAATTTTCTTAATTTTCTTTAAGAACTCCTCAAAATTATAGATAATTTTTATTCTTAGTAATGATGGGTGATTGCTCAATAAGGGAATTTCATACTCACAAAAAAAGAGAGAAAAACAACAAAAACAAAACAAATAGCACAAAATAAAATAAAATAGAAGTGTGATTTAAGTTGAGGAAGTGAAGCGTGAATTGGGCGCACAACATTTTCTCTAACCAATGAGTCATATCTTCTTAGCAAATAAAGGTGACGAACAAGGCGTTGTTGTGTGGATTAGGCCCACGGTCAATTCTTTGTTTCCTTAGCCTCTCCACCTTTTTGTCTTGCTAGAGGGGAAGATGTGTGGATTAGGTATACGATCTTCACTTTAATCAAATTATCTTAATTTTAATTTTCTTTTTCTTAGGATGTTTTCCTTCAAAGCCAAAATTGTCATGGTAAGTTAAATCTTTTTAAGAGTTAGAAGGAGTAATTGGAGAAAGTAGGGGTGTTTGCAATTTGACTTTAAAGTTTTTGAAAATTTTCAATTTCTATCTTTGAATTCTCAAAATACTCATTGTCTAGCATAGCTTTATTTAGATGATTGCATGAAATTGACCTGTATTGGCCCTTGTTTTCCAAAGTTGTTTAGCACTTCCATTTGTATTATGAAAAATCAATAGGTTTAGCTTAGTTTGTGATTAGTTGTACTAGGAAGTATTTTGCTTGAGGACACATAAAATTCTAGGTTTGGGAGAGTCGATAAGTCATATAAATTGATTAATTCATGCATTTTTAGATAGGCTTTTTCATCCACTTGACCTTATTTTGCTATCCTTTAGCAAAATTGACTCATTTTTTAATTAAGTTTCATTGTGCACATTAGTTTTCTTAGTAATTAACCTATTTTATCTTTTTCTTGAGTAATTTTTGTTGTATTTTCTTGTAGGTACAATTTTAGATTGATACAAGTTGAAGAAGTGAAGTCTATTGCTACTGTCCAGACTATGGCACCCAAGGCACACCAATTCCCATGCTCTCAGATAGGCTGGTGCCCCAGGCGCCCTATGGCGCTAGCCCCTAAACTCTTTGTCTAAGTTTTTAAAGTGGCACCTCAGGCGCCATGCTTGGTGCCTAGGGCGTCAGAACCTAAAGCTTCTGTCCACTTTTTATACATGGCACTTGAGGTGCCTCCAATCTGAAGAGTCAAGTGACTGAGAGTATAAAAGCTGAAATAAGACAAAAATGGATCTTTTGGCTGAGAAAAGAAGAGGGCTCTGCTAAGGCATATTGGAGAAGAAAGGGAACCTCTTCTCTACTAAGTTTGAAGCTTCTTTCTTATTTTCCTTTCACTTGTATCATGTTGTATTGTGTTTCCATGATGTTTTTCCTTCCTTTGTTCATGTGTAACTAAACCTCTAGGATTTAGGGGATTGATGTAACTTGACCTTCGATGAGGTGTTTCATTCGTGTTACTATAGTTGTCGAACCACCCAGAATTATATTATGTGGCAATTTGCAATATAATGGTTTTCTCATGTCGTATTCACTCATGGAGCCTTGCTTCTAATTGTCTAATTAATTGTTCAAACACTAATTACACTAATTACTTGCTGATTACAAAGGGGGTTTTTATGACAAGATTAAAACATGAAAACTAATAAAAACATAATACCAACACAGAACAGAACACAATAACATAAACATGTAATCAGTCATTCAATCTGTAGAGTCTGAATCTATCATTATCTAATTCTTGGTTTGTTCTAATTTAATCATACCATTTAGTTTTTAATTAAAATTCCCAGAAGATCTTCCAAGACTAAACTATACCAGAATCATAATCAGGGAAATCTCCATTAATCACAACATAATATAATTCATTTAAGCTTTAAATGAATCATGCCTCCACAATCGCATACTGACATGTCATTTCTATCCTAAATCACTACACATGCACAACAATCTCATACATGTACATATAGCAAGCTAAATTCTCAGATAAAAATTATATAACATAACTCATGTTTAATTAAGTCATATTAGAGTAAGAATAAACACAAGAGCAAAAGCAATTGTAGAACATAAATGAAATAGGATTAGAAAGCATAAAACTTATTTATATTGATCCAAAGATTCAAGATACATTCTCCAGTTCATGTCTGACTAATTACAAAAGAGTTTTAGTCATCCATAGGTTCTAAAACGAAAATAAAGGAAGGGAAAAATATATGAAAAACTAAGCTATGAAATTGGTGGAAGAAGGTGATCTCCAACACTTCAACACTGAAATTGGAATATGAAGGTCCCTTTTAAGCTCAGAAGAGAGAGACAAAATTGTATTTGGTCCAACTTTGTATGCTATCCTTTTTCTGATTTTCTAATATTTGATTGCTTGTTGTTCTTAACTTGTATTTCTACTGCTAGAATTCATATTCATTCTTTTTATGCGATCATATACAGGGAAATCAATCTTCTACTTGCTGCTATGATTGCTGACTTCTAGCTTCTGGTTGGTGGCATTCTACATCCACATGCAAGGAATCCAGACTCAAATTGGCGTTATCATTTTCTGCACATGGAGAGATACTTACTGTTGTCGTTGACTTCTAGAATTGGCTGATTGTATTTTGTGCTTCTTCAAACTTGGTTGCGAGAAATCAGTTCTTCAACTTGCCAATTTGTTGACTCATGGATGCTACAATTTGGTATTTGCATTATCTGCACATGAGAGGAAGGGATCAGATTTCCTCTTACTGTAAATTGGCTCAACAGTGCAGATATATGGGCCCCACAAGCCCGGTCAGCTTTGGTAAATGCCCAGCCAACAGAATTTGCCATGTCAGTGCTTGGTCAATTGCCACATCATCATCAAATTCTCTAATTAATTTTCTGTAAAAATAGAAAATTGAAGCATATTAATTATATAATTAATTTACACCCAATAAATCTAAAATTATAATAAAATTAGAGAATTTACAAAATTAAAGAGGCACTAAGCACTAAAATGGGCACTAAAATAAATGAAAAATGCATGTTATCAGTGTTGTTGTTGAATGTCTCAATATAAATGAAATTCCTATTTTTGGATTAAATTTTACTGTTTTTAATACTCTTAAATGCTTAGCTACCATTCAATGAAACTAGGGTTTATATTTATGCTAGGAATAGCTTGATATAAATATGTCTTTATAACTTCTACCGTAAATCAAATTAATCTAGGAACAGATAATCTTATTTGTGTGGTTTTAACAAGTTCCTAATCTTAAGCTCTAAACCAAATGATTTGACTAAGGAACTGGCTAATTATTTGAGTTAAGAAGATTTGTCTCTAAGGAATTGAGTTTAAATAATTTCAAGAACTTAATCACCTTTAAAAAGATTTTGTAATTAACTTGAAGTATTCTCTAACAACTCAAAGATTAATTTGTCTATGAATTAATTGGATTAGGAGTCAAGTGAAGTCAATCCCCTATACCCGCCATTTTATAATGTAATTCCCTGTTAATTTAGTTAATTCTCTTCGCTCTTTAATTTAATTTGCTTTACAACAAGTTTAATCTTAATTCACCCAACCTTTTTAATTGTGTCCAAATATAATTTGATTTAGTGAAATTAGTAGTTGTTAAAAGTCAATTGCTGAGGATGATACTCTTACTTTCACTTTATTACTAATTATTATTCAATACATTTGTTGGGAAATATCGCATCATAGATCGGTAACTAAATTTGCCTTGAACCTATACTTAGAAAAAATATATTTCATGGTCTAGAGTCATAGTAGTATTTGCCTTGAACTATGACTATTTTAGGGAGACAAGATATATATCTTGGACATAACAACCCAGGTGCAAAATATGAGCCATAGCTGGCACAGTTATTTGGTCTTGTGCTATCATGTTTCTTGAATGTGTTCAAAACTTAACACACTTAAAGAATGGTAAAAAAATCAGACCAATTAGCCAAAGACCCTAGGGGCTAATGATCAATGCTCGGGAATATTGGTAGTTCAAGTAATATAAGGGTTAGAAAAACTATTGTCCCACAAAGATTGAAGGCGTCAAGTACTTAGGGAACCATTTTTATACTATTTAGACATCAAAAATTTGAATTGAAGGTAGCTCTAGATTACAAGAAACACAGTTTAAACATAAAAAAAAAAATGAAAGTGCAAATTTAAAAATGATGTAAATTGAGTTGATTCGATTAATTATAGCCTAGAATTGTTAATCCCTTTAGTTCTTCCTAGAATTAATTATCCCTTTTACTCTTGCACTCGGCTGTTGATGCGAACTTGGCAAGTCTATCAGTCGTTCAAGTAGTAAAGAGAAAGAGTTGTCTCACAGGGATTGGCATGCCCAGTACTCAAGACGCTAATGTAAAATACTATCTAGACGGTCCTTTGAATTGAAGACAGCTCTATGGCTACAAATTTAATTCAAGTTGATAGAAAACTAATTAAAAGCAAAAAACACAGCTGAAAAAAAAATACCAAAATTAATGACCTAGGATTGCTAACCCCCTTTCATTTTTCATAGGATTTGTTATCTCTCTAACACTCTTGACTTCACTAACAATACATGCTAATCTAAGACACTTGAATTCTTAGAAGAATTTTCTCGAATTATAACTAAGATTAAACCTAATGTTTCATAATCCCATATGTGAACCTAGGTTCCATTAGCATACAAAATTTAATTTGATTATATAAGGTTAATGATTATATTCCTATAACATTAACAAATCAATCCCCTTCAGATTCTAAGGTTCAAGAACTCATATTACTCATTCTCTGGCTAGTTATCACCTCCCTCTCCAAGTTCAACTAAAACACCAAAATAATCCAATAATTAATCAAGTTAAAGGAAAGTTGTCACACCTCAAAAAACGAGCACGTGACTTATCATAAAACCTAGGGTGTACTTCCGTGGTAACCCATAATTTCCCTGGACAGTCCTAATGTCCACAACTATGCAAATCATAAATTTTCAAAGAAAATAAATTTACATAGTGCTTTTTCCCTCATCCTATAACATTAGAAATTTTATACAATAAAACACAACACAAATTACAGCCAAATAATAATAAATCTCCTAATACACAACAAGACCTTGGTGTCCTATAGAATTACAGAGCGTTTCCTAGGCTTTTAACCCAAAAATTGTTTCCAAGAACCTGCCGATAAAAAATGGAGTATGCCTCTAAAATCTGCTAATCTCCAGGGGTTTCCCTTCCTCCTTTACTCTTGCATTTGAAAAAGATAACTACAGAGGGTGTGAGTTTATCAAAACTCAATGAACAAATGACTGTACAATAAAACAATATAGCATAAGTACAAATACCATAATCACAACTATAATTAACATAAATACCTTCGGCATGTACATGCATGAATAGATACACATACACAAGCGTACCTCATTATACAATCATGACGTGTGATTCCCACCTAGTCTACACTCTCACAATACCTCATTGGACGGTAACTGAATGAAGAGGTACTAAGGATCTACATTCTCTCAGCCTTAACTTTCCTTTACGTAAACGAACACAAATACAATAAAATACATCCAATACTCTATCATAATTCCAAAGCATGTACAAGCATAAAGCAATTGCAAACAAAAAGTATTTAATGCAATTAATGACATGCCTTTCCTCTCCTGAGTCTATGTTCTCACGTATACTTTATTAAGCCTAAATCACGAGACTCACCCTTTTGGATTTTTATTACTCAATAGGTTGCCTCTAGATGTCTATATTCCTCTAGGATTGATTCCCGATGTTCATCCACATGGATGTCCTCATCTACAGATTTACTAATCAGTGAACCTCTTGTGGGTCTACATTCCCATGCAATTCTCTTTTTCCTCTCGTGGGTTTACGTTCCTACATAATTCTCTTTCTCCACATATTATGCATTCACACAACCACAACACATCACAGACAACAACCAATCCACCATTCTCAAATATAATTCATAAAATAGTTCCCCAACATCACAATAAATTCCTTTATCTAGTTAATATCACTAACTAGGAAATTTAATAAATTTAAATTCAATCATTGTGTGATTGGAATTTACATTGTGCTTGAGTAATTCTAAATAAAAACTTGAAAGCAAGGCCACCCACTCACCTTAATGCCGACAAGGTTTTACAGTGACAGAATCTCGAGAAATGAAGTATACGAAGCTCCTAAGCCACCGAGAAATCAACCCAAAGCCATTCAGCATAAAAAAGAAAAATTCAAGAATTTCATGTCTCTACATCGATAGATTCATCTTTGCAGCGATGGGATCAATAGAGAGCATTGCTCTCTGTCCATCATTATAGTGATAGGGCTAACAGAGAGTGTTGCTCTCTGTTCGATTTGTCATTGTAGCAACCACCTCAAACTCATGCCATTGTTACAGCGATGGTTTCTGTCGCTGCAGCTATGGTCTGTAGAATTAAAATTTTACAGATCTCGCTTGCTTTAGTCTTCATTCCTCTGCCTTGTTCTTTCGTTCCTCCACCCCAAAACTCACTTTAGCCTAGATTTAGGTTTCCATTTCAACATTTTACCACTTCCAACTATTTTAACCCATGATCAAGATCAAATCCAACCCAAAACCCATTCTTTCCCTCTACAGCAGCCATGAAATCAGAAAATAAGGGAGACGAAGGAGATGGAGACTCACTTGTAGCTTCAGAAATCCCTGAGGAGCCAAAAAGTAACTAGAAATCAAAAATTAATCGAGAAAAATAGAAGAAAGGATTTGGAGGAGTTGAGAGAAAATCTTCATTCTCCTTGCTCCTCTGCCTCTCCATCGTGAAAATAAGGAAAGAAAAAGGGAAGAAAAAGCTTTAAATAGGGTGGTGGGTCTTGGATGACATACAAGTGTCTATACCTAGATGCTCCAAACTTGAGTGGTCCAGATATAATTATTCATTGATAATTATATTAATTCTACTTAATTTTCTCTTCCTTTTGTTTTTCTTAATTCTCAAAAACTACCACCCATAATAAAATACTTAGTCTAGTCATTTATCTTAATTTTCACAAATAATCATCTGAATAGAATGAATTAAATATGGAGATTAAAAATGACTAATTTAAACTAAATTATTTAACGTTACAAAATACCATAATATCCCCAAAAACATGACCCCAATTTTGGTAGATATTACAAAAGCAATAAGAATAGAATGAATAAACATGTATTAAAAAGCCAATAATTACAAGAGTTCAAGAGATTAAATGATTCCTAATCCAGACTATGGTTCATAACAATCCTAAAGGAGAAATTTAGCTACACATGTTTACCAAACAAAGAAAGGAGTCAAGGGAAAAGAAAACTCCATGAATCCAAGCTAGGAAGGAGAGGAAGAAGCTTCAATTGTCCCAAAGACCTTGAGCATAATACGACATCTCCCTACTACTCCAAACTTCGAATGACCTAAAAAAATAGCCCCAATTGCGTTTTAAACCTTTCAGCACGTGACAACATTTTAGGTAGCCTCCTTAAGCGTGTGTTTGCCTTCTTAAGCATGCGGCAGGTAGATTCGTTATTGATTTTGTTTCAAGTGTCGCCCACTTAAGTGGACAAGTGGTAGAGAACAATACCAAATTCAAGAGTTTGCCAACTAAAGTAGGCAACTTGGGTGACAGTAGCAAACACTCCCTTTTGTATCTTTTCTTCTCCACCATGGTTTCTTCTTCTCATTTTGCTCGTGTCTTTAGGTTCCTCATGCCATAACTTCACTTTTCCATCATTAGACCTATAAAAGCACAAATTTAAATAATTTTATAATTTGCACCCAAAATTATGTTCATTGTGCCAAAATTTGGATTTTTAGAGTATGAACAAAGTGTATACACAACTGCTAAGAATTTATATGTTTAATCACTAACAAAGATAAAAAATGTAGCAAAGAGAACCAAAATCTCCATGGAATTTATATTGTTACACCCCTCTACCGGGTATGTGACCAACATGTATGATGCATGTCACAGCCCGAACCTGGAGCTATGATTGGTATGGATGGCATGTCACCGATACTGCCACAAGCATGATATTTCTCAACTAACCCTAACAAGATAAATAAATCCTAGGTAGCTTACCTGATTACAGAGCATGCTAAAAGAATAACTTTAAACATAAAAGACAAGTACCTTACCCCAGATAATAGGGAGGTATCCTGTTACTCGAACTGCCGAACCAAAATGTCTTCAATACCTAAAACTGTGAGGGGTTGAGTCTAATCTACTAACTTACCCAAAAATAAAAATCTCTACCTTATACAGATATATAACATTATATAAGACAATAGTCCAAAATCAACCAGAAGTGTGTGCACAAGCACCCTATAAACAACTTCAACACCCTTCTCAACTTATATCTTCAAACACATTATACACACATAGTCATAAGCATCGTTTAATCCCCCTAAACTATAGCCATATCACGTTTACATGCATATAACTATAACCACACAAACCATAACATCCTCACACATTACGGACCCTATACTGCAACTATATCATACACAAAATTGACAAAGGTTACACTCGAATCAACACATCAGGGCACACAATGATCAGACATTCATAACCTTCTCCACAAATCACATCTCATACCAACTCAATAATTACCAGTCACTTATCTTGAATTTGTTCCTCAAGGGTTCTAGCTCATGCTTACATTGGAAACTCATGCTATTGACCTCGAGAAAGCTCTCTTGGATCTTGGCCCACATGCCTCACACTCACTATCTTCTGGAACAACTCCTATTCTAAGTCTTGGCCCACATGCCCTATCTTGACAACTACTAGTCTGACCCTAAAAGTGTACCACTGGATCATCTATCCATCAGCCCCCAAGTATAACTCCCATTCTGAGTCCTAGCCCACATGCTCTATCCCAACAACTACCATTCTGACCCCATGAGTGTACCACTATGCCTTATCCTCTGACTCCCAATTGCATCTCGCTTGGGTCCCGGCCCACATGCTTTATCTCAGCAACTACTGATCTCTGACCTAAGGAGTACACCATTGAGTCTCAATCCAAACATAAACACAAACACATTGCAATCACACATATATAATCATCTAAAACACACGATATCACACTTATGTCATGTTATCAACCACACACTACAACAATCTCCCCATAGTTAAGATTCCTATGACCCCTACTTCGCCCCATCGGGATTTATTGGCTCATCGACCCCCATATAACATTACAAAACCATACAATCATGAATAATTCAATTTACTCACAATCATCCATAATACACCAAACCCATACTCATGGCATATCACACATAACAACTCATACTACAATTCATAATTCATAACAACTCATTCAAGGTGTACACTTACATTATTACTCATGACATTTTCCACATCTCTTATTCTCAAACTTAGTCATTCATATAGATTTTCAACATGCCCATGTGGGCTACCTCATCTTAGCTCCCGTAATGAAGGTAGTGTATGTGTGAGACTAAGTATGTATATGTATCCCGAAACTTTGAGCATGGTTCTCACAAGACTCATAAGGGGTGTGCATATGTGTATACCCTTCATATTAAATGTTTGAAATTCTACACATCTCTAAGTGTATATGTACATACATGTTTGTCAAACTTGGTTCCTGAAACTGGGTGTACATAAAAATGTACATACATATGAGTATGTGCTCTCTATTTGTGCTATAATCTAAAGGTGACTAGGTAAGTATACACACACATGCACATACCACCTAAGGTGTCTACATGTTGCAGAGGTATTAATGTATGTCTATAGACATGTATATCTATCTAAGGACACTCACACATTACTCTACACACAATCAATATTAACTAAGGCCTCAGTTTGACATTCCCATAACTAACCCATATACAAATTACAATGTAGGTATATTGACCACCTCTACATCAACAGCAAAGTACATATAATTTATCACACACAAGTCTAACATGCCACATGCATATATACATGTGAAGGGACACCCAAATCATCATTTCATCATGTTTGTTTTTGTAAACTTTCTGTAGCATGGAATTCCTATGTTACTTAGTTCCACACATTTACAATTTGATGCATCCCATCATATCTTATGCATGAGGCGTTTCATATATATATATATATATATATATATATATATATATATATGTATACACATTCACATTTCCATAGCAAGCTAGTTCATACACAATATCAATAGCACTATGAAAATGAACTTCAAAAGAATGAACAAATGAGGCAAGGTAAAGAAATCCCTCACCTCTACTCTAAGATAGCTATTTCATCCTAAAAGATGTGAAAGATGTATCAAAGAATCTATCCCTATAAGGTAACTATGTATAAACATGCCAAGGTCATAAAATAGGGAAATCTTTACCACTAGTTCTTACCTTTGATCACACTTTTGCTCATAACTCCTAAATAGTACTAAATGTTCAAATTAAACTTATCTCGTTAAAACTAGATTCAAAGAGCTTTCCAATTGTATAAAACTGGCTAAAAATAGAATTCGGATGAGAGAGTTATGACCATTTGAAATTGACTAGAAAACAACTAAATATTTAGAAACCAGTGCTGTAATGCCTAAACCTAGACCTACAGCATCAAATCCTACACTTTTCCACCATTGCAAGGGTTAGTGGCAGTGCTGCAGCTATGGGAGGTAGAACTGCAACTCCAAATTTGCTAAAAAATGGTTCTTTTAGTTTTCTCTCATTCCTAACTCAATTCTTGATCATTTTACATGATTCTTTCCATTAAACATCAATTTTAGATGTTAGAAAACTCCCCCAAACTTTAAATCTAAGTTGTTTTCAAGAATTCAACCCCAAATCCTTATTCTTTTCACCCAAAAAGTAGATTTTCTCCACAAAATCTATCATGAACTCCCCTCCACAAAATCCCCAACTCTTGTCATGATTTTTTTGGTTCCATTTTCATTATCAAGTATATAGGAATATTTTATATCAACATCCATAATCAAATTCATCCATTCAAGCCTTAAATCAGCCCAAAATCCTTTAAGTCTAAAAATAATCAAAAATGGAGAGAATTGGGGATTCTTACCTCATTCAAGCTTTTCTAGTGAAGGTTGCCCATTGGGGACTCGAACCCATGTCAAAGGATGATAATAGAAGACTCGGGGGCGTGAGATTTCATGAAACTAAGGGTGAGAGACGAGAGAGAGATATATGGCGTAAAAGGAGGGAAAGAAATTGAGAATGGGAGGAAATGAGAGTGCTGAGTGGCATGTGAGGTATATATATAAACACGGAGTATGAAATTACAAAAATACCCTTGGTCAACCCATATGGTCAAATATTTTACAAAATTGTAATTCCCCAAACTAAGGTATTTTCCATGTTTTTTTAGAATGCCCTACAGCTTAACCAATCATTTCTCCTTTTGCAAACATATTTTTCAAACTTTCCAAATATCTTCCTCACTCTTCCCGTGTCTTAATTATCTCATCTTCCCTACTACTTGTTTGATTTTCCCAGCATTCCGAACTCCTTTCATGTCATCTTTCTCCCATCCAAACAAAAAAATTTCCCTTATATTTTCATGTTCACACTGATATATCATCAACAGTAACACCTCAAGAACCTGGGGTGTTACTGTGCACCTCACCACGTTGCCTCAAGCCTATAATAACCCTTTATTCCTCATACTTTCATTCTACATCATTATTAATTATTTGATTTATTTATGAAAATAAACATATGAACAACACTTTGATGGTGATAAGGAAAATATCAATACATTACTTAGGAAAATACATATATTTTCTCATCCTTTACATCACACCTTCAAGTGCTCACACAATAAAATGTTCATTTTACATTCATTAAGATCCCACACATACATAACCACACAAATCCACTAATATAGCCTACCTAATTATAGAAATTTTTAGAATACATGACCATAAATAATTACACGTATATTATGCCCTAAACAATATGGAGGTGACCATGGCATGCGAATCGTCGATCTGTATAGCCTTTAATACTTGTAGGTAATTTTAGGGTGAGTCCACTGATCCAGTGAGAGAACCCTACCCTGCCATAACCACACAAGACTATACATGCTAAAGTACATACCAACAATGCATGAACATGTGAACATATTCAATCAACCATGCACAAGCACCCTATCAAGCCATCCCATGATTCTTCCAGCACATACCCAAGTACAAGAATCATGATTAATATGTGTGTGTGTGTGTGTGTGTGTAAGAATAACATTGCACAACTATCACAATGCTCATCGCAATCACGCATATGCCACAACATATCCTAATCCACAATATCATTCTAAATACATGCCATATTATACATATCATTCACAATATACTACCACAATGGCATGCTCATCAATAATCATACACATATCTCACCCATGATGTACAACCACAATCTAAGGTTTACCATAAACCAAGTGTACAAGTATATACATGTGTAAATCACTCACATTGCTCAACCGCAATGGAACACATTTCACATTATCACATCACAAGGCTTATCACAAGCCGTCACACAAACAAGCACCACATTGTGCTTTATCGTGTTCAATCCCTCATCAACTTCATTCCACATCATCTCATACATCCTTCAACATCTTATCATACACCTTTATTTCGTCTCATGTCCTCAATATATAACTCTACATTTGAGGAAAAATTATCATCTCGGTATCCCACGGCTCTCATTTCATGTCTCCCCTTATTTCTTCTCACGTGGGCAAATTTTATACCATGGTGCTAACCTTGACATTGTGTTCGTCTGCACATATCCTATCACGGCACATCTATATTCTTAATACACTTCCTCATGATTGTTTCCTTTCTTGGCCATAGCCCTTTTTCCATATATTTAGTTTCTACACATGCGTGCGTATGAGCATCTGAAATCCACAAATAGTTTATTATAATTCATTTTATGAGGCTCATACTATAGCATCTATCTCCTCACATGAAAATAGTGCATTTATCTATGATGGCAATCAAAAGTAAGAATTTAGATTTCTATATCATTTTTCTCTAAGGCAGCATCATCGCTCTTGAAGGCCATATCCATAACAGTCTTGTATTACATCCACGATACACATGCAAGACAAACAACACATCACATGTCCAAACCACTTCCACAACATATTTTACCACACAACTATGGCATCAATTTAAATATAATCATATTTATGCTCACATGGTTATGTATCAAATGATCTACATACCACTTGCATTTATACATCGCTACATTCATGCCACAATCACATAGCACTTACCATCACAAATCATGTATAGTATGCAATTGCAAGGTTTTTCATATTCAACATCTACACATAGATTCATTCATCCACTTCACATACATGTGGGAAATCATATGTGTTCATACATTTGGTCATAGCAACACATGTTTATATATTACTATACCTTTGGAAAATAATCCTAGAAAGGAAAACAAACATGGTAAGAAAAAAGTCTCCTCACCTCAATTTCGAGCTACTCAATCTACCTTAAACCTCATCGATTTATCATGCTTCTCTTGTTTAAATCCTTTCGGGAAGCAATCTAAACAATTCAAAGTGGGAACACATGAGAAAAGTGTGAAAAACCAAGTTTTAGGATGTTCTTTGCTAGGTTGATGATGAGCTAGCACATAGCAGAAAAACGCAAGTTGTTGCATTTTTCTAGTATCTTATGCTTCCCAGCTCAAATTTCAACCATTTCTCATGATCCTTGGCTCTATCTTTCACACCCAATCATTATTAAACTTCCCCAAACATCACACCTAAATTATGTTTAAGATTCATCCCAAAATCATTTCTTTTCAATTAAAAAAAACATAAGTTTCTTACCCAACTTCTGACATGGTTTTTCAACCCACGAAATTCCCACTTTTAACACCAATTTGCCCAAATCCTTTGTTCCAAATTCATCAACATTCATGGAAGAATGTTAGAAAACAAGACCCAAGCCCATCCATTACCATTTGAGACCATTTTCAACCCCAAGTTTCCTAAATCCAAAAATGTGGAGAAATGAGGATAAATAAAGAGCTTTCCTTAACTCCACTCTTTTCAGGTAAGGGTTGGCTACCAGAGGGATGAAACTTTGCCAAAAAATGATTGTTAGAGGACTTGAGAAGAAAGAGAAAAGTTGAAGGGAAATGAGAGACGGATGGGAAGCTACGACACAAGGAGTTCGTGAGCACGAGAGAGAAGAGTGATTTACTGATGTGTGTGTGGCGTGAATCGCACATATATATGCCAAGAAGGAAAATTACTAAAGTGCCATTGGTCAACCCAATGGTCAAATTTTTAAGTGATTTAAGTTAGTAATTTCACTAACTCAGACACATTCCACATACTCAAGATGCCGCACATTTTCATCGCTTATTTTTCATCCTAGGCTCATAAAATTCCCCAAATTCTCAACTATCTCTTTTTTCTCTAAAGGATACCATATAACAATTTTTATTTTAGTTTAGTCACTACATGGACTCATGGTTTATATAATCTTTCTCATGCCACACCTACTCCATCACCCTTTGCTATTTAACTTAACCATGCATTATACCAAATCCAAACATAAATTTCCCTCCACTAAAAGGAAAAAATTTCCCCTGTTCCAATATACATACCTCACTACTCTAACAACACTAATATCCAAGGTCCTCGAGTATTACATATATGAATTATGAGATGTTATCGGCGGTGCTACAAGATAGTCTAGGGCACTATGGTTCATAGAAGAAATTTCTTAAATTACATCTAAGGTGAACCTAAACGCACATAATTCCTTATGTGAGTCAAGGTTCAATTCAATTCATGCCCTAATAGTGACTATGTGAGGTTAATATACATAGTCCTATGCTATTAACATATCTCTCCCCTTAACTTATATGGTTCAAGAACTCATGTTATCCAACCCTTGGTTCAATTCCTACCACCCTTTTCCAAGTTTAGCAGAAATCACAACTCAATCCAATAATTAGCCACAATTTTGAAAAGCATGATAAATAAGCCAAATAAACTTGTATTGACAGTCAACAATTATAAGAGCTTGAGGAAAATCAAATACTAGTCCAAACTAAAGTTCATAACAACCTTAGAATACAGAAATTAGCAATCCATGATAGCAGCAATAGAGATTACAACACAGAACACTAAGAACATCATGATTCTAGTAAGTAGCAAGAGAGAAAAGGCTTAAGGCCCTTTTGGTATCTAAGACAGAGTAAGAATGGAAAGGAAGTAGGAAAATAGAAAAGAAAAAAATATTTTTGGTATGAGATAAGAAAGAAAGGGAAGATATAGAGTATTTTACCACATTACCCCTAATTTAAAATAATTGTTTACAAATTAACTACAGAAAAATGGTAAGCATCTCCATTAGCTTGGAACCCACCTCTGTCTTCTCACTTTTGGTACACATCTCCATTAGCCTCCACTTCTTGTGCCCATTTCCACCACCCTTCCTCCTCTCTCTCTCTCTCTCTCTCTCTGTCTCTCTCTCTCTCTCTCTCTCTCTCTCTCTCTCTCTCTCTCTCTCTCTCTCTCTCACTCACGGTGATTGGAGAATTACAGAATAGTGGACCTTTGCCTCTGCTATTCGAACTTATGCTTCTGATTCAAATATCAAGGCTCCATTTTCTTTGCTATTTCTTCATCACTCTATCTCTCTCTTGCTCTAGCATCCATATTCTTATTTGTTCTCTTTCTTGGCTTTGTTCTTTTCTACTCTGACATCCAATATGGCGTGTGTCCACCATGCTTAATCCTTGTGGAGAAAGCAGAGCAGCGTTGTGCCTCCGCTAGAGCCAATGTCGAGAAGGCAACATCAAAGTTAAATGAGCCAATGGAAGAAGGCAATGTGGATAAGGTAGTAGTGTCAAGTCGTGGTTCACAAATAGGAGGGCAATATCGTCTTTTACTTCCCTTTCCCTTTCCTTTCCGTGTTTTCCATTGTTCAAGCTCAGGAAAAAGCCGTACGATTAAGATGGAAACCAGAATTCTGCAATCCATCGTTTCACTGTAGCAAAGTATACACCAAATGCTTGATTTCATGTATAGTATTGGAATTCTATCTTCCACTCCTTCACATGCAAGCATACCAAATGGGCTTTAGAAATTGTGACAATTGAAGTTTCCTAAGCTCCCTCCTTAAGAGTCGCCACCCTATGCTCTCTTTAGTCCAAAATACCCAAAAATTGTACCTAGCTGCAATGTCAAAATTGCAAATCATGATTTTTAATGGTGATTGGTGCAACAACGATGGACTCCCAGGAAAAAATGTTAGCAGCATGGCACTATAGTGGTAAAGTAGCAAAGAGATTCCTGTGCAGTATCGCTGTAGTGAGTGGGTTTTGTAGCGGTAATAAGTGCTGCAATGACAAACAAGCAACAAATTCCTCAACTTTTTAGCTTCTTTTCCACATGTTTTTCCTCTCTTGATTGCCCTATAAACAAAGATAGAAGAATGAAAACACGAATTAGGCCAAAACAACAAAGATAAAGCAAACAAAATGAGACCAAAGACGAAATTAAAATGGTAAACAATAGGAACACGATTTTCCATGAAAGCATAACCAATGGTTAAGAGAATGATCAAAATATGACATAATAAATTCCAATAATCTTTAAAATTAGAGACTTATCAATTAAAAATTTGGCAAGTTTTTTAAACTTAGGTGGTGGGTTCAAAGGACAGGAAGAGGAAGCAACTTTGTGATGGTTGATTATTATTTGTTTTGTTTACAAAAATAATTTTGAACCATAATCTTATCACGAATCAACTTGAGTGACTAACTCGCCCAATTTTATGCTAATATTGTTCTACATGTTATATTGTGTCAATTTTGTTTCACTATTACAAAATGTCATAATTCATTAAAGTACAAAATTAAATTGAAAAACTAGGGAAGTAGCTTAATATATTGTAAAAGTCGCAAGAGTAAGGATTAAGCAAATACACAATTGAAATCACACCCGATCATCATTGAAAATTACATGCTAGCAAATGGGAGTGAATTAGTCGATTTAGTTTACTTTTATGGGTAAAATAGTAATATCCAGCCTAAATTGCAATATGCCTCGTTAATATCACATGTTGACAAAGTATAACAAACCCACCAACATGTCGTTTGTCCAATTGGAATTGGAGTTAAATCCTTTAAGCGAGGTCTTGGATACAAGCCTTGTGTATGGAAAAAACGTGGTTAGGAGAAAAGACCTAACCATCAGCCAGATTCTCTGATTGAAATTAGTCACTAGCGAAGTCGGTGAATACTCAGGGTCAAAGACCAAAAAAAAGTATAATGAACTGTCATCCTTGTGTTCAAACATGTCAACTACACAAATAGTATCAACACTTAGGATGAAATTAAAACTTAAAATTACACATTAACAAATTCTAATATGCCCTTGTCCGATTTCGGTTTGGTTATATTAACATTTTTCATTAGTTATTTGCCGTATGTAAATAATTTTCATAAACACATTGGATGTTTCAAAACAAATATATAAGATGAAATTAAGACTTATCCTTAAATATAAGGGATGAAATCAATACTTCTACCTGAATTAAAAAACAAAATTAATTGAAGAAAATTATTAAAAATAAAATAAAATACCATATACTTTAGATAATCAACTTAAATTTTTTTAAACATTCAAGACAGAAAAGTAAAATTTACGTTAACAAAATAATATAGGAAAAAGTACTACTTTACAGCCAAATTTTTGTTTTTCTATTCCAAAAATTTTTTTTTCTTTTGAAATAGACCTTTATGTTTTACATAGGAGATGGTGGGAAAGTGACCATGGAATAGGGATCCATTCAACATGCCAAATCGGCAGGTGGTTCGGTTCGCCCGAATCTCCTAAACCCCCAAAACCCTCCTACCTCCGCCTCAGAACTATAGCTGCTGAGTGCTTCAAAACAGGAACAAAATGGTGAATAAAGCATGGAAGATCATACCACGACCCCTGCTTGAAACCATTCTAAACAACCATGTTCAGCACCATCGCGTTCCTCAGCCTCTCATTCTTCACGGACCCAGAGGCGTCGGAAAAACCACTTTGATACTTGAACGTAGATTTCTCTCTCTCTCTCTCTCTCTCTCTCTCTCTCTCTCTCTCTCTCTCTCTCTGTGTTCAGTTCTGAATTTAGTTTCTTTATCAATTTGCTTGTGTCCAGGTTTGCTCGGCGAGTGGAACAAAGGCCCCCACATCACTGGGTACGTAGACTTTGCTGAAACCATCAAAGATCATCACCCACAACACAATCAGTCGTTCCCATGGACTTCTTGGTCGAATTGCCCATCCCCGAATCTGTCAGATTGCAGGAACAAGCTCGAAAACTGCCTCGAATCCATGGCAGAGAAGGGTGTCATGCTTGGAACCATCACTTCCCAGCAAATATTCACCACTCTGAACAAATGGCATGGACTAAATACTGCACTTAGGCGTATATTGCAGAGCAGTAATGCTTCCAAATCCGCGGTTTCAAAAAGGGTTTCGCTCTCCACATTGTGGGATCGAGCAATTTTTACGGGATCTGCTCGATATAATGCCGATGAGATTGATCGGATTTTGGGGTTGGGTGAGAAGGGGTTTAATTTGTCTGTTGAAGAGGCTTCGTATCTCAAGGAGGCGATTGTGGCACTGAAACTGGCAAAGGAAGTGATTAAAGTTCAACAAGGGTATAGGGCTAATGCCATTGCTCATCTGAATAGGACAAGTGGGGTTTCAAGGTCTTTGGCACATTGTTGTACTGACTGGCCCTGCTTGTTATTGGAGTTGTTATCACAAGCTGCTGAAATTGATTATTTTCAGGTAATTACGTCATATCACTCTTGGCATGTTCCTTGTAATTGTTCAATAGGAAGACATATTTCATGCTAGTGTCATGCCATCGTGTGATTGTTAGCTGTTTCCTTGCCAGCGGTTGCAAAAGCAAAATTTGTAGGAGTGCATATGACTGTATGCTGTGGTGTAGAATGAACTGGATTAAGTATTTTTTTAGAGTGAATTGTATGGTTCAAATTGCTGATGCTGTCAAATTACTGGCAGCCAAAGTTGGTCATTAACAATATTGAAGTCCTAAAGCATGCAACTCTCAGCGATGAGTCGTCAGTTAGTGGACCATTACATCATGATAGTCTGATATGGAGAATAATTGCTTTGGGTGCAAATGAGCGTTGTTTGCCTGTAATTCTGGTGACATCTGATAGGTATGTTCCATTCTTTCAGCTTCATTTTCACCCTCTCCACCTTTGACGACAATTGCTATATGACTCTTATTAAACTCGGACTAGAATAGTATCCAAAAGTTTATGCTTTATCTTATTTTTTTATTTTTTTTATGCATATTTGTTGTCCCATGAAATGGATCCCAATTTAAGTGCAACTGTGTTTTATACATTGTTTCACTGTTTTCCTTTTGTGGGTGAGTGAGGGCCCATGACAAGGGCTTAGATGGATTATTAAATACTAGTTGTTCCTACTCCTTAATAAAAATTCTTAGACGACTTTGGAAACACGTGATTGCAATTTCATGAGGTTTTAGAAGTTGTGAATCTTCTTGTCAACTTCCTGGATGATCACTTATTCCAGGAGCATAATCTTGAGTGCTGATGTGCTGCAAGTTGTTTCTCAAATAAACACCATTGTCAACTAAATGATTATATAAAATATATAAATTAGAAACACGGGATGGAATCCTAGATGCCTGGCTTTGCCAATAGATAACATGAATAGATAGAACTTATTGTTACAATTCATTATTTTATAGGCAAATATATTTTGTGTGGAATTAAAACCACTCAATTGGGTTTTCTCTTGCATGGTAGCATGTTAAAGATTTACATGTAGGCTTAAGAGTTGAGTTTTTTGCATGGCTACCTGTCAACTTCCATGTAATCAACTGTCAACATTCTTGGCCCGTGATCTTTATATATTGGCCTTTGCCAGATTTCTATATGTTCTTGTTAACTTCTCCCTCATCTATATAATGGAGATTGGCGTTTACATTTACTTGATTCATTGCTATATCTCTTTTCTCCCTTGTGCTAGATGTTCTCAATATTTTTTAACAGTTCATCTCATTGGATTGTTTGGTATAAGTAGGGTCATTTTAGTTTCTTTTCTGTCTGAGAATGCTAATACCTTGTTGTTTGCCTCAGTTACTATTCATACAAAGCGTTCTTGGATTTTGGATTTATTGACATATTCATCTCCCGTGAGGTACTTCAATCGAAACCATGTCGTTCCTCTCTCTTTCACACAAGCACACACGCTAACACTTTTATGTTTGTTTGGGAGTTCAGGTGTGTGAATGCACTGCACTTGTAGGTCATGTATGCATTTCTCAAAAAGCTGAAGTAATCAACACCTATATTTTCTAAATATTTCCGTCTCCCTACCTTCTCAAAAACACTAGATGAGCTTATGTAATTTAATGCTACTTCTTATGGGTTCGAGCTACCCAGTTTCAAGAACACTCAAATTATATTATGGAAGTAAAATCATCGTTGGTAGAAACGTTATCTTGTGTACATGTATCTTTTGGGTGCATTTAAGTTGTTTAATAAACAGTTCTTCTGCTAAGTTTTAAT
The DNA here is from genome assembly GCA_037074585.1 of Biancaea sappan. Classification (NCBI taxonomy): domain Eukaryota; kingdom Viridiplantae; phylum Streptophyta; class Magnoliopsida; order Fabales; family Fabaceae; genus Biancaea; species Biancaea sappan. The sequence continues at coordinate 53,220,274 of CM073494.1, read as the reverse complement.
CATTTAATTTCCTAAGAAGGCTGCTTCTGTAATATGATTATGAAGTGATGGGAACTTGCGTGGGATGTGGAGATAAATATTAGTCTGTAAGAGTTGGAGATTTCATTTAATCATGGAACTTTTCATTTGGTTTTTGTATTGTTTTATGTCATTTATTCACCAATCATTAACTGGCAGACCTTCGGATGGACTCCACAAGAAGCTAAAATGCACATGGTCACGGATTATTTCAGTCATTCAGAAGTAAGGAGATTATGCCATCTTGCTATATTTTTCAATTCTTAGCTTGTTTATTTTAGTTCCAGCACCAGGGATATTTTTGCAAGATTTAACTAGTAGTCCTTTAATTGCAGTGGACATTTATTGCCGATTTACTTGGGCCTAACCCTCGACATCTGTTTGAACTTTATGTGCTCAAGCAAAGCAATTATTACCAGGAGTAAGAATTATTTGAGGTTTATTCGATCCTACTCTCGACTAATGTAGTCTCAGCAATCGTACACTAATAAACATCAAGTCTAAATGCTTTAAATTATTTGCTGGGCCCTATACATGAGTCGTACTATATGTTCGGTTAGATTTTTATCCATGCTTTTGTTCAACTGCAGGGTCACAGGAAACAAGAGTACTTTTGAGGACATCATAGATGCATATATAGCATATTTGCAAGTAAGTTTCAAAATGAGCCCAAAATCTTGTATGCTTTTTTTTTTTTTCTTTTTTTGATAGGAGAAAAAGTTTTTTAAAAAGAAGAATTTTGCAACTAGCTGGAGGATAAGATACCGTGAAACTAATAATTATAAGAAATGCTCAAAACAGAACACAGGAACAGAAATCCTAAAGGTCAATTAATGAAATATAGCTGTCTAATCCTTTTGCAGAACAGATAGGCGATTCCTTTGAAAAACAAAACAAAACAAAACAAAACAAAAACATGTGCTGAGCTCCAAAGGAAGCCATAAACACTTTTTTTATCCTATAATATCAAAGAAGAAAATATGCACTTGATGATTGCATTCCTCTTCAACCAAACAAACCACATAATCGCATAAACCATGCTTTATTACCAAACCTGTTATTGCCACAAAATTTTGTTTTCCTTCATATTACCGAACCCCTTATATCAAATTAGGAGACTGTTCCAGAGTACCATTTATACCCAATCCCTTCCGAAAATTTTAAAGACTTTACTCCACAGTAACTCAGTGCTGGACAATGGAGAAATACATGGGGCAAAATTTCTTAACTAGATCTACACATTGCACACATCTGTACTTCTTGACACTGTTATTTTCTTCTACCACATTCAAATCAAATCATCAATTAATTTGTGGAAAGATTACCTAAAATAATCATTTAACTTCATTTATGTTTGGGCTTTTGCATCAGATACTGTTTCTTGCTGATAGAATAAATAGATCACTTGTGTTTCCAAATGATCTGGGAATTCCTACGTAGATTTATTTGTTTATTCATTTACTCTAAATTGCATTTATCTATCAACAATTATAGACAAAATGGTAAAAGAGTTCTAAGCATAAGGAATTTTTTCTTACCTGGATCATAATCTGTGTACTCTGGTATTAATGCTTTCTATAACTTGCTGCTAAGAGAAATCTGTGTTAAGTGGCTATTTGTTGTCCTTACGAATCTTCTAATCATACTTTAGTCATTTAGGTTTAGGGAGCATATATGGAAGGAATTAAAATTTATAGGTAGATGCGTTATAATATTAATAATTTTGTTTGTTTAAATTTTTCTACCAAGGTTGCTTAAGCTAAAATTATGTCCTATACATTCAAAAGTTTAGTACATTAGTGCTTTGATCTTATATACATCTGTATATATTATCCATGATATACCTCTTTTTACTGTTAAGTTCAAATAAATTTGTAATACTCTTCTGCGTTATAATGGTTTCTTGTTTGTTTTTATACAACTTCATTTAGATTACTGTTGTGAATCCTGCCATGGATAGAGCATTGGAGATCTTGCAAAACTTTGCCATGGATGTACGTGCTGGAAAGGTTTCAAAAGACAAATTACGTTTTGGTGCTCCTTGGAGGCATCCTCCACAAACTGAGGACCCTACAATGAACATGGAATGGGCAAAGCTTCAATTAATGGATTTTGTTCAGTCTTTAGTTAATACAGAATTTGGGGTAAATTTGCTCATTCCTTGCATTTCTATCTTGTCTTTATGCAAAAATGTACCTAACCCCCCTCCCCCCAAAGAAAAAAACAAAGCGAGAAAAGGAAGCAAATAGACACAAAAAAAAAAAAAAAACCAGAGAACAAGAGATCCTTCCCAATAAAATAAGTAAACAGCCTAGGCTCTAAATCAAAATTGCCTTCCAATCCCTTTGAAGATACACAAGTGACACCCCTCAAGTAAACCATTTGCAAAAATTATGAAAAGGGGACTCAGATATGTTATGCCTGCAACTAATCCGAAGTATTAATGCCGGTATTTTTCTTGTATGAGAAAGGAACATCATTAATTCAATGGAAAATATTGGTATAGTCTATGACATTTAAATCATGAGGTCTTGGCATAGTTGTGTTAGTCCAATTGATATGGTCAAAAAGAAAAGATATCTCAAATAGTAATCTTCAAGACACATGCAAAGATCTATTTGCCTTACTGATAGTCTTTGGTCAGTGATATTTTTCTGATGACTGTTAATCTTCTAGACAAAAGAGGTATTGTTCTATACTTTGTACATTATCACCAGCCAGGGCCACAGCTCAGTTGTGGCCTTTTTTTGGAGGGGGGAGGGCATGCTTTTAAAAATAACATGGCAACCAGTGAGCATCAGCTCACTTCATACCCAGTTCCTTTAGGGGACCTCATGGTCCCAGGGTTATATTATGTGAGTGATAAAATCCCAGATAACTCTGTCCTGTAGCAAATCCCATCTGGATCTCCTACAAGCCAAAAAAAAAGGGAAAAAGAAGCAGAAGAGAAAGTTGTAGTAATATGTATATCTTGTGTTACATTAAAAAATGTCTTTCTTTTAAAGTACAAAAGTGTATAGATTTACAAATTTTATCTTTTGGAATTAGTTGGAATCCTGAAATATGTGTTTCATTTATCCTTAAGACAAGTTTATGAATTTTCTCTAATCAAAAGGTCAGATGAAATCACCAAAAAAAGATTGTGTTATCTCAGATACTATATTTCATGAGGCTCAAAAAATTATTGCTTGTAACTTATTTTGTATTAAGCACCTGTATAATTGAGAATATTTTCAAAGCTTTTACAGTAGAGGATGGTAATTTTAGCTTGAAGTCTGGCCATGTTAAAGATGTATTTGCAATCCACAGAATAATGCTAGAGTCATTATGTTAGTGCAGGTTAATTACCTAGCAGATTGCAGCCTAGAAATATTTGATGATCCTTCTGCTGTTGCACTATTGGAGGTACGTGCTTTTTAGTTTTCTGCGTCTTGATCTAGAAACCTGGTGACCTTTTATTTGCTCCTTGCTTTTCAGTTTTCAAACCATGCAACTTGTTTGGGTCATTGCATGTCTAAACAACTGAAATGCTTCAATTTATCAATAGCAATTACTCATTATATGCATTTAGAGAGTTATTGATTATTGTGTGTGTTTCAACAAAGGTGGCATTTTGTCTTAACTTCTTTTTTTTTTTTTTGGTTTAATTTCTATCTTACAGAAACGTAGACCAACTCTTGGATTTTTACTGCAGAAAATTAAGAAACTGGCACTGTTAATTATCTATTATGTAGGATGACCTTGCATATTGTATGACTGGATATCAAATTTGTCAGCATTATATATTTTTTTCTTGGAGGCTTTAATGTGCTAAATCCTGTCATTTTTTTCTTGCCTTTTGTAGGTGGGATTGCTTTATGCTCAAAGAGATCCATCCTTCATGCGCCCCATATCTAGAGGAATTCAGAGGTGTCTAGTGAGATGGTAAGCAATTTCTCAAGTTTTGTTATGTTGAGATTGAATAAGAGAACTTATAAAAACATTTAAGCTGATATTTTGTTGCAGGCTTGTCCAGCAGCGGATGGAACTGAGTTTCCAGAGCTTGATTCGATTTGTGTGGCACAGACTAATACGAGGACGAAGTTATCGCCATTTGATGTTGGAAATAGGATATAAATAGAATGTGGGAGTACGTATAGCATTTATTTAATCCTTCATCAGTTTTTTTCTGATTGATTCCTGCTTGGTGAGACATATTAGGAGATGAGGGGGTTTGGTCAGTATCATGGTAATGTTTGGTGGTGGTATAGTCGATGTGACTTGAGAGACTTTAGCAACAGTCAAACTTAGTATGTATAGCATAGAGAGGAACCCAGATTCCCACATGTTTTAATGCTAACATGAAGGCCACATTCCTCATCTAAGCCGTCCATCTCAGATTGGACTGTTTAGATCAAAAGAAAAAACCTTATGAGGTCTTCTCTTTTTAATTATTTTTATTTAGATTGTCTGATCTAAAATGGACGGTTCAAATTTGAGAAACATGGCCCTTATGTTCGAGCCAAAGCGTGAGAGGATTTGGATTCACTAGAGAGGTAGGAAGTGAGGAGAATAGAGGAAGGAAGTTATGTGGAAGCTGGAAACAGCTATACTTGGATGCATTTGACAACCTCTTTCCGATGACTTCCTCTATCTTCCTTGCCTATAGACATGATATTTTTCTTGAGCCTTCCCCCATTTTCTTTTTGGGTTGGGAAAAATTAATTGGGTGAGAGTTTTTCAAACTATCTTTTCATTTAATGTACCTTAGATTTGGTTTAATATCCAGGTTTCCTTTGGAATTGACAAAGTGAGGAAGTCTTTGATGAAATCCATGGAGTGATGTAAGTAATTTTGATGAGGGTCAATTTACTCTATCAAAATTGAAGAAGCAACTGCTACTTGTCTTTTCTGTTTGTTTATCTGCAGTTTTTTTAAGAGCTTTGTATGAGTCAGTTTTTTGGCATTGGATTTTCTGTTTCCTTATATCCCAAATGAAAAATAAATAAATAAAGTTGGTGCATCACATAATCCTTGGATGTGAGTCTCAGATTGGTTAGGTAGGGAGGTCTTGTCTTGTATGAGTTTGCAACCCTCCTCTCACAAGCTAGCTTTTGCAATGGAGTTAGATAGGTTCATATCATGTGATATTAGAGCTTACCTTGCATTGGTTGGTGGGCCGTCATCGTTGCTCTCTGGTTCTTTGTATAGTGGGGTTGGGAATATGATCAATCAGATTTTCTGTACAAAGACGTATAGTTTAAATGGGTTGGTAATTATATGAATCCCATGCCGGTTAGGAGGAGGTCTTGGGTGTTGTTATGAGCTAGCTTTTTGATGTGGATTAGGTAGGTCCATATCATGTGTAGTATATCATACAATGTTCTTTTTTGGCTTCTCATACAGGTTACTGAAACAAACTTTCTACCTCAACTCACATGGTACATATCTTTGCAAACTGTGCCAAGGCATCGTTTTAGGATGTTGAGTTGAGTCTTTCCACCTTATGCATAATTTTGCTCATTCTATTCAATAATTAGCAAGAGATGACAATGTATCAATTTACTCATCCAAAAAATATGTGGATCATTGGTATTGCTCATTTTGTTTTTTAACGGAATCCTATTTTAGTCCCTCACATGCTTCTTTTCTCAATTTGGTCCCTCAGAATTGCCTTTTTTTTTCAATTTGGTCCCTCACAAATTTTTATTCTCAATTTGGTCCTTCAAAGACCCAAATGTTTTCAATTTGGTCCCTCACAAATCCAAATTTTCTCAATTTGGTCCCTCCATGTAGTTGCCGCTAAATAATTTAATGGAGGTGCTGATTTGGCACTTATCTCGTTGACATGAACGCCATGTAATTTTTTCTTTCTTTGTGCTAATCTAATGTAGTGTCAAGGATTCAACTTCGATGCCTTTGTTATAAGAGGGATCAAATTGAGAATGTTTGGATTTGTGAGGTAACAAATTGAGAATATAAATCTGTGAGGGACTAAGTTAGGAAAGTTTGGGTTTGTGTTAAGAATAAAAATCTGTAAAAGACCAAATTGAGGAAAGGGACATTTGGGAGGAACCAAAATGGGATTTTCGTCTGTGTTCCTCCCAAATGGGATTTTAGTCCGTGTTTTTAGTACATAGCAAATGCTGTCAAAGATTTCTCCAACAGTAGTGCTGCTCACTGGTTTTCAATTTCCTCTAAACAATGATACTGGCACCTTATTTGACTGACTCCTTTTTTCTCCAATGCAGGTTGTTCTGTATTTACTGCCTAATTTCTAACAAATGAAGGCTCAAGCCTCTGACTTCAACAATAAAGAATTTTCTGGCACATATGACATTGGTATCTGATGAGGTGAGCCTCAGTACCGGCATTCCTTGAATTGGATAAAAATGAATACATGCATACAAGTTCAAGGCTTAAAGCGCGCATGCATGCTCGTGAGGATGTAGACATCCAAATTTTTTTTTTTCTCCCAGTGAAATAAATAATTTTTCAATCATTATGGGCATTCCAAGTGATATAGGCTGCTGTATGTTGTAGAATGGGTTGACTAGTTTTCAGATCTAGAAGTGGGGATTGAAGAGTATAGCTAAGTTGAATAAATGCATAATTATATAATCTCTTTTCAAATTGACAATGTGTAGCTGATGATATAATTGGAAAGAAATATTGTTTCCAAGGATTCCACTCCGGGGAGGATACCTGATTGTTTACTGTGGTAATATTGAATTTATATTCTAATTCTGTCTATCATTTCATGGCTTTGAATAAATTTTTAGCTGTGGAGCAATAATATCAGAAACTGTATTGATATACCATGTTTATCATCATTACATGTAAGATTATCTGTGTGCTTGAGGAAAGCTCTTCCTCAATCGAAATTTGATTCATTGTCCTTGTCTCTCGGATTGCTACTTCGTCTCATTTTCTTTCCTTCTTATAGTGCTACTTTGACTCTCTTTCCTTCTGGTCTTGCCAATTCAATGTAATTTACCAGTCAAGGACCCTGATAGGGTGGAATAAGTTAATTTTTTGAAATATGAATAATTTAAAATTTTTAGTGGCACATGTATTTTGCTAATGAATGGGCAGTGATTTATGTGAAAAAGAACTCGCAACAAAACTTCCAATATCAATAAATGGAGCATAATTAAATAAAGCAATACCTGATAGTAAGGAGCTGATAATATTTAGAGATCAGCAAAATACGAGGGCCAAAATGAAAATTTGGACGAGACAAGCACTTTCCATTTAAACAAAAGCATGGAGATGATATTGAAGTTGATCAATAACGAAGATAAGCCGACCAGGGCAATAAACAAATTGAAACAATTTAAGCTAGGGCTTTTGCCATAATAGAGTTTGTTTTATTTTAAATAGAACAAGAACAAGCCTCAATGCGAGTGCGAGCGTGAGTTTTAAATAAACGAAAAAATATAGTATATATTCATTATTTATATGCAGATGCAAAAATTAAGCTAAATAGAAGAGTATTAATTCGTTGCGCTATATACATATTTGTCTGAAAAAACTGTATAAATTTATATGTTATATCAATGTGTAAACTTGCATCACATTTCTAATTCAATAATAAAAATGTACTTTGGCTTATTATGAATGTAGAAACTAAGGGATTATGGGAGGAATTTTCATATGAAAAAATATGATTTTTTTAATACTATTAGGTTACCAGTGGTGTGCTTGATACTCGTGAGTCCCACACATATCTGCCAATTCTATGGCATCCATGCCTAGCACTCTGGTGCAAGAATCAACATAACTGATAACTACATAAGAGGATGGTTTATTAAGAGGCCTGTTGGATTTATTTGTAGCCTACCTAGGGAGAATTTTTTTATTTAGGGATGTCAAAATGAGTTTAGTTTATTGGGTTAACACACCTTAAAATAGGATGAGATGGAAGTAGGTCAATAATTTAATAGTTCATTTTTTAAAAGATAGCTTTTAGAATAACCTACTAAAATCTTTGAAATTTAGGTAGGTTAAGGTGAGCTGGCTATGTTAACCTTTTTATTTTTATTTATTTGTTTAAGGTTTAGTATACCTTTTTAGAAATTTAATCTAATTTTTTGTAGTAACTGAAAATACATTTTTTAAAAAAAAGAATTGGCCGATTTTAAGTATTAATATACAGTTATTAAAAATTTAGTCCAATTCTTTGAAGTTTCTTAGTCTTTATCTAATTTTCATCATTCAAAGTAATTAAAAATAGTTTTTTGCAAAAAAATATTGACCTATGGGACCTGCCAATTATCCTTGATGGGCTGGTCTAGGCTAAAATTGTTAGCTCTTGTAAATTATATTTGGCGTGTCTCACCTAGCGCATGCTTACTATTGGCCATACGGGGCTTGAGTTGGGCTTGATATCAATACTCTTTCGAGGCATACCTAAATTAGGATTCTTAAGGGCAAGTTAAGAACTTTGTAATTATTATCTAACCCCAGTCATTTATATATAAAAGCCACCTTAGAAAGTGTGTAAAATGATATACAATGCTCCATGCAATATAATAGTGTATTTCTTATTTAAAGTAAGAGATAACCAATCTAGCATTTAGAGAGACCATTGATTCTTTTAACACACTATCAGGATTCTCAAAGAAAATATTGTCTCCTATGTATAGGAGGAGTCGTTGAATCAGTTTGATCTAATGACTCTTATTTATCTAATTTTTTTTAATTTTACAAATATTAATTTATCTAATAATAATTGTAAGTATAATAATAAATATGAAATAATAATTATAAATTTAAAAAAAATTAAAAAAAAATTAAATGATCAACGGCTTATTACAGGCAGGAGGCTATTCTATCTCAAATTCCCAACGATCACTAATTCCAAACTAGCTTCAAATTGTGCTTTTGCTCACAGGAGAAACCCATAAATCTCATATCTTTGTATTTATGAGTATAGAGATTCCTCCAGAGCAAGTAGGCCTTCTCATTTGGGTGCCAAGGGATATCATCGCAAAAAGTGACCAAACCTTCAAGACCTGACCACGAGTAGGCTTATTTAAAAACGGACTAGGCTTTTACACAATGTAAACAGGTTAGCTTTTTTACCCAGATGCATATTATATGTTAGTTTTCAAGATTTATAATAAAAATCTTACTTTTATATTGAATAAAAGACCTCAATGATTATACCATACAATTATAACATCAAATACATGATAAACAATTTAACATCAAGTTAAATATAAAAATTATTTATAAATATACATTATATAGTAATAAAAAGTAAAAAATATCTATTATACAAATTATACAGTTTAATGTTATATTTGTATATAAAATATTTTAAATATTATGCTATAGATTTTATATCATATATAAAATATTTTATTATTTAAATATATAATTTTTATTTTTAAAAATATAAATAATTAATCAAGGCTGCAAACTCGAACTAAGCTCTAAAAGAGGCTTGAGTAGGACCCGAATTTATTTTAGGCTCATTTATAATTTTTTTTGAACCAGATCTATTCGGTTAGACAAACTTTCCAACCTATAATGAGGTCTACTTCAAATCCACTTATTATAATGACTATCTCAAAAGTTTTATTAGATTTTTTTGCCAGACAACTCAGGTTAACAAATTAAAAAGGGTTAATTTTAAAGAAATTGAACTCACTGCAACAACATGTATTTTTTAAACACATCCCTAGGGATAATTTGTAGAACTATGTTTTTTTAAAAAAATTAATATTAACGCCATAGCATTATTTTAATGGGAATAAAGTACTCTAATAAAACTTTGTCATATGTGAAAGCTTATCTTTAAAATTGGATTAGATACAAACTAGTTTCCCATGAAGTTAGTTAAAACTCATTTCACATTATTTCCAAATTAAACATAAAGGCTGAAAAATTAGGGATTTGAATAAAGTATGAGTAAATTTATGATGACCCAATATTAAATATTAAAGAACAAGTCAATTAAATATTGGACAAAACTGAAACCTAAATTTTTATAATAAGTTAAGAATAATGAAAGAGAAAAGATATATAAGTGGGAGGTTTTACGAGGGAAACAAACACATGTACCTTACGCACTAATAATTTCCCTTTTATTCAATAATATTGCTTTCTCTTCTTTAAAAAATGAACTTTTCAATCCCTTGCCGTCTGGTCCATTTTATGATTCAATTTTCTAGAGACTACTTATAACGACAACGACAAAAGAAAGATTAGCACGTATAAGGGACCCATTCGAAAGTTCTTTATGGTAGCACAACAAACTTGGAAGCAATGCACAAAAGGATATGGACATAAAAAATGCACCTAAAAGCAAAGACAAAAGAAGCAAAGAGGACTTGACCTTCTAGAAAAGTAGAAGGAAGAGACCCGAAGAATGAAACTTCCATGATGGATCTAAATATCATTTATATTTAAAAATAATGAGTTTAATAAATAATAATAATAATAACAACAACAAAAACATGACCAGAAAGAGTATATCATATGAATGATATAAAAAGCTAATTCGAATGTGTCTAACTCTACCTTACAAACTAGATCATAAATAGAGGATTGAAAACCCATAATATAGCGCCCATAAACTCCTAACTTAATCCATGTAGGACTTGTATCATTAAACCAATATTCCACTCATTTACACCTTCTTTCATTTTAATATATGTTGGTAATCACTTTTCAAATATATTTTTGACAACAAAGTAGAAAAATGCACTTCATCCAATATATTATCTAAAATTTGGTTATTGAAAGACCAAGTACATCAATTTAATCATTAAAATATTACATTTATTTTAATATGATCTTTTTCGTTCTAAATTGTAAAATTTACCATTGTTCAGTTTTAAATTTTTCTTTGTCAAAAATCTTGTTGACAATCAGAGGAATTAAACTAGAATAAAAGTAAATTTTTATAGACTAAATTGAGATACTGCACCTTTTAGGGACTAAGTTGAAATAACCATAATCTTTCTAAAATCAAACCAATAACTTTCTTGTTTATGGATGTAATTGTTCCACAAGTAAAGGAGAAAATAATAGTGGTTCTTTTCTATATATGGATTACTTTTCCATTGACATCTTTAATTTTGCATTCTTTTTTTTTTTCCAATGAAATTCTATTGTATTTTGATCTGTAATTCCAAGAAAGGTCTGCAAATTTTATCATGCATGCACATGGAGATTTCAATAAGCTGATATAAATCAACATACTTCATAGTTAACACTAATACAATAAATTTTCTCCTAAATAAATTGTCAAATCGAATAATACCAAAATTTATTCTTCATATTCAACTAAAAATAAATTAAATACCATATATTGAGCATTTTTTATGTTCGGAAATGATGAGAAAATTTAAAATTGAATTACGTAATTTTAATTTTTTTAAAAATTACATAATAACATATAAAGAAAATATTGTCTATTAGTCAATTCGACATTTAATAGCAAAAGAGTTTCATAGTTATTTTATTGAATTTCTATCGGCCTAAAAATTGGCTTTTTGTATGTATCTTAATTTGGAAATATTAACCCTATTTCGGAAGAAAATGAATGGTCTAATATATATATATATATATATATATATATATATAATTGGAAATAGATAACATGACAGAAAAGCCAAAAAGGCATATATATATATATATATATATATGTATGTGGAGTTGGAAATATATATTTGATACACATACTTATAAAAATACTTATAAAAATATTTTCTTTGGTTTTTATAGTTTGTCCAAATATTGAATTTGGTTCTTGATATGAAATTAACTCTTCTATAATATTCACTGAACTTGGGACTAACTTGAGTTTATTTTTATAATGAGAATTAACTTTTTTTTGGTTAAAATTGATTTTTCATTTGTGTCAGAATGAAAAATTAAAATTAAAATGCATGTGAGAGAATGAAAAATAAAATAACTTTTTTGATAAACTACGTATAATTCCTTCAAACTACATATAATCACTTGATCTTGTTTGTATTTCACCCTCCTTTCCACTTGAATGGTAATTGTATTTTGCTATATATATATATATATATATATATTATGTTGTTGCCTAAAAACTAGCTATACATATATATATATATATATATATATATGTATATATATATATGATTTTATTAGCAAACAAGACAAATAAAAAGGAATAAGATTCAGTTTCTTATATTTTTACTATTAAGTTCTTTATTAAAAATTAGAAGTTTATAAAAATTCTTAAAAGTAACTAATCATACAATGTTAAATGTAAAATAAAATAAAATTATTTTTTAAAATCATACACTTTTTATGTTCTAATTATAGAACCTTATAGAAAAGATATCAAAACTATACCCAAGTCTTTTCTAACCAAAAAAAACGGTTTTTCAATGAATAGTGGTAGTTAAAAATTGTTGTTATTCTAAGGACGATTTGGCGACAGGGGCGGACCTAGGACTCTTAGGTCAAGAAGTCAAAATACATAAATGTTAAAATTAACAAAAAAAATAGGGGGTAAAATGAAAAAAATTAAAATTTAGGGTTAAAATATAAATTTTTAAAATACTTTCCTTGAAACTATAATTTTAGCCAAAATTTCAGAGGTGAACCTGAACTAAACGTGGGCCCGCCCTGGCGACATCTAAAATCGTCACTAATACAAATCAAAATTTCTGAGGTTAATTGATCATAACATCAGTTTAAACTGTAGTTGACAACTGCTGCTAAAGTGGGCTTTTAAATTGAAGATGCCCACAAATTAATAGCGATTGTCAAATTATCTAACGGCAATTTAAACTGCAGAGGACAGAATCGCCCCTAAAGTATTCATTTCAATTGAAGATGTCCCACATTAGTAACGGTTGCTAGCTGCTGCTAAAGATGATTTAGTTACTATTGTTCTTTTGGTTTTCTAAAAACAGCTCTTTAATCTTTCGTAACTGTAGGAAGGGCAGCGGTTTTGGCAACAACGTCGGTTAAAACTGAGCTACCCACCAATTAGGTATTATTTTTCTATAAGATAGTAAACTTAAATTTAAATTTTTGCTAAGAGAATGTTTGTATTTAATGCATAACAATACTTCGAGAAAAATTATTTTCGATAGAAGATACTTGTAAGAAACTAAAAAAAGATTGCTATGTGCCTATTTTTGGATACTAATAGCTTATTAAGTATTTGTAAAAGATTCAAATGTCCAAGCAAAATTTAAAAAGAAAAAAAATTCTTGAAAGTTCTTACGAATTATTTTGCGGCGTTCCTCTGTTTCGTGGTTACGAAAGTTCTTCGCATAGTTTGGCCATTTATGATGATGAAAACAACACATAGTGAACGAGAATATAAGATAATAAGACGCAGGGATGTATATTAATTAATTACTTTCATGAAATCCATGTGCGTGAAACCAATTAGAAAAACAATTCAACTAAGGAAAAATTGGTTAAATGAGCCTATGGATCCTTAAATGAGCATGTGATTTAATCAATACACTTGAGAAATTGAAATATACCTTTAGTTTCAAATCATTGTTAACGGCACGTTTGGTGCATAAAAAGAGAAAAAAAAATGAAAATGAAAATGAGGTATTTTACTAAAATATATCAATTTTTAAAAAATAACAAAATAAATTTAGTGATTATGAGGAAGATAATTTAGACAATTTTCACCATCTCTCATTTTTTCTCACAGCCTACCAAACATGTCATAATATATTCGATGAAAATTAAAAGGACCAACTTACCCATCAATATATCCACCATTTTGCTTCCTGCCAAAGTACTAATGTCATCCTCTTGTCCATATTATTGAATTTTGATTAATTTGATTCGAATTAAATTATATTATAAATGTTTAAAAGTTAAAACTCTTCCAATATTAATTTTTTATTCTCAATACTTAAATTTAAGATCTTATTAAAAAAACAAATACCAAACTATTTGAACCAAACTATGTTAGTAATTCAAATTTATTTTTGAATTAAAGGGAAAGGAAAAAGTTGAAAGTTTAATTTTAATATAATTTTTAATTGGCAAAAGTATTATTCATATCTTTGAACTTTGACATGTATTTCAATTATAACATATTCGTTTTTAATTAGTTTCGATTATGCCTTTAAGTATAACATTTTAAAAATATTTAACAACAAATGTTGACATAACATCCAATCTACATGTTAGCGCCAAATCATCCATCATAAATGTGCCACATCATATATTACCTTAAAATGACCAAAATGACTTTGTGAACCTTCATTGATGACAAAAAGAAAGAGAAATTTTAGATGGGTTATAGGGTCATTTCAGTCATTTTAAGTTAGTATTTGAGGTAGCACATTTATAGTGGATAGCTTGGTACTAACGTTTGCAAAATAAGATATCACGTTAATGTCTTACGTTAACTAATTTAACAACAATAGACTTAAGGGTATAATCAAAACTAATTAGAAACATATGAATTATAATTCATATAAAATAAAGTTTTAAGTTATAATTAAAACACGACATTTGCCCTTTTAATTTGGATTTAAGTTTCACATTTCTATTTATTCTTTTAAAATTTTTAATCTAAATATATTCTTAATAAAACAATTAGATGTAAATAATAAATAAAAAGACTAAAAATGCAAAGAACCCCTAAGAAGTTGTGCAACTTATTTTAAATATTGGTAATAGATACCTTTAAATTTTTAATTTTGTGTAATATAACCTCTAATTTGTTAAATTTTTTTTTCCCAAAGATCTCACATTACTTGCATGTGAAAGCAAAAAAAGTCAAATTTAACACCACTAGTCCACTACGTTAAAAAGATTGTATCAAGTACGTGAAATCTCACGTGAAAATCTTGTCGATATAAAACAAACAAAAAACATTTAAAGGTATATAAACGTACAAAAATGCAAGAATCAATTTAGATTTTCTAAAGACAATGTATAACGACAACGAGGAAAGAAAATTAGCACGAAGGGGACCAATTTGAAAGTTCTTTATGATAGGACAACAAACTTGGAAGCAATGCACAATTAAAAAGATTTGGACATGAAAAATGCCCCGAAAAGAAAAGACAAAAGAAGCAAATTAAAATGGAGTCGACCTTAAAGCAAAATTGATAGGAAGAGACCCGAAGCATGAATATACCTGCAAATTCAAATTATTATTAACCAATATATTTGACGTACAAAGTTAAAATGACCAACTCACTAAGCAACACATCCATCATTTTGGTTTCGGTGCTAATGTCATCCTCATCCTCCTAAAATTAATATTAGAAAAAGTGTTTCCACTTCAATTAATTTAGTTTGAGTTAGATTAGATCATGAGTATTTAAAACTTTATTATTATTATTATTTATTTAAAAAACTCAAATTTAAATCTTAGTTTCAAAAATAAAACAAATATTAAACCACTTGAATTAATTAACTTTAATAATTAACCATTAGAACCAACTAAATTTAATAATTAACCACTTGAACCAACCAACTTTATTAATTTTATAGAACCTCATGGGAAGTTGTGCAATACTCAATCAATTATAAAAGTTGGTTATAAACTCTTAAAACATCTAATGAGTTATTTATGAGTGAGGATTTGTGTTTATCCTATAAAGATAAGTACTGTGCTTATCTTTACAAGGATTGTTAGATTTCAGATCTAACAGTCCAGATTTAATATCTATTTTTAAATAAAGAAAACTATATAAAATATTATTTGAAATCTGGACCGTTAAATTTGAAATCTAAAGGTCTCTGCTTATCTTTACAGGACAAGTATCAGATCCTCACTCGTTGCTTATTGTAGGTCCTACAATACCACTTCACTACTTTTAACTTTGAGCAACTTTCCGCTCTAATGGTGCATTTATTTATGATAATCTACAATGATGGTTCATAAGGAGTTTTTAAATTTAAGAATCAGTTTTTATTTTGGTTCACCACTGTAGTTTACCACACTGGCTGCCACGCGTAAAAATAATTTTTATATAAGAACTTTTATACAAAAAATAATAATAAAATAATCAATTCACAATAAATATTAGTGGAGAATAATAAATGATAAAGTAGTGAAGAGTTGATTGTAGGACTCATTTATGGGTTTTCAAGAAGATCATCACTAGAGTAGAGAGTTGCTTAAGTAGATGTGGTACTATGGGATCGATAATAAGAACTCAAGTGAGATTCACTACTGTAGATGCTCTAAAAACTCACAAATAAGTCCCACAAACATTTAATATGATTTATTTAATGTTTATTTTTTATTTGTTATTAAGAATTTATTTTTATATAAGAACTGTTCTTACACATAACAGTCACATTAGCAAACTTTGATGATAAAACTTAATAAAAATCGATTCTTATTTTTAAGAATACTTTAAAAACTCTCATTAGATATGCTTTTTGGAGACATCATCTTCTTTTGTTTTTGTATAGAATAGGAGTATTATATTTTGTTTTGACCATTAATTTTTTAGACTGGTGATCTAAAATTAAATTATAATTTAAAAAACAAAATATACAAGTGCCTACGTGGAATTGTAAAAACCTTAAATTGTCCTACTATCTGGTAACTCCGCTTTTATATGTATAATCATGCCAATACACCCAATCCTATCCAAAACCAAACACCATTCATCGTTCATGCTTTTCCCATCCTCTCAATCTATCATGAATTTTGTTAACGTCCCATCATGTGATATGTGACATGAAACATTTTGAGAATTTTAAATTCAAGAGAAAACTTAGGTATCATTTTTTACGTTGTTAGATTTTTCAATTGCAAAAGTATTTTTTTCATTAATATTTGATTCAAATTCAAATTTTATCTTTATTAAATATTAATTTTATTTTATATATTTTAAATTATTTTAATTTAATCTCTAAAATTAATATCATCAACATAATAAACAAAAAATGTCAACGTAAATTTTTTCATAAAAAATATCATTACCAACATTTCAAAAGACATTAGTTTTAGTCTCATCTAATATGGTTAAAAATTTTAATTTCATGCCAAAAGATATTTTTGCATTTTTTCTATGAGGAGGGGGAGAAGGAGGAAGGGAAGAGAGAGAGAGATAGGGAGAGAGAGAGATAGAGAGAAATCAAAAGAATAAGAAGAAAAAGAGAGTAAGCAAAATGCAAATGTACCATATCCAACAAAATTGAAACTATGGCAAGTTAAATATGACACATTGATAGTAACGTGTCACACTTGAGATGAAATTGAAAATAAGACATTATTATAACATGTCAAGGTGAAATTAAAACTAAGACCAATAAGTATGATACAGTAATATGTTATATGGAGAAGTCCATCTCAGCATATTCTATCCACTATGTTGATGACATTGGCTATAGAAAAAAAAAATTGAAACAAATTGAAAATATATAGAACGAAATCAACATAAAAAGATTATATATGAAATTGAAACTTGGGTAAAATATTATACATGAAAAATATACTTTTGTCTTTTCAATAATTGTATTTTTTTAACTATTTAACATTGCATGATTTAGTTTTTTTTTTTAATGAACCTCTTATTCCACGGATCTTATTTTTAGTATATTATTTAATAACAAATATATAAACAACTATATATAAAATTAGCTGTTAAATTAACAATATATTTAGTTTAATATGTAGTTTTCTGATTTTTTTCCAAAACAAACATCTAGAAAATAAATATAAATAAGAATAGGTACTCTTGATTCAGTCACTAAAAAAAAAATCATGTCAGTATAGCTAGTTATCAATCCTCAAGTTTGGATAAAATTCTTTGTTTTTTTTTTTCCCTTTAAGTCTTACTATTACCTTCTCTCAAGTTATTTTTTTTTTTATAAATTAGTGTTCGAAAAAAGAATAATTTTATTTCTAAATATTTTATTTCTAGCAATTCCGTCTATTTCTCCATTAAATTATGCATACTTGAATCTTACATGCATAAATTTAGTATATGTCTATTAACGTAGAATTAACCTCAATTAAAAAAAAGAAATATATCAGACTTTTCTTAAAAATAAACCATATAAATTTTAAATTTCTTCATCATAAAAAAATTATCTCATAATATTCATATATAAGCATTTTTTTTATTTTGATTAAAATTATTTTATACTAAGTTCTTAATTTATAAAAAAATAACTCGTTTATTTCTGAAATGTTAGAAATTAAATAATAAAAAAGACATGTATGGACTAACTTATTTATTCCAATTGTGTCATATTATGAATGAGTACATTGCATCTTGCTATCATTTACATTATTCCTATTGATAACCTAACCAACAATATCATATATATGACATATATAGAGTTTCTTTTATTTTCCTTCACGTCACATGCGTGTGTGTGTGTGTGTGTGTGTATATATATATATATATTAAAAGAATCCAGTTCTTGCTAGCTTTGACTGATACTTGCCCACACACACACACACACACACACACACACACACACACACACACACACACACACACACACACACACACACACATATATATATTAAAAGAATCCAGTTCTTGCTAGCTTTGACTGATACTTGCCTACACACACACACACAAACACACACACACACACACACACACACACACATACATACATATATATATATATATATATATATATATATATATAAAGTAGTGGTTCTTAATTATTGTTTTGGAATGGATGGAGACGGATAACACATTGCATTCTGATTGTCTTATCGTCATCAAGAACAATTTACAATGCTATAAATAGTATAAAACATAGAATTACAGTAACCGTAATTGGTTGGATGGAAAACGGTTTTTTTAAGAAATTAGAATATTAAGGTTTATTTAAAATTTTATTTTGTTAGGTATGGAAGTAATGGAAAATCAATTATATTTTATTGTTTTAAGAACAGAAATGAGTTGAGCAATAGCCACAATACCAAATATAAGAGAAAAATTACATAAGTTTATGTATTATAACACCCTTAAATAAATTTTAAAAAAACAATTAACACTGCAAGAAAATCCAAAATTAGAGACGAAATTTAAGCACAAAATTTGTTCTGTCTCCAATTCTATCCCAGAAGTGTTCAAAATCTGTCTATGATCTACAACTGCAATCAGAGACAAAAATTTGGAGCAGAACATTTTCATCCCTAAAGTTCTGTGTCTGAAGGTCCATGTATGATTCTGTCCCTAATAATTAATTTAATAGATATTTTTAGAAAATTATCAATCAGGGATGGAACTCTAAGATTAAATACTTCTATTTTTGGAAATATGTGTCTGAATTCTTTCCCTGATTTGAATCTACAATTAGGGATGGAAATTTTCCATGTTTGAATGTTCGTGTCTGATTCCATCTCTGATTTTTAATTTAATAATATTTCAAGAAAATTAATTATTAGGGACCGATATCAAGGACGAAAGTTAGAGATGGAAGATCTCAGTGTCAAATTTTGTCCCTGAAAATTTAGAATTAAATAATATTATTAAATGATTTGAGACGAATAATTTCGTCTCATGTTTTCGTCCCTAATCTAGACAATAGGAAAATGATGTCGTACTGACTTTAGACACAAAAATGTCCATCTCAATATTTCCTGTCTAATTTTTATTTGCCTTACAATGTCATTAATCTAGTCCACATTGCCCTAATTTCGTGTCTCGCAAAATTCTTTTTTTCTTTGAAGCCACTTTTCTGTTGTCTGGTTTTCTTTGTTAATTTCGTTCATTGTTAATTAATTACATATATATGTAATTACTTTACTAATAATTAGTGTTTTGAGATTATGAGAATTAAGGGGAAGCCACTTTTCCTTTAACACTAGCTTTGATCATTGAGTTTGTGATTGTTAGCCACAAAAGTCAATTTCTCATTAAACCTGATTTGGGGTTTAAGAAATAATCATGTTAAAGCTTATTACGGAGAAATAAAGATGAGACTATTAAGACTTTGATTAGAAGAAAAATAGTAAGTGAGAGAGTAAATCAAAAGAGAAACTAAGGAAGATTTTGATTAAATTAATGAAAAGAAAAAGCAAACTGTTACTCTTGAACTGCATCTCATCGTCAAGACCATGGGTTTTTATACAAATTAAAGTCAAAATATTCTCAAATATTCCTTAAATTTTTTATAAGACATTCAAATTTCACACTGAAACATAGAGCCTTCATTCCTCCACGTTCAACAATGGTGTATGCATTAAGGGGTCTGACTACAAGGAGGAAGAGTGTGACTATTACGATATACTCAAAGAGGTGATTGAATTAGTTTTCATAGGGTTATTGCCAAAATGTTTGGTATTGTTCAAGTGTGAGTGGTTTGACCCAACTCCCAATCGTGACACAAGAATCAATGCCTAATTTGGAATTGTTGAATTTCATTAGTCAATGAGGCTAGACATGTATCAATCTTTCATGTTTTCCTACCAAGCATTGCAAGTATATTACACCCTTTATCCTGCCAACCACAACAAGGCTGATTAGTTGGAAATGATTAAGATTAAGTCCAGAAGAACTATTGACACACTGATACTAAAATTAGTGGTGATGGATTCCAAGAAGAAGATATGAGCCCTATTATTCCTGCAATGCTTGGTGGTGATATTGAACTTCAAGCCTTATGGGACCATGAACAATTTGAAGAGGTTAACAGAGTAATGAAAGAGAAGAGGAAGAAAATGGAGAGCAGTCAGAAGAGGAAACTGAAGAGGAAGAGAATGCTGACGAATAAGACTCCACTACTAGATTTATTAATGTTCAGTGCATGGTATATTTGGATTATTCATTCATGTACATGTTTTTTTTCCTGTATAAAGTTAGCATGCTGTAAATATCATGATATATTAATGATGGGTGGGCGATTGAATCAATACATATGTCGAGTGATCGTGGTGGAAGTTGTAGAGGAGGAAGTCTGACTGTTCAACTGCATACCCTATCGTCACATGTTTCATCCCCTCCACCATTTTCTATGGCATATGATTCACAAGCGTTGTCTGGGGTGGTCAGGACCCCATTGTCATCCCATACCCCATCTACGGAGGTTCTGTCCACCTATCCTCTATCATTTGATGACGACTCATATACATCTATCGAGGAGCATTGGATCCGCCTAGATGGTGACACGTGAGTGATATTTCATTTTTTCTTTCTTAATAGGCGAAGTACACTAGACTTCGGTCATCTCATATATCTATGACTGTTGGGGGTGACAGAGAAGAGGTAAACGATATGCAGCTATGGCTGCAGGCAGTTGGGGGGAAGAACAAGAAGGGGTGCATATTTAAGATAGGATTGGAGGTGCGTTAGATTAGTTCATCTAGTCAGGCATATATTCTCCTTGTATGCCTCGATCCTGACTTCAAGCAGGAGCTGCATCGTTGCATAGAACCTGTAATGGAGGAGCTTATGACTCAAACTTGTGCATCCGTGATCAAGGGTATGCAAGATATGATGGACTATTTCATTAGAGACATCCATGGGCCTCTTGGTGGTAGTGTAATTGTAGATGATGATGAGACACAACCACCAAATCACCCCTTAGATTAGTTTATTTATGTAAACATTTTTCAATTGATTTTTAGAGACAGTTACATATTGTACTATATTGGACACATTTGGAAATTTATTTTATTAGAATTTAATAACGAATCTTCTTCATTTATATTATGAATCTTCTTGTAAATTGGCTCAAATTTGGCTGTAATTTGATGTTTTCGCAGGTCAGATATCTGGTTTGGTAAATAATGTAATATATATATATATATATATATATATATATATATATACCTATTAGCACATTAGTGACGGAATCAAGGACGAAAAATTTCGTCTCTAATTTGAGGCAAAATCAGGAACAGAATATTCTGTCCTTGATTTGAGACGGAATCAAGCACAAGATATTTCGTCTCTAATTTGAGATGGAATCAGGAACATGATATTTTGTTCTAATTTGAAACGAAATATTCCGTTCCTGATCTAAGACGGAATCAAGGATGAAATTGTTGAGATGAAATCATGGATAGAAATTCTGAGATGAAATTAGGGACAAAAATTTTGAGACAGATTCACGGGAATTAATTTTGAGATGAAAATTCATTCTTGAGATGAAATAAATCCTTCCCTAACTTTGGAATGGAATTTGTCTCCATCTCAAATGTGTTGCAACACGAAAATCAAAGACGAAACAATCTGTCTTTGATCAATCAGAGATGGGTTTTTTCGTCTCGAAATCTAGGTTTTCTTATAGTGTAATAAGAAGCTTGAAAATAATTGTTAAGTTTCTTAATTATTTTTTATATTCTCTATCAAACATCAAATATTAATCCAAAAACAAATAAATAAACTACATTCCAAGCAGGTCTTTCTTTATTTTTACTTTTTTAAAAAAATTGGACTCTTTTTTTCTTTTTCTTTTTTTTCCAAAAGCAATCTAATATAAAACAATCACTCTCATATATATATATATATATTTCAAAAGGTGGTAGGTCACATTAATTTAGAAATATTCATTAAAAATCTTCAAAAACAAAATGATCCACATATAAAATAGCTAGTTTCAATTTAATATTTTATGTTTTCAATTGATATTTAAGTATAAGTGTACATTGAGTTAGATTGGCATGTTGGTTTGATTTTATTTTTCCTAACTTGCTAACGATTAGTTTAGGTAATGAGTTTGTAAATTTTCAACTTGCCAAACTTGAACTAATACATAAACCCACCCAATATTTTTTTAATTGTAATATTCTTATACTATACACTAAATACTAATCAGCAAAAATATCATATGCACGTAGCCATTGCACTCGAATAGCTCCTTCTTCGACATCACTTTCAGTTTGCCCACAAATAAAATATATAAAATATCATTTTTAGCTATTATACACACAAATTTTAGAATAATTCAGCTTTGTAATCATTAAATTTGAATTGTCTATAGTTGATGCTAAAATTAGATTCTACAGTCTCAAAATTGTGGTTGTCTATTATAATTGATGCAATTCACTTGTGTGTAAAGTATTTAAGATTTAATTATTATATTATTTAATTTCTTTTGTAACATTTTTCTCTCTTAGTAAGAATGTATAGTATCATATATACTTCATATTATCTTAATTATTTATTAAACTATGTGTCCCTCTATTTAAAAGTTTATTATTCCTCATTTCATCTCAATTTTAATAAACACTAAAAGAAAAATTAACTCAATACCAAATTGCAAATGAGATTTTTTTCTATAAAACATATAATTACGTATGGCCAAATTTTACTAATTTTTTTTGCTTCCTAATTCTAGCATTTTAAATTAAGTCTATTATTTAAACAAAAAAAAAAACTGTCAATCCAAATCGAACCAACCCATTTAGAAACAAGTCAGTTTGGTTTGTGTTGAGTGTGTGAAAATATCTTAACATAAACCAACGCTCTATTTTGATTTGTTCAACTCCTAAAATACACTCAACCCAACCTGCAGAACTCCCTACATTTAAGTTTCTTTTTGAACTTCATTCTTTTACTTTTTTATAATATATAAATGAGGATAGGAGCATAATGTTTAAAATTTTATGAGAGTATAATGGTAAAAAGACATTGTATTGCAGGAGTGAGAAATTATTCCATTGTATGAATTAGGAAATTTAAATTCACTCATTTGAGGCATTATAAATTTCCAAAGAATGAGAATAGCCAATAGTTCATTTTAGCCATCACTACAAAAAAAAAACATAAATAAGAGATGAAAATTAGAGATGAAAATTTTTCGTCTCATATTCCATCCTTAATCAGTTGAAATCTATCCTTAATTTAAATCTGAAATGGACGGAAAATTTAAATAATTAGGGATGGATTTTGAAACAGAAATATTTCATCTCTAATTGATTTTTTTGAATTTTCGTTCCTAATTTTTAATTCAATTTTTGATTTTTAAAATTTTAATAATTTGAAATAAAATGTTCCGTCTCTAAAAGTCTGTCTCTATTTTTGTCCCTATTTTTTAATTTAATTTTTATTTTTTTAAAATTTAATAGCAAAAACGAAATTTGAGAAAGAATATTTCACCTCTAAAAGTTTATTCATATTTTTATTTCTAATTTTTAAATTAAATTTTTATTTTTTAAAAATTTAATAATCAGAGACAAAATTATCTATATCTAAAAATTCATCCCTATTTTGGCCATGTGGATGATGACACTGGTCTTGCTACCCACCCTTGGATGAGATGATTGCCTTCTTGAAGAAGCTATGACAACCACATCTAAATCACATCTTCACGCATGAGAGTGAGAGCAATGGACGTGCGAGGGAGGGTGAGCGAGAGCGGTGACGCGTAGTGGCCACCCTCAGCCACTACCTTGCCATCGGCTGAACTCCCCATTCCTCTACCCTCATCTCTTTCGTGGCCTGGATTGAGCAAAACAGAGACGACCGAGAAGGGAAGAGAGACAACACGCGAGATGGAGATTAGACGCGAGAGAGAGAGAGAGAGAGAGAGAGAGAGAGAGAGAGAGAGAGAGAGAGAGAGAGAACGGCGTCGCGTAGTGGCCACTGTCGGCCACCATCCCATCTCTGGCCTAACCTCTTCCCTTCCCCAATTTTCTCTGCTGTTTGGTCGTGAACCAAGGTGATGAGTACGAAGAAGAATGACGAGAAAAAATCGGCCGTTGAACTGGACGTCCTCCACCGTGAGCCACCGTGTGTAGCTTTTCTCCCATCCTTCTTTCTTCTTTCCATTCAATCCCTTTATTGACCGTGAGGTAAGCACCAAAATACCTTGCCTTCTGTTGTGTTCTAAAATTCATATCTATGGTGGCTAGCTGGATTTTCATTTGGAATTTGGGGATTTTGGTTTAATTCATGATTAATTGGTTTGTTGATGATTTGGGGTCTAAATCACGGGTCTGATGCCGAGTTGGGGCTCAAGATGGGTTTTGGGGTTAAGCTTTGATTAATCTGATTTCCTCAGAAGAAGTTGGACATTTCTGATTCTGGATCGAGTAGATCTTTTGGTTTATATGTTTGATGTATTTGAGTTTTTAATGAAAATTGATGTTATTGATGGCACAACGAGCGCACACAGATCAGATCACTCTTAAGTCTGTAACACACTGTGAATAAATTATTCATTATATATATAGACAGTAATTCTTTGACTTTTACTTATTTTGCAATACGCATATCCTTGGGCAATTCTAGTATGCATAAACACTCACACATTTGTTGTATTTTATGTCCTTCAAAGTAACTCAGATTGAAATTTTTCCTGGATAGATGACTTTGATTACCCAATAGGCTGGAAACTTAACAAATCTGGAAAGCTGAGGTTGATTTGTTCTTGATGCAGTTAAATGCTTTGTATTGACTATTCATCATATTGGTAAAATGGGATTTTCCATGTCTCTCATACTTGAACCTTCATTATTTGTTGAATCAAACAGGACTGGTTCTATAAGTTAGTGTATTTCTAAAGCACTTACATAATAGATCTTTTTGTTTTCCATCAATTTCTATGTTTCTTTAATCATACATGGCTGAGTTTTATTTTATATTGTTCTCTGACAACATTAAGGTAGGGAAATTTGAGTTTTATTAACTTATTTTTTTCCGCTTGCTTTCAGTATCTATCAAATGCTGCCCTTGCACGTACAAGTATTGCAAGTACAACAGTATTGTCATGATGTCATCTACTTAGGACTTTTCACTCTTTTTATTGGTGCAACCTTGGGCCAAGACTCTTCAAATATAGCCAAAATAGTTGCTGTATTTGTCAGTGTGGCTAGGTTTGTCATGACAACTCTAGGGAAAACTTGGGCTACAGATAACTCACAATATAGTTGTATTTGTCAGTATGGCTAGGGTTGTCATGACAACTCTGGGGAAAACTTGGGCTAAAGATGAGTCACGATATAGTGTTGAGTAAGCTTTTACTCTGTCTTTTGATGATCGCTTTCTCTATTTTGTTAACTGGTTTTAACAGATTAATTAGAGCTCAACCAAGCTACTGTATAATACCATTTGACTTAAATTGACATTTCAATGCCTTATGAATGCTACTGGGTTAGCGATGGAATTTAAAATAAAATATATGGTGGAGTGGCAATTTTCGTAGCTAAATGAGATAATTATCAAATGTGATAATTGATATGGAAAAGGGAGGGAGGGAGGGAGGGAGGGGAGAATAATTTAAAAGGACGAAGAGAGATGGGAGACAAGGTTTGGCGGAGTATGATAATGGATGATGAAGGGAAGGCTTGTTTTATTTTCTCAGAAAAGGAAAGAGTATCAACATGCTATTAGGTAATTATATTGTTTATTTGGGACCTGTAAAGATGAAATTTTACTAAAATAGAAGTATATCTAGTCTATATTCATCACCTCCTCATCTCTTCCGCTATCACACACATTTCTTTCCTTTACCCACCAAACACCAATATAAAGCTGAAGGATTTTAAAGTGAGAAATTGATGTGATGTTCTCCCCGGGGCCCCCGACTCAATTAACTCTGTGTGCTGTTGATTGCTTTCTAGTAAGCTTTCATTAAACCTATAAGATATTACTTCTTACATGGTGACTACTACTTTTAATTATTGGTTATAAGTACAAGCTGCACAAGGTATTGAAGGCATGGATGGAAAAGTAAGCTAGATAATCCATATAGACTCCTTTGGGGAGACATGAGATTCATAACTTGGTTGGTCTCAATGTGTCTTTGTGGTCATAATTTAACTTTTGTCTATTATTTTTTTAAAAGGGAGATGGCGATTCTTGTCCTTCATCAACATCAAATAATGAAGTTTTGTACTAACCATGATTTATTGTTTTTTATTTTTACACTTTGGAATATTATGTACAAATTTTTAGTTGGAATATTATAGCTTTGGTACATTTTACTTCAATTAAATTGTATGATTTCTTTTTAGTAATTATATTGAATATATAATTTGTGAACAATTGTTATATGTAAATATTGAAAGAATATAATTTTAGAGACATTTAAAAATTGTCGCAATATACCCACAAAACCGCATTACATATTAAATGATTTTATTAAAAGAAATTATGTTATTTAGCAGCGATTATAGAACTGCCACTAAAAAAAATGAAAAATGTAATATTAGTGGCGATTAAAACTGACAATATCTTGACAAAAAAAGTACAAAAATTAGAAATTAGAAATGGAATCAGAGAAAGAAAAATTTGTCACTAATTTGAGATGGAATATATGACGTCCTTAATCAATTAGAGACAAAAAAATTTGTCCCTGATTTCGTCTCTAAATTTAAAATGGAATTTTTTCTGTCTTATCAATTAGAGACAAAATTTTCATAAATTAAAAATGAACAAATCCATCTCTAATTCATGATTTTCTTGCAGTGCATTTCTTTTTCCATTCTCTTTCTATAACTTTCTATTCCATCTAACTAAACGAGACATAAGAAATTACTTTATTCGGAGCAATAGATAATATTAACTTTCTTCTATCAATTTTATTAGAATTAATTTTTTAAAATTAATTTTGGGAATAAAATAATATGAAGAGGAGACTTCGAATCCATTTGAAAATATTGTTAAAAGTTGATGTGCTATAAACGTCAAGAAGTTAAATGTTTCACATGCAAAAATAATATGTGATGGAAATTTGTGAAAGTTGTTAGCATTATTTTATTATATATATATATATATATATTTATAAATATATTAAATGCTAACAATTATTTGGGTGGACTTATATATTAATTGTTGTATATGTATACATATATTGGAACATATATTGCTATCTATAATTAGGTCCAAATTAATGATCTTTATAAATTAATGTATATTTTGCATTAGACCTATTTGATATATTAAAAATAGTTTGGGATATTTGTAAATTAATATTATAATATATGTCAATACCTAACCCAAATTAATAACAGTGATGAAGCGTTCTTAATAGATGGGGTCACCCACTAAACTTGATAAATTGGTTATGGTTCCTAGGGTTTTAAAGATTTGATTTTTAGGTTTTGAAAAAGTCTAATATGAGTGTGTGACCTATTATCCATCACCTAAAACCTAATTTTTGAAAACTCTTATGAGAGCCAAGCCTTCGGAGATTGATTGCTATGGATTAAGATACGCTATATTCCTTACTATTCTATGAGTTATTGTTATTATTATCAGTTCGTCTATCAAGATCCTATATATTTACAATCAAATCCTGGTCAGAATAAATAAATTTGTGATTTTCATATTTGAGATTGATCATGAATTTGATTGATTGTGGTTATAATTTTTGTTATAACATCATTACAATTGGTATCAAAGCCACTACGACCGCCGATTCACTCAGAATTAGATTTGTGGCAACTTGCAGTATAATGGTCATCCAAGGTGTTGGTCGATTTGGTAAGTGTACCAATCGCACAAGTAATATAGTGTTAAAATGAGTAAAGAGTTATCGTCTCCAAAGGGACTAACGTGCTAACTACTCCAGCAATTCAAATGCATTATTTAGGCAAACCAATTTTTGATTTAAGAAGCTCTAGTTGAAGGTAAAAGTAAATTGTAATAAAATCGAATAGAAATAATTCAAATAAAAGGCCTAGAGTTACCAATCCTCCTTTTTCGTTTTAGGAATTGCTAATTCTCCCTAACACTTGTGATTCAGTTCAATTATACACAATAATCTTAGGTTTTTTAATGGCTTAAAGTGATTCTCCCGAACCTAAATTAAGCTACTCAACTCTAACATAATCCCTTATGTGAGTTTAAGTCGAATTAATGTTAACCTAATTTGATTAAACGAGGTTAATTAATATTCCTATTAATTAACAAGTAAAACCCCTAAGTTCTAACACCCGCCCTAATCATTCAGTGTTCTACCAACATCTCCCTCTCCCGAGTTCGACGAAAGCAACAAACAAGTCATAAAGTGGCCAATTTCATAACAAGTATAGTAAATATGAATGATAGGTATGTATTAAATTGAAAAGAATCACAAGTTTCAAGAGAAATACAAATCCTAATCTGAAATTGGGTTCATAGTAACCCTAGAACAGAAAATTAGCCACTCATGGCTCTAACACTACAGAAAGCAGTAAAGGAATGAATGAGCAAACTCCATGAATCCGAGGTTGGGTTGACGGAATTCGGGTTTGATCGGCTTCGGGAATGGATTCCTCATTCTCCTCTAGCAGAAATCGGCACCTCCCCTCTGTCTCCAACTCAGAATTAACCTAGAAAATATGTTCTGACGCATTTAAATCAGTGCAGGATCGCGAACTACCGCTATAGTGGTGAATTCCCACCGCTATAGCGGTGGGAAGCAGAGAAGAAAGCTTAAAAATGAGTTTTTTCAGGTTTTACCGCTATAGCGGTGAAGATCCACCGCTATAGCGGTGGCTGGCAGAGAAGAAGGCTCCAAAATCCTTTTTTCAGCACTCCACCGCTATAGCTGTAGATTTTACTGCTATAGCTGTGGGAGACAACATTCACATCAGTATTTTCAGAATTTCAGCTCTAGCATTCCATCTTCTAACACGAACTTTTTACCAACTCAACCTACACCAAAAATAACATATAAACCCATTAAATCGCATAAAAGAATCATGAAATCACTCCATTTATTAAAAGATCAAAAAAAATAAAACTAATCTAAACTACTCAAAATATGAGCTAAGAATTACAAGACAACAAGAAAGAGATCAAAAGAGAAGGTATTTAGCATCAAAATAGCACTAAATTGAGAACTCAACACTCCCCCAAACTTGAACCTTTGCTTGTCCTCAAGCAAAAACTTTCAATGAGAAAAATTTTGAGAAAAATATGTGCAACTAGGAGGAGTAAAGATCTGGAAATGTGAATTAATACAAACCAAGCGTCATTAAACCATTACTCAAAAGATTTAACTCAAGAGTTTGCAATCTTAAGGATTCAAAAAGAAGTGTTAACCAAGCCACAAGAAAATTTGAAATCAAAGCTTCACCTCTTGGAACAGTTTATAAAACCAAATTCACAAAAATTCCAAAACTAAATTACTTCTTTGTTCTCAAAGTCATCGTTTTATTTCGATTCTCAAGGGCTTCACTGTTTTGTTCTCATGGATATAGCTTCCTAACTTTCCTTATTTCTTTTGGAATTTTTTTTTTCCAATTTTCTCATTTTATTTTAATTACAGGAGCCTATTCCTTATTGAAACTTTCAGCTATCCCCTTATTGAATCCTTTTTTCATTAGCCTCTTATTGAACTTTTTTTTAATAAATAAATATGAAAATGATCTAAAACCATTCAAAGAGACAAAACAAGACTCTTATTATTTTGAAGTGATAGGGCTAACACTTACCAAATATGAAAACTTAAGATTAGCAAACTCAAGAGGTAACTCTTAAAAAGAATTCCATTTGACATGATTTGACTTGCCAAATAATTTCAAACTTTCAGATTTCAAAATTTTCAAAAATTTCCTCCTACTACACATGTGTATGGACGACACAAAATTAACTAAAATTTTCTCAAAGAAGAAACCCATCAACAAACCTCTCCCCCAAACTTAAATTTGACAGTGTCCTCACTGTCCCAAACCAGCACAATAGAGGAAAAGAAGACACAACATAACAAACAAAACAAAACAAAACAAAACAAAATGCTATTACGAACATCCTAACTGCCATTCACCAAGATAATAAATATAACCATATTCAGCATTTATCAATTCAACTCCAAAATAAATAATAAATAGCAGTTAAAATATTACCAATAGCAGCACATCAAACCAAAACAAAAAAAAATAGAAGAAAAAAAATTACGAAAGCAATAAATTTGGGTTGCCTCCCAAGAGCGCTAAGTTTATAGTCTTCAGCCAGACTTTACCAGTTTTATCCTGGATCACAATAACCCATGGAAGAGTCTTGAAGCTGAATCGACATTGTTTCTTCCCTATTATTGCCGGCTTCCTTTTCCATCGATGATTTTGCAATATCAAACACATTGAAAGTCTCTATCTCCTTCTGAACTGTCAGAGTTAATGTCCCATGAGCCATATTAATTACTGCTCCTGAAGTAGCCAAAAATGGCCTACCTAGAATGAGAGAGATTTCCTCATCTTCCGCCATGTCTAATACTACAAAATCCACAGGAAAAAAGAATTTTCCCACTTTGACTAGCACATCTTCTACTACCCCATATGGATGTCTCAAGGATCGGTCGGCGAGTTGAAGAGTCATCATAGTTGGTTTCACCTGACTAATCCCGATCTTGAAAATTGATAGTGGCATAAGATTGATGCTAGCCCCAAGATCACATAAAGTCTTTTTGAATGTGACATTCCCAATAGTGCAGGGGATGGAAAAACTCCCTGGATCCTTGAGTTTCGGAGGCAACTTCTTATGTATGATTGCACTGCACTCTTCATTCAATGTGACTTTTTCATTATTTCCCATCTTCTTCTTTTTCAGCAACATTTCCTTCATAAATTTTGCATACATAGGCATTTGTTCCAAAGCTTCAACAAAAGGTATGCTTATTTGCAATTTACTCAATACCTCTAAGAATCTGCTGAACTGCTTCTCATTGTGCTTTTTGGGCCTTTGAGCCTGAGGTTACGGTAATGGTGGAACAAAACTTTCAGCCATTTTATCTTTTACTACCCTTCCATATTTACCTTTTTTCTTTGAAACATCAGCTTCCTCAGTTAGAGGTTCAGCAACCTCATCTTTTTCCTCTTCAATAATCACATCTTTAGGTGGATCATGTGATGTAATAGTATCTGGAAGCTCCTTGCCACTCCTTAAAGTAATAACATTACAATGCTCTTTCCCCTCCCTTCTTGGGTTATTTTCAGTGTCACTGGGGAGATTACCTTGTAGCCTATTTTTCAAAGGGAATGGATTCCTCCTTCTCCTCTAGCAGAAATCGGCGCCTCCCCTCTGTCTCCAACTCAGAATTAACCTAGAAAATATGTTCTAACGCATTTAAATCAGTGCAGGATTGTGAACTACCGCTATAGCGGTGAATTCCCACCGCTATAGCGGTGGGAGGCAGAGAAGAAAGCTTAAAAATGAGTTTTTTTAGGTTTTACCGCTATAGCGGTGAAGATCCACCGCTATAACGGTGGCTGGCAGAGAAGAAGGCTCCAAAATCCTTTTTTCAGCACTCCACCGCTATAGCTGTAGATTTTACCGCTATAGCTGTGGGAGACAGCATTCACATCAATATTTTCAGAATTTCAGCTCTAGCATTCCATCTTCTAACATGAACTTTTTACCAACTCAACCTACACCAAAAATAATAAATAAACCCATTAAATCGCATAAAAGAATCATGAAATCACTCCATTTATTAAAAGATCAAAGAAAACTAAAACTAATCTAAACTACTCAAAATATGAGCTAAGAATTACAAGACAACAAGAAAGAGATCAAAAGAGAAGGTATTTAGCATCAAAATAGCACTAAATTGAGAACTCAACACAAGGTCATATTCTCTCAAAGAGCCGTGATTCTAAATTGTCTAATTAATTGTTCTAATACTAATCTAGCTAATTACCTACTGATTACCACCGGGGGGTGATTGCAATATTTAAGGATAAAACAAAACATAAACAGCAACTAAACAGAACATAATACAAAATAGAACACAGAATCAAATTGCACAGAACAACAGATATTTAATCAGTCATGGAATCTCTAAAGTTGTAACTATCATCATTCTCATCTTTAAATTAATTCTAGTTGCATTATATCATTTGGTCATGGAAGCCCTAACCAAATCAAGCTAGATAATCATCTAAGCAAGTCATTTCTATTTTACTTGCTACACCAATCAGTAATAACAAGAAAGCATCTTAGATTTAAGCATTCAAACCAATAATCATGTTCATTTGGGTCTGACCAGAACTTAAACAAACATAAAAACAGAGATGAAAGGCAAGAACAGAAATGAAATAGAGATATCAACAAGAAAAACTTACTAATTGTTGTAAGAATTCAGGTTACATCTCTAGTTTATCATGGACTGATTACAAGAGACTTTTTAGCCTTCCATGGAGGCTAAAATACACAAAAAAAAGAGGGGGGGGGGAGACCTACGAAATATAGAGAAAATGGAGGAAGAATATCTCTTCAACAGAGGGAAAAATGGAGTCTGATGTTTTCTTAAGCTTCCAGAAGTGAGATGGACGAAATTTGCCTTCTTATTTGACTCTATGTGATGCCCTTTCCTTTCTTCTTTTTGCTGCAGCTGCTATTAACTTTTTTGCTGTTTCTGATGCTGCCTTACTGCTGTTATGCTGCTTTTGCTGTTAAAAGCAGAAGATGTTGTTTGCTATGCTGGAAAGTGTAGAAAAGTGGGCCCCACTAGACTAATCAGCCCTAGTCAAAAGCCCAGTCAGCTACCATGTCATCAAATTCGTCCATGTGGCATCCAAGTCAGCAAAGTTTATTCTCCAATAATTAAATCTGTAAATTAGACACAAGGATTAATGGATCTCTAATCAATTAAGCTCATAAAAACATGGATTTGAAATATATTAGTTCTATAATTATTTTAGACCCAATAATTACCAAAATATGATATAATTAGAGAGTTGGCAATATTAAAATGGCAATAGGACTAAGATAGGGACTAAATTATATATAAAAATGCTCGATATCATATACGCAACAAGAACCAACTTTGTGATTAAATTCTTATTGGGATCTTGTTTCTCTTTTCAAGAAAGCTGGACTTTTGGAAAAGAAGTGTCCCAAATTCACTGCATGAATTGAGAAAAAGGGTATGTTACTTAACTTTATCGGTTTTAAAATTAATTTACCATTAGTACCTAATGATACTTGGTGAGTAGATTCGGGTACAACTACTCACATAAGTATATCTGTAATATCTCAAGAATTTATATGAATATTTAAAGTCTAATTTGAAATTTAGTGAAAAATTTAATTACGTGAAAATGTGCTTTTTGAATTAGTGAAGAAAATCTGAGAATAGAAATTTTAATTTTTAATTTAGGAAATTTTTACAAATTCTCAAGGACTAAAGTGAAAAGAAAAGAAAGTATAGAGGACTTTTGAGAAATGACCAAATAGAAACCTGAGAGGAAGAATAAAGCTTATGAGAATGAATTATGAGTCCGGTACCGAAAAGATGATGGATTCGAGGTTAAAGTGGTATTTGAGACATCGAGAGGGATTAAAGTGAACAAATCTTATAAGCTAAGGTGGCTATAAGCGATTTTATCGAAAAAGAAATTAGTGGGGCCCACACATACAATTATTAGTTTTTCTTCTCCTTCTTCCTCCCGAGACTTCATGTTCTTCGTTCATTTCCATCTTCCCTTCTTCAATCATTTCTCAAATTTTCATCCGGCGATCTTGTATTTTCTAACCATACTTCCGATTCTCAGGAGTTCTAGAGGTAAAGAGGTAAGTTTTATCTACTCTATTTCTCTTTTTCTCCATTTTCGGACCTATGGAAGAAAATTAAGATTTTGAGTTTTAATGGATGAATTTAAGTGTGGATGTTAATGTAAAACATTCTTAGGTGGTTTATGATGTTATTAGAACAAGAAATTTCGTAGAATTTGGATATTTGAAAAAGTTAGTGTTCTTGATGAAAATTTGAGATTTGAGCTTGGATTGTTGGTAGAAATTGGGGGTTTTGGTGTTAAAACACTCCTTAGACATTAAGGATGAAAACCCATGGAAGAAATCAAAAGAAATGTTGTTTTAGATATGATTTTAGGATTTTTGGATGAATAACACGAAGAACATCGAAAATTTTCCCCAGAAATTACTGTTCACCGAGAAATTTTTCCAGATTTTCTCGTTACTGTAGCATTGACTCGGTCAACGTTACTGTAGCATTGACTCGGTCAATGTTACTGTAGCTGCGTTGACCGTTGACTATTACTGTAGCATCAATTTTTTTTTAATATCGTTGAAAAGCTCTTTGAGTCTAGTTTCCAATGGTATAAGTGTCATTTAGAAATTTATTGCCGGTTAAGAGTTATGACTTAAGATGTGAGTAAAGGTCGAGAGTAGTGATAGGAAATTTCTGTATTTTGTAACCCTAATGGTTTTTACCTGGTTACAATAGGAATGATTGGGGCGCAAGGTGGGAGCGCCGAGAGCGTGGAATCCAGGTGAGTAGGCAACCTTGCAAAATTAATTTAATAAATTAGTCAAAGCACAATATAAATCTCATTTGCGTTATTTGTGAAATTGAGAAGATTATCAGTGTGTGTTCAGGTTGAGAAAAAGTATAATATCATTGGAAGGTATTTTATTACCTTTGAGAATTGATTTCTCTAGTTGACTAAAGAACTAGATGTGATTGTTCCTTGAATAAATTGGAACATTTTGTAAGTGAATAACCTTACTAAACTAATGTGATCTTATTAGATAAGGTACAATACAAGTCTTGTTTATAACATTATTGAAGTGAGAAATAATCAATCTCGCTGTTGATAATATATGATGATTGTTATGGTTGATGATAGACATTCAAGAGAATAAAAATATGTGTAAATTCATTTATTTCATAGTAATTTATATTGTGATGAATTCTCACTATTTTATTGATGAGCAAAAGATCTACGAGATCTAATACACGAGTTTGAAAGGGTTAGAGTCTCATACTACTCGATGTATAAATGTGAAAATCTATGCACGAGTTTGAAAGGGTTAGAGTCCCATACTACTCGGTGTATAAATGTGAAAACCTATGCACGAGTTTGAAAGGGTTAGAGTCCCATACTACTCGGTGTATAAATGTGAAAATCAATACACGAGTTTGAAAGGGGTTAGAGTCTCATATCACTCAGTGTATAAATGTGAAAATCTATGCACGAGTTTAAAAGGGTTAGAGTACCATACTACTCGGTGTATAAATGTGAAAACCTATGCACAAAGAGTTTGAGGGTTAAATTCCCAAGTCACTCAGTGCAAGTATTTATGGCATATAATACTATAATTATTTAAAATAAATGATAGATTGATTGTATTAGTAAATGTGGTGTTTATGCTTATGATATTTTCATGTACAGTTGTTTACTCACTGAGTTATGATAAACTCACACTCTCCATGATTATCTTTTCAGATACAGTGGTTGAGGAGAAGAATTTATAGCCTTTAAGGATATACTCCACTTTTGTCTGGTAAACAATTGGTAAGGATTAGGAAACGCTCTGTAATCTAGTAGGTCACCTAGGCTTGGGAGGTTGTATAGTACTGTATAGTGTTTGAAAGTTGAACATTTTCTGAATATGTATACAAAATATCTTTCTTGGAATATTTATGATTCACATAATTATGGATATTAAGAATGTTCACAGAGATTATGGGGTACCACGGAGGTACACCCTAGGTATTTTATGTTTATATCACATGTAAGTTTTGGGATGTGACAAATTGGTATCAGAGGTGGTTTTAGGTCCCCTATAGATTACAGAGCAAAGTGTTCTTTGTGGGCCCTTTTCCATTGTCATGAACCGCGGCATGACCATGGGATTAGGTTCCATAAAAGACCTTGTAAAGTTGAGTGTTCTTGTCATAACTTACCCTTCGATGGAGTTAGTTAGAGATAATTTTGTTACAATATGAGATAATTGATTTCATATGTGGAACTTTGGAACTTGTTGGAGGTATGATCTTTATACCGATGGAAAAGGTGATCTCTGTATGAAATTTTTCTTTTTGAGAAATTGGGAACATAACTCTGTAGTGTACTCTTAAAGCTGAGGATCAGTAATTGCTAGAATATGGCTTGAGGGCTGGGCCAAGAGTGATGTATTAGATGGGGTAAAGTTGATTATGAGGCATGGGCTAGAGTTCAAGAAAGATTTTCACAAAGAATATAGCGAAGATTACTAATGCAAGAATGGGAAAGAACTCTTGTGAGGCAGATCAAGATTTGATTTTGATAGATGCCA
This sequence comes from Biancaea sappan, assembly GCA_037074585.1. Classification (NCBI taxonomy): domain Eukaryota; kingdom Viridiplantae; phylum Streptophyta; class Magnoliopsida; order Fabales; family Fabaceae; genus Biancaea; species Biancaea sappan. The sequence continues at coordinate 53,183,414 of CM073494.1, read as the reverse complement.
GACAGATGTAATTTATGGAAGAGGATGTAAGTCCTAAATAATATGTTCCTTGATAAAAGCTTGGTTGAGAAAATAGATGTGGGCTAGGTAGTTTTTCTCTAAGGGAGATACTACGGTAAAATGGAACCTAGCATAAGAGATATTGAGGTACGTTATAAGTCTTCTCTAGGGGCGACTCGCCAAAGTTGCACTTGTTTAGTTAGGGATTGGCATGATGGTACTATGTGATAGAAGTGTTTCCAAATATATATATATATATACAATGTAGAAGTTTTGTAACATTGGAACAATTAGAGCATGTTAAAGGTAGGCTGTTGGCGTATGAACATTCATAATTGTTAAACGTGATGTATGATTGGAATGGTCTAGAAAGATATTCTTATGGTAGTTTGTGCCTCAGAGTGTTAGTTTAAGGAAAGCTTGCGAATCGAGGCTCTTAAGTAAGAATTCATGACAATTCGAGGGCATAATATCGAGTTCAATTGATCTATACGGTAAGCCTTCATCTACTCCCGTATGATAAGGGGAAAGACAACGAGACTTGTATAGAACTTCTGTTTGTCTCTGTGTCAGCTTATAGGGTCATTAAATTTTTTTTATGTGATTGGCTTATAAGCTGAATTGTTATTGATTTTGTGTGGCTAATTTCTTTTATCTTTCTTCATTTTATTATTATTATTATTATTTAGAGTACCATCTAGTAAAAGAAACTATTGGCATTAAAAGTGGAAGGATTACATTGCAAAAAAAAAAGGGAAATTACTCATGCATGAGTAATCTAAAAGCGAGGTGGTCTCGGATTAGGAGGGTTGTATTGTATCATCACCCCTCGACCATTTCTTGGAACAAGAGACTGAGCAATGTCACGGAGGGTAGTGTAAATCCCATTCATACAATCAACACTTCTTTGTTGTTGATTGCAGAAGCATTGGGTAGACCAATAGAAGAACCTGTCTATTCTTGAAGTCATTGCGGCATTATTGCGTTTAGTTAACTTCTCCAGGTCTTCTATCATCTTCTTCAGATTTTTCACCTCCTTCTCTAGACAAGCGATTTTGTTTTCTGACGTGTGGCCAGTGCTAATCTCCTCAGCTTCCTCAATTTTTATCTTCTTCTCCTTTTGATCCTCTTGAGACCCCTCAAAAGGTCTCTTGCCCTTGTCTTTGCCCAGACTTAAGTTTAAGTCGAGCTCTTCTTCCTTGGCTTCCACTGTGAGATCAATGTACTTCCTGGTGGCCATAGTTTAGAAAATTTAGAAGTTTTTGCAGGAGTATGACGAGAGAGGAATGCTGGGAAATTGTAGGCTTAGAGATGATTAATCTTTGTGGTGTAGTAACTGAGAACTCCGGGGCAGTTTTTATAGAGAAAAATTTAGACTTAGAGCCAAAGAAGATATCTCTTCGCCGCACTCCTACACGCTCAACCTATGGATTTCTGCAAGCTGGAAGCCAGAAGCCTAGGGTAGGCATGCGTGTCAACAGTGTGTCACATTAATGGCAAAACCACGTAAGTCAATATTCGGTGGATTTGCGGTCGATTTATACTTGTTTATTTTTCATATCTCTTGTTGGCATTTTCTGAAATTCTAAGAAGCCGACAGCGTAGCCATTAAAGATTGCCTTGGATGCTTTTATGATGAACTAAAATGTATTTCTCTGCTGTCTTGTATTGTTCTTGAAAGCCTTCAGTTGAGTATAATATACATGATTGATTGAATTATATTGTGATTATATGTATTTAAATACATATGCCATGTATGTATGTTATCCATGCATTGAGAGTGAAGGCTATTTGTTATGGCCAGGAATAATATGTAATGATTCTACATACATTCAGAGAATGAGAAGTCTGAAATTTAAAAAGGACTTGAATAGATGAAAATATATAGATAATGATGTATCTCTATGTTGATACATACATACATATATGCTCGTAGAGGCAAGAGAAAGGTAAAAAAAAAAAAATTTCTCACTTTATGGTAATACTTGATATGTGTAAATGTGAGAAGTTTTTTATTTTAATATGTATGTTTGAAAATGTGTAAGCTTAGGGCAAAGCCACGGATTAGAAACCTAGATAATGTTAATATGAAACTACCCGTTAATGGAGTAATATCTCGATTTAGAATTATTGGATAAGACAAATACAGAGTTAGGAAGTCATAAATTGAAGCGGCGATTAGTTTAATAATTTGAGCAAGAGTCAAAAGTTAGCCGAAATTTTTGAGGAAATCTTTTGTATTTGATTATATTTTGTTATTTTCTGGCATGCTTATTATAGACCGTTGGCATTGCGACGGATAAGGTCTGGAGGCCATCTTTAGAGTGTGATGTAAGGGTTTTGGTAGCCCTAAATTTCGTCTATAAATAATGGATGCCCCATTACGCCACTCATTACACTAAGAGTTCATTACTTATAAGCTTTCTAGCATCAAACCTCTCATTCCATACAACCTTTATTACTCAGAAAAATATGGCCGGCAATAAATCTTTCAATTTAAACTTTGAGGCTGGCAAGGTAGAGCTGGATCTAAATCTTAGTCTGGAGAACTATAAGAATAAGAGATCCATGGAAGAGTTATCAGAAGCTAAGAAAAGAAAAAGGGATGTAGTAGAGCTAGAGGATGTTAGCACAGCAACATCTTCAAATGATGAGCTTGCGCTTATGAGAAAAAAGATGGAGGACTTGGAAAGGTTGATAAACCGCCACTTTAAGGACCAGGAAAGATTGATAAATCGTCTTTTTGTAGAACAAGAGAAGCTCTTGAATCGTCATTTTAGGGAATTGGCGAATAGAGTTGATAGACATTCAATGTTTGCAACTCAAAATTTTCGTGACCAACAAGCGAGGTGTATTGACTGTATGAATGGAGTGACCTCTGCACTTCGCCAAATTTCCCAAACGTTTCCTCCAGAAACTCTTTCTAGGCTGCAACGATTAGCTTCCTCCTTAAGATCTGAAGCACCTTCCTCTTCTAGACCTGGAGCACTTTCTGCATTTCAAAAACCTCCTCGTCCTTAATTTATTCTTTCTTTTATTTATACCTTAAGCTAATATTTGATCTGAGCTTAGCGTATTAAGATTATCTGTTTTGTAAATCAAGTTCAGTTTGTTGCCTGTAACTTATGTACTAGAAATAAGGCAATTCTTGTACTGAAGAAACTTGAGAAATAAAAATATGTTGAACTTGTTATATTTTGTACTTGATTGTGAAAATTCTAAAAGAGAGAACGAGATTTGGACAAAATATCTACATTTGTTTCAATCTTGAGTTAAGTTTTGAATTCGGAGGACCAAATTCTATTAAAGGGGGAAGAATGTAATATCTCAAGAATTTATATGAATATTTAAAGTCTAATTTGAAATTTAGTGAAAAATTTAATTACGTGAAAATGTGCTTTTTGAATTAGTGAAGAAAATCTGAGAATAGAAATTTTAATTTTTAATTTAGGAAATTTTTACAAATTCTCAAGGACTAAAGTGAAAAGAAAAGAAAGTATAGAAGACTTTTGAGAAATAACCAAATAGAAACCTGAGAGGAAGAATAAAGCTTATGATAATGAATTATGAGTCCGGTACCGAAAAGATGATGGATTCGAGGTTAAAGTGGTATTTGAGACATCGAGAGGGATTAAAGTGAACAAATCTTATAAGCTAAGGTGGCTATGAGCGATTTTATCGAAAAAGAAATTAGTGGGGCCCACACATACAATTATTAGTTTTTCTTCTCCTTCTTCCTCCCGAGACTTCATGTTCTTCGTTCATTTCCATCTTCCCTTCTTCAATCATTTCTCAAATTTTCATCCGGCGATCTTGTATTTTCTAACCATACTTCCGATTCTCAGGAGTTCTAGAGGTAAAGAGGTAAGTTTTATCTACTCTATTTCTCTTTTTCTCCATTTTCGGACCTATGGAAGAAAATTAAGATTTTGAGTTTTAATGGATGAATTTAAGTGTGGATGTTAATGTAAAACATTCTTAGGTGGTTTATGATGTTATTAGAACAAGAAATTTCGTAGAATTTGGATATTTGAAAAAGTTAGTGTTCTTGATGAAAATTTGAGATTTGAGCTTGGATTGTTGGTAGAAATTGGGGGCTTTAGTGTTAAAACACTCCTTAGACATTAAGGATGAAAACCCATGGAAGAAATCAAAAGAAATGTTGTTTTAGATATGATTTTAGGATTTTTGGATGAATAACACGAAGAACATCGAAAATTTTCCCCAGAAATTACTGTTCACCGAGAAAATTTTTCCAGATTTTCTTGTTACTGTAGCATTGACTCGGTCAACGTTACTGTAGCATTGACTCGGTCAACGTTATTGTAGCATTGACTCGGTCAACGTTACTGTAGCTGCGTTGACCGTTGACTATTACTGTAGCATCAGTTTTTTTTTAATATCGTTGAAAAGCTCTTTGAGTCTAGTTTCCAATGGTATAAGTGTCATTTAGAAATTCATTACCAGTTAAGAGTTATGACTTAAGATGTGAGTAAAGGTCGAGAGTAGTGATAGAAAATTTCTGTATTTTGTAACCCTAATGGTTTTTACCTGGTTACAATAGGAATGATTGGGGCGCAAGGTGGGAGCGCCGAGAGCGTGGAATCCAGGTGAGTAGGCAACCTTGCAAAATTAATTTAATAAATTAGTCAAAGCACAATATAAATCTCATTTGCGTTATTTGTGAAATTGAGAAGATTATCAGTGTGTGTTCAGGTTGAGAAAAAGTATAATATCATTGGAAGGTATTTTATTACCTTTGAGAATTGATTTATCTAGTTGACTAAAGAACTAGATGTGATTGTTCCTTGAATAAATTGGAACATTTTGTAAGTGAATAACCTTACTAAACTAATGTGATCTTATTAGATAAGGTACAATACAAGTCTTATTTACAACATTATTGAAGTGAGAAATAATCAATCTCGCTGTTGATAATATATGATGATTGTTATGGTTGATGATAGACATTCAAGAGAATAAAAATATGTGTAAATTCATTTATTTCATAGTAATTTATATTGTGATAAATTCTCACTATTTTATTGATGAGCAAAAGATCTACGAGATCTAATACACGAGTTTGAAAGGGTTAGAGTCTCATACTACTCGATGTATAAATGTGAAAATCTATGCACGAGTTTGAAAGGGTTAGAGTCCCATACTACTCGGTGTATAAATGTGAAAACCTATGCACGAGTTTGAAAGGGTTAGAGTCCCATACTACTCGGTGTATAAATGTGAAAATCAATACACGAGTTTGAAAGGGGTTAGAGTCCCATATCACTCAGTGTATAAATGTGAAAATCTATGCACGAGTTTGAAAGGGTTAGAGTACCATACTACTCGGTGTATAAATGTGAAAACCTATGCACAAAGAGTTTGAGGGTTAAATTCCCAAGTCACTCAGTGCAAGTATTTATGGCATATAATACTATAATTATTTAAAATAAATGATAGATTGATTGTATTAGTAAATGTGGTGTTTGTGCTTATGATATTTTCATGTACAGTTGTTTACTCACTGAGTTATGATAAACTCACACTCTCCATGATTATCTTTTCAGATACAGTGGTTGAGGAGAAGAATTTATAGCCTTTAAGGATATACTCCACTTTTGTCTGGTAAACAATTGGTAAGGATTAGGAAACGCTCTGTAATCTAGTAGGTCACCTAGGCTTGGGAGGTTGTATAGTACTGTATAGTGTTTGAAAGTTGAACATTTTCTGAATATGTATACAAAATATCTTTCTTGGAATATTTATGATTCACATAATTATGGATATTAAGAATGTTCACAGAGATTATGGGGTACCACGGAGGTACACCCTAGGTATTTTATGTTTATATCACATGTAAGTTTTGGGATGTGACAATATCTATGAAGGATTGCATGAGCAGCTGAAAGCCACTTGATGCTGAAAGATTAATCTATGTAGGGAATAGCAAAAGAGTTATTGTTGAAGCTATTAGTAATTTTAGATTTTCTTTAGAGAACTTATGTATATTGAATTTAGAGAGTACTTTATTGCACCATCTTTTAGACAGAATTTAATTTCAGTTTCATGTTTGAACAAATTTGAATATAATTATTCATTTGGGACCGAAACTTTCAGTATTTCTTTAAATTCAAATTTGATTAGTACTGATTCTTTAATTGATAATTTATACCGTTTAAATTGTGTGAAATCTAATAGTTTTAAGGTTATGCATATTGTGACTCATGGTACTAAACGTAGGCTATGTGATGAAACTTCTGTTAAATTATGACATAAGTGGTTAGAGCATATTTCTTGTAATATCCGCGGTTTTCGGATATTAACTTATTGGAACTTCCTGAAGGACACTCCGAATGCAGGAAAAATTTTCACTTTTGTTAAAGGGAAGTTCAATGAATTCAAGAAACTAAGCATACAAATCAATAAAGTGACCTTGGTGTGGGGATAAACATGAGATGAGGAAACATGGGGAGTTATTGAGTTAGAGAGGGACCAAAGTGAACAAAGGAGGAAAACTTTTTGAAATAGGAATTGATGGTGGATATTCATGGAGTGTAATTGGGTGCCTTAGTAATGATCAATTTATTTCAATGCTTTATGAAAGGCTAGTTAGTTGATTTCAGGGAAGGAATAAATTGAAAAATGAGCATGTGGGCCCCGAACACCCTTTATACTTATCATCCACCTTTTTCTTTTTCATTTTTTGTTCCCCTTTCTCCCTCATACTCTCTCCCTTGGTCTCTATCTGCCGTGAGCCCTCATTTCCACCATAAGAGCTCCTGGCAACCAATCACCAGTGAAGGACGGATCTCAGGCCAACCACTACACCGAAAAGAGCAAGGAGGACAAGGTGAACATTTCTTTCTTCTCATTTTTCTTCATTTTCAGATTTTTGGGGGGGGTTTGGAGGAGGAATGCCTTGTTTGCATGTTCTGAGGTTTAGGTAGCCATCTAAAACATTCTTGGCTATCTTATGATGGGTCTAGGATTAGAAATCTGAGGATGTATCATGCTTGGGGTTAACTTTCTTGAAAAAAAGAGAGAATAGGTGAAAGTTAGGGTTCATCATGAAAATTGGTGATTTAAGCTTTAGAATCATAAAATTTGCTTGGGTTTTTTTTTTTGCTATATTAACCTTAGAACACTAGGATAGAAACCCCCTTGAAGGGAACATGCTAAATGGTGTGAAATGGTGGATTTTAGGATTGTAAACGATGAAATTGAAGTGGTGCCTGAAATTCTGCAGCTTGGCTCCCAAGGTGCCATGTATGGCACACCAGGAGCTAAGCCCTCAAGTTGAGATTGAGAGTTGAGGGGTCGGCACCCCAAGAGCCAAGCCCCTATCTCTGGCAGAGAGTTGAAGAGGAGCCAGCCTCCTGATGAGCATTGAAATGTAATTTTAATTCCCTTTCTTTTGTTGGCTTGGTCCGTAGTTGTTGGGAGGTGAATTGTTGGCTCGAGACTTGGCTAAGACATTCTTCGGAGGTCAAGAGTGTTCTATACAGGTGAGGGACCTCTCCTACCTCTTTTAAATTATATACTTTAGGTATATGTTATCAATGTTTATGTTTCTCCTTGAAATGCACTTTTGAATGATGATATTTCTATATTGGAATCAGAAGCCTTGGTAGTATGAAGGAATTATTCCATTTTGCCTAATGTATGATGATTCTTTGGCATGGTAAAATGCCTATTTATTCTTATCTGTCAAGGATTGTGGTTGTTCGAAAAGATTGAAGTATGAGAGGATAAGAAATTTAGATATTTCTTGAGTAGAGTTTAAGACCCTAATTAATGAACATGCGGGATACATATCCTCTTCTCCTATAACTCAAGGTAACAAGTTCAAATGTTCATATCATGAAATGAGAACCCTTAACTCCCTGGTAATGGATCATGTTAAATTACTTATACGTCCTAATAATACATTCCCTTGTGCTATATTTTTACATGTGAAAGTGATTCCCCTGCTTTACCAAATTAAAGGATTAGGATTAAATAACTTGATTATAGCTATCAGGTCGGCTTACTATCTTATGGCAAATGACTTAAATGGATATCAATATTTATATGTGCTTATGCTCACATTTCTCTTGTCTGAGCATGAATTGTGAACGGTTGGGGAAGGAAGTTGTCTTGTTACTGTCTTGTAGATTGATGAAATATAATGAGGTTGTTTGTTAAGTATATAAATGGCTTGTAAACGAATTTTACCCTTGGACTATGGAACACCTGAGATTGGGAAACTTTAGAGGAATCTTATGGTTGTAAGAGCTATGTGATGAGTTGCGGTAACTTATTCTTCCAAACAATCAAGTCTACTATTTTATTCTTACTTGAATAAGTGACCCCCCTTGATGGCAATTTATGCATGGGAAATCATGACATGGGGTAGTAGGCATAAATCGAATTATTGTACTATGATATGCTTGTGAAATGGACATATGTATATATACTTGCTTTGGTTGAATATTGATGATGCTGAAGTAATATTTAATTATAATTGATCACATACGATGATTATAGTGAATTCATATAAAATTATATTCTTGAGGCTTGTCAAGAGGGAATTATATTCATGAGGCTTGCTAAGAGAGGATTATATTCATAAGGCTTGCCAAGAAGGAATTATATTCATGAGACTTGCTAAGAGGAAATTATATTCATGAGACCTAAAAGAATTGTATTAATATCATAATCTCTGTCCTGGAACGGTGGACAAGACCCCATTTAAATATCATAGTCTCTATTCTAGAACGGTGGACAAGACCTCATTTAAATATCATAGTCTTTGTCCTGGAAAAATAGACGAGACTCTATTTAAATATTCATAGTTTTTGTCCTGGAACGGTGGACAAGGCTCCTTTATTTAACTATTTTATTGTCCTGGAATAGTGGATATATTGTAAACTTGGTATTTTGATTAATGTTTGGGTACTAGATTTGTAATTTACTTGTAAATGTGATTCGGTGATACTATGTGTTCGTGGTAGATTTTCCTCTTTGGCTATGCAGGTTGTGTGAATTAAAACCATGGTCTAGTGTTGGTGGATAGGATGTTGCTTCTATGTCCTACCCCGGTGAGTGGCACACGGTGGCAATTATTATGGTTAGGCTTTTCCCTCACTGAGTATTTTCATACTCACCCTTTTTTTTTGTGCCCTTGCGAGTTCTTCTACTGTGAAACTTCGTATGAGGAGTAGCGGAGCTTCCATGTCTTCAACCCCTTTGATTTCGGGTTGATGTTGATGTTGGATACATCTGGGTTCTTTTGAATAGCTCTATAATGGATAGAACTCCTGGGGTCATAACGAATATTGTAATTGAATGATTTCATATTATTTTTATACTTTTGTTGTGTGTCCTAGCATGTAAAGATAGGCTTATGATGGTGGTATGGGCTCTATCACCGTGCCGGTCATGCCCCCAAATTTAGGGCTTGACATTTTTAAACAGAAAATGCAAAGATTTATGTTAGATGACATTATACAAATATCTAATATAATGATATGGATATCTGTGGTAGAGTACATTAAGTATAAACTGACAAAAGCTAAGGGAACGTGTACATCTAGAGCTAGTGAAACCTTGGGAGTTAATACATACTGATGTTTGTGGTCTGTTCCATGCAACTTCTTGGAATGGACAACAATACTTCATTAACTTCATTAATGATTACTCTAAATAAGACTATATGTACCTGATTCATGAGAAGTCTCAAGAATATCCTGAAAGGTCAAAGAGTTTTAAGTTTTAAAACCCTTCAACTAAGTCCTTTTTTGAGACTAGGAATGCCAAGTTCATTGAGGATGTTGATTACAATGGGAGTGATCATATGAGGAATGTTGTGTTTGAGGTGGAATATGTTAGTATTCCAATTATAGTCACAGATACATTAAACCAAGTAATATTGCCTGAAATAGTTGAACCTAAGAATTTGGGTAAACCTGAAAACACAATAGAAGAGATCATTCATATTCAGGATCAAGAGATTCAATCTCTTGAAATTGAAGAATCTCAATAATCTCAAGCTAAAGTGCCATTGTAGAGATTGACTAGAAGAGGAAAAGTTCATATACCTCAAGTTAAGTAGGAGCAATTTTGTGATACTAGGCTTATATGTAGTTGATGTACTACTGGCTAGTAAAGATATGACATTTTGTGTGAAACCAAGTTCTTTCTATCTAATAAATTTGATAAGAAAGACCTTGGTGAGACATCTTTTGTTTCGGGGATTTAGATCCACAAGGATCGTACCAAATGCACATTAGGATTATCTCAAAAGGCTTATATTTATAAAGTGTTGAGTTGGTTTAGCATGTAGAATTATGCACCAAGTGATACATCTTTAGCCAAAGGCGACAAATTTAATTTGCTCAAATGGAGAAAATCTCATATGCTTCGACAGTAGGGAGTCTCATGTATGCACAATTATGTACGTGTTTGGATCTAGCGTACATAGTAGGAATGTTGGGCTGATACCAGATGAAGGATTACATGCTCACTTGTCAGAGAATAGATCGACTTGAAGTCACTAGATACTCCGATATAGACCTTGGGTGATTTCATCACAACTTTGCAGAATATAGAGGGTATTGAGAGCCATTTGAGAATGTTTTGTGATAGTAAGGCTGCCAAGTTGTATTATGAGAACAATCATAGTTTGTCTAAATCTAAACATTTAGACATTAAGGTTCTGGTTGTAAAGGAGAGAGTTCAGAGTTTCATTGTATCTATAGACTATGTTAGTACAGACGCTGTGATTGCGGATTCGCTGACTAAAGGTTTACCACCTAGAGTGTTTCATGAGCATGTGACTCCTATATGTGTGATGAAATTAGGTCTGTATTCAGTCTGTTATTTCTTATAGACAGTTTTGTTGGATATCCATTGTGAACATTTTGATATATGAATTTATATTATTCATATATATATTTGTGTATGCGTGTCTGTATGTGTGTTTTGAGTACTTTAAACATACGTGATTACTTTCTCTTGCGGTTTAGCATAAAGTTAAGAAAGTGTAGGAATCAGTTAGAAATAAGAATTAATAAAGATCATTTACATGTAATTTCTATGCTATACATCCAACCTAGATCTATGTCATTAACTGTATTAGCATTGTGATAATTGTTAGGTTGGTTACGAAAGCCCATTTGGTTCTGTGCTAATATGGTTAACAGACCAGATTGTTGTAATATATCTGATACACTAAGGTTTATATATATGTATAATTATGTACACATACAATATTCAAAATCATATGTAGTCCAAGTAGGAGAATTGTTAGCATTATTATATATATATATATATATATATTTACTTATTTATTTATTTTTATAAATATAAGTGCTAACAATTATTTGGATAGACTTACATATTAATTGTTGTATATGTGTATAAATATTGGGACATATATATTGTTATCTACAATGAGGTCTAAATTAATGATCTTTATAAAGTATATTTTAGGTTGGACCTATTTGACATATTAAAGATAGTTTAGGGTATTTGTGAATTAATATTATAATATGTGTAAATACCTAACGTAAATTAATAACAATGATGGAGCGTTATTAATATATGAGGTCACCCATTGGGTCAACCAACTGGGCTTGATAAATTAATTATGGTTCCCAGGGTTATAAGAACTTGGTTTTTAGGTTTTGAAAATGTCTATAAATATGTGAGTGTGTGACCCAATATCCATCACCTAAAACCTAATTTGTAAAAAAAAAATCTTACTAACTTTGAGGAGCCTAGACTTTAGAGATTGCTATGGATCAATGTACGCTATATTTCATATTATTCCATCAGTTATTTTTATTATTATCAGTTTATCTATCAAGATACTATATATTTATAATCAAATCATAATTAGAATAAATAACTTCGAGATTTTCGAATTTGAGATTGATCATGAATTTGATTGATTGTGGTTATAATTTTTGTTATTACATCCTTACAAAAGTCATTTAGAAAAGTAGAATTAAATATATAATGTTTGATAATAACTTTTTGATCATCGTTGTCAACATGTAAAATAACAATAATGGAGACTAGTAGTTTGGCATGTATTAAAATACATGTTAATTATTTGATTTATTTCTAAGGTCACTTCTATCAGTGTTTGCTCTGGATTGAACGAATATTGTGCCTTGGGTTTCATTAGCTTTCCACCACGCTCAACTAGCTCTAAATCTCTACAACGACAATATTCTTTGATATCCATCCTAGCCTTTGCATTATCTTTTGTTTTGCCCTTGACATCCATCATGATATTAAAGACGTTATCAAAGTCATTCTTCTCAATATGTATAACATCCAACTTGTATCATATTATATTTTTCTTCCAATATGGCAATTCCTAAAAGATACTTTGTTTTGTCCAATTTTGAGTGACCTACCCTTCAATGGTCACAACTTGACCGTATTCATAAACTATATGAATGTTAAATAGATACTCTGCTCCAAATTTGTGTCCCATCTAACCAAGGAGGAGGTGCTGACCTCTCCTCCTTGTTTTTCAGGAAGGCATTATTGTTTTTCTAGTATGAATGGTCCATTGGAAATAATTTTCAATGATAATCAAAAAAGGAAGTTTTTCGGCCATGTTTAAGTGTAAATGCATATATGACTCTTCCATGTAAATAAGGCGATATAACTTCTCAGTCGTCATCTAACCAAACAACATTTCATATATGGGAAAATCATTTATAGTCCACAGAAGTGCTACCCGTATATTAAAATTTTGCTTCAATGATGCATCATAGGTTAAAACACTTTCATCCCATAACAATTTAAATTCATTTATCAGAGGCTGCAAGTAGACATCTATTTTTGCTTCCAGATTGCTAAGCCTAGGAATAATTAATGTCAAATATTCTTGTCACATGTTTAGGAGGCAGGTTATATGGAGTAAGAATAAAGGGGCAATATGAATACACTTTACCAGATTGTCCACATGATGTGAATCCATTAGTACATAGCCCAAGCCTTACATTGCGAGATCTGCTGTGAATCTTGGATGTGTTTAGTCAAACATTTTCCATGCTAGTCTGTTGGACAGCTGGGCTAGTACTCTAACTTCTCGTTGATTGTCATAATGCTACCTCGTTTCTTTTGCTGTGACTTCAGAAGTGAATAACATCTGAAGTCATGGGATCAAAAGCAGGAACAACAACTGCTTATTTGCCGCTTGCCTATGAGTACCACGACGAGTTCTTTTAGTTGTATACCTATCATTTCTACAAAACTTACACTGTGTTTCATTTATGTCATCCTTGTAGTAAAGCATGCAACCATTCACAAAACAATGAATTTTCATGTACCCAATTCACAACCTTGCAACCATTTTCTTTGTCTGATAAAAGTTGACAGGTAATTGACGTTCAAATGGCATAACCTCATCCATAAATTTCATGAAAGCATTGTAGTTGGCCTCGGCCATGTTGTAGTATGATTTGATGCTCAAGAGCCTTATAGCTGTTGAAAATTCAAAATGACTACTACATCCTTCCTAAAGAGGAGCATGTGCAGTGTGTAACATATCATAAAAGGCATGAGCATCTGGGTTGGGGCGCTCTTCTACAATTTGGTGAAAGTCAACACTTTCCTCATACCAACTCGGTTGTTCATCATTGTCCCCAAGATTAAAAGGTTGCTCAACTAAGGGAAGATACACTATTTGCGAGATTTGTGGCATTCTTTTCCCATGGGACGTCTAGTAATAATAATATGGTTGGAATCGATTCCTATAGAGGTGCAACCTCACTTCATTAGGTGCTAACAACTTCCTACATTTGCACTTTACGTAGCGACATTTTATCATCCCTTCTTCCAAAAATACCAATAATTGAGAGGCATGACTAATGAGGACCTCAACCTCATTCAAAAATTCATCCATAATCCTAACCCTCTTAGGACCCACCCTATTGTACATCCATTGACAATTTTGTGATACATCTATGTTCTCCGCCTAAAATTTCAAGTCACTCAAAGATTATTTGCTATAGGCATCACATAATGAAGTCCATACTCCTCATCAAGGCCACCAAAGATTAACTCAAATAATAAATAAAAGACATTATAAAATTACATGGCAACTTGCATAGGAAGCCTATATACAAGTATAATACCCTAGTTTTTCAATATGTTGTGAGAAAGTGTAAGCTTAGGCGTGTGGAAAATTTTTCGTGAATAGATGGATACCTGTGGGGATTTTTATCGTGCCTATTGATTTTAATGCTTTGAGATGTCATTGCACATTGCTTTGTTTTGTCTTGAAATGTGTGGTTGATAATTCTCTTGAGAGATGATAAGGACTAAAATGATAAGACATGGATGATTGGGATGTCGCGTCAAGGGAATCTTGATTGGAGGTGAGCGGCACAACTTCTCTTTAACATTGTTTTAGTATCAAATATTATTAGAGATAACGTAGTGTAATCTCTCAAATGTTGTAAGGCTATATTCTTAAATCTCAGGATGAGATGATAATGGGGAAATAGGCATGACCTATGGAATAAAGGGTGCAAATTGTTAAATTATCATAACATAATTGTTATTATGATTCAGTTAAGTCCCTATGATAGATGTTGGAGCATAGTTTAATGATTAATATGATCATAATTAATTCATATTCGAATACGTTAGAATAAAAAAGTTGGGAATTGTTCTTTATTATTGTTACCTCAGATGTTTGACTTTTTGAATAGTATGCATGTCTGTGTATAAACTGCTTGATTGTTACTAATGGTACCTCCCTCTCATGGCAAGGTTAAGGAGGATGGTTGGGTGAGTATAGCTCTCGATGGCGCTTTGACCGGTGAGTAGTGGGAATGGCTCTCGTGGCGAGGTCAAAGAAGGTGGCTGGGTGAGTACAACTCCTGATCACGCCTTGACCAATAAGGTGACCATGTTTTAGGGTAATGAGGGTGGCGGGGTGAGTTTGACTCCTGATGGCACCTTACCACTAGTAAGTATCACTAGTTGGATGCGATTGGATGCTGATTGACTATTACATTTTCTTATTTATAGATTTGGTATTTGAGATTTTGGCTCGACAAGAATTTTTATTATGTTTGACAGATTTGAATTTTGTTACAGTAACGTCATACCATTCACTGAGTTTCTATAACACTCTTTGTGATTGTTTTTCCTATAGATCTATTTGACATCGAACACCAGTCAAAGAAGTAGTGAGGCTCATTGTGTGAACTTTCCGTTGCCGGGTAGGGTCGTGTTTCATTTTATGAGGTTCGTAGGTCGCCTTGTAGTTGCGTAGGACACTTAGGATGGATTATGGGTAGCATTTGATTAATTTAAATTCTTTTTATTCAGTTTGGTTTAAATTTTCCTCATTTAAATAAATTGGAACATTGAACTTAAAGTATGTTATGATACCTCATTATTTTGAAAAATAATTTATGTTTTTTTATACATGAGACGATGTTAGGTTTAATATATTATTAAGTAATTTATTCGCTTTAAACTGTGGGGTATATTGGAGGTGGGTTAGGCTTACAATTATGGGAAGTGTCGTTGCTATGTCGG
This sequence comes from Biancaea sappan, assembly GCA_037074585.1. Taxonomy (NCBI): domain Eukaryota; kingdom Viridiplantae; phylum Streptophyta; class Magnoliopsida; order Fabales; family Fabaceae; genus Biancaea; species Biancaea sappan. Next base: position 53,167,859 of record CM073494.1, on the reverse strand, counting down.
TCACATGCCCAGAGAGTGGGTCATGACAACAAGGCACCTTGTTGAACCCTTCTTAATCTTCTCTTATAGTAAAAACCTTTTAAAAGGTAAGTATATATGTCTTGTATATATATTCAAGGTTTTATCTTTGGCTTGATCTTGGTCTTTGAATATGTTGCTAAAGACTAAAGATAGTCAGAATATAAATCAAAGAAAAGGGAAGGGAGGGATATTTGGGCTTCTCTCATCTTAAATGTAACTAAAGCTTTTTAAGCTACTTCCTGAGGTTTAGAGCAATTATACTTCACATCTCCTTCTTCTTCTTTATAGAATATTTTGTATATATATAGTATTTCATAATATTGTTTCTTTATAAAAATCTTAGCATTTGTTTCTTATATCTATTTGGATAACTCTTAATGAAATATAGAAAAAGCAAGTGAGGAATTCAATTTTATAGCTAGTGCCTAGTGGATATGATTAGCTGTAAAGAGCATAAAAGGATTAGTGTGGTATAATTTTTATTACAGCAGTCAATATACTTACTAAGGTTGTCATGACCCAATTTTGAGCACGTGATTGGCATAGTTGTACAAGCCCCATGCCAACGTAAGCCTACCCAACGTCACTTAATCTAACTCTTTTTATTAATTATGTATGTTCCTTATCATACACCATTCAATTTTTAATTAGGAGATATCATGCTTCTTTTAAAATAATTTAAAATTCACTAGGAAAACAACACACAAGTTACATGTGACAGAAACAAATTCCCAAAGTCTTTTTCGGCTTGAATGTTATTCCCAAAATTTTAATTACCGGAAAGACATAAAATAATGTTGGTAGTGCACCAGGTAGGTTCCCAAGAAAAAGATGTAGGTCACAATAGACTGCTTAAATATTAAGTCTTTCCTAGCTAGAATCGTTTTCTAGTCATGCACTCTTATATTATTACATGTTTTAATTTAAATAGGCTCAATTATTTAGATTTCAATCCTACAGCTCAAGTTTTTTTTTAAAAAAACGCATATATATAATCAACCATGGAGAAGGTTTGCGGGGGAATGTACCTGGGTTTCGAGCAAGTCAATGACCACATATCATATATGCATACAAGGGAATTTAAAACCATGACTTCATCCAACGTAAACAAAATTTCGCAATTTATTCAATCATGTAAATCATCATAATCCAATAGAATTAAATTCATAAAGTTCTAGAGAAATAAATGCAATTAATTGTTTTAAATATTTACATCATAAAATAAAAATAAACTGTTCTCCCAAGACCCTCTAAATGTCCTAGTTGGCCACAGAGTGACCTAAACTGAAATAAATAAAACTAACACTGGGGACCTATCCAACAAATGGGAAGAGTTCGACGACTACTCCTCCTCTTGCAGATAGTCCTCGTTCGTTACCTGATTTGAAAATAAAATAAAATAACAACAAGCATGAGATAAAAATCATTGTAAGCGAGTCCATCTTCGTCCTAATAAAATCCAAATAAGTCAGAATAATAAAGCATACCTGAAGACTTTTATCATAAAACACACAGGAAAGAAAATATATACCAGATAGAAACAAATTCAAGTCTAATCAATCCAAACCAACAGATTTAGTACTCGTCAATGACTAACATGCTCGGGAGTACATATAGGCCGGATCACCAATCATTAACCTCTTCATGACACACAACCTCATCCACTCGGTCAAGGCGCCTTATGGGTCACACTCCCGGACCTAGGCTTATCTCCCTACCAAGGGAGCTGTTGTCTTTGCTCTCAGAAGTCAAGACACTCTATCACCCAGGTTTCCTATCTTGACATGAGAGGGGGTACTATCCTATTCAAACATAATCAATAAAACCAACACTCAAGGCAATAACATATCCGATTATCATAGCAATCAAATCCAAAACATAATTCAAACAACAATTAACTCAAGGCGTATGAAAATTCATAAGAATGCCATATCAATAACCCGAATTCATGTTCTCTTGAATTCCACCCCGAATTCTTAATCAAATTCACCCTTTCCTAAGTTTTATGAATTTTCCTACCTCCCTAACTTATTACCTTAATGCTAAGAAATCATTAAAATGGGATTAATTTACTCACTTGGATTCCAATGAATCCTTGCGTGCAAACCGGTCAAGCTCCTTTCAATGTAAAAGAAATTCTGAGGTGCTACCAAGTTGTATTTTCAAGAAGGGAAATTATTGTTAGGGTGTGTTTCTTTTCTATCACTTGAATTCCTTCAAACCTAAAAATGAATTAAATTAAAACCTTACCTTAATCACTTTTAGAATCCTTGAATTTTAATCTCCCTTGAAGTTCCCAAAGGTTGCAAATATTTGGTTTATATTGTGAGTCTTGTGTTTGGGGGGATGTTTGGCCGAGGGATGAGTGTGAGGGATGATTTTCGTGTATTATGTGTGTGGTTGGCTTAGGGTTTTTGAAGAACACGTTGGGAGAAAGAAAGAGGAGAGGGATAATGGGGGAGAGAGAAAGAGAGAGTATGATGGCTACCAAGAGGAGGGGTTTAGGGTTTCTAAGTTGTTTGTCTTTGGTTAGCTTAATTAGATTTAAGTGATTGTTTAATTAATTTAAATTGAGATAATTTGATTTGAATTTGAAAGCTCTTATTTAAATATTAGAATTAATTGTTAGATAGTTTAGCTAGTTTAAAATACTTTAAGAGTTGATTAAGATCACCAAATCTTACTTATAAGATTGTGTTAGTTAGGAAGATTTTGATCTTTTAATATATCTAATTTAATTGCATTATCTTATTATAACCATAATTATTTTTATTATGTTTTGTTATTATATTCTTAAATATACTTTTTTTTTGTATTTTTGAAATCTCCTAAGCTACTAGCTTAAGATTCTATTTGATTTACATATTATTTTATCAATTATCTCCTAAGGTTTTATATTCCTATTAATCTCCATCCTTTTTTTTTTTTTAACATAGGCCCAAATCGGGCCTAAACACTTTCCACAACCCATCTCTTCATGCCCTTCGACAAAGCGTCTTTTTGCAAGATAGTATTCATCTCCTTCAGTGGTTCGATTAAGATCTACTCCTCATGTGAAGCGTACATCGCTACCGTCGCCAGCCAATCTGCGGCAGTGTTTCCCTCTCTCAAGCAATGTTTTAATTTGACCTCTCACCCCCTTCTCATCTTCTTCCTGATACTCTGTATCTCTGTCGCACTAGGGTGGTCTAGACAAGTGCCTCTAATAAGCTCGAGAGCCCTCCTTGAATCCGATTCTAAGATCAGTTTTTGGATTCCCTTCTCCCACACGACATCCAACACCTTAGAGATGCTAATGATCTCTGACAAGATATCCCTTTTAGAGAGCTTCACGGTGTACTCTAATAACCAGTTGCCCGTATCCTCTAGAATAACACCTCCATCCTCTTTTGTTTAAACTTAGAAAATCAAGTTAAGTATTCAAATTGAAGTTTTTTTTTGGATAATTAAATCTAAGATTTAATTTCGAGATAGATGAAAATCCTATATTAAGGAATTACTTATTAGGATTATTTAATACCAAATCTAATATTATATTAGATTAGGTTAGTTTGGATAAATACTAACTTCTATTATTTTAATTGTTGAATTATCCTTATTCTAATTATCTTATTTTCTACTACTTATCTTCTTACTATTTGAAATATTTAATTCTTACTCCATAAGCTAAATCTCACGCCTCCCTCACCCTTTCTATAATTAATTTAATTTGTTAATTATCCTCTTATTTAAATTCCTTTCACCTATAATTAATTATTTCTTAATTATAAGAATTTATTCTAACAACAATATCTCAAGATTTAAATGTCATTTTTCATTTCTTATTTGACACTAAGGTTCCCTAGAATATTCCATTCTTACTCCTACCTTTTATTGACATTTTGCTACACCCCTATGAAACTTTTAGTTTTTTATTTTAGTCCCTATGATTTTCCATTGATCTACAAACAATGAGGGGTGAGGTAGACGACAAGAGAGGGACTGAGAGACGAAGAGTGACTGGCCACCATCAAAACTCTAGTTAAGAAAAGGCCAAAGTTGGGGAGGAAGAGCTGCAGAAAGAGACGATGGACAATGCCTAGGGTAAGAACAGAGAGACAGGCATACAATAGAGCTACGACAAATAGGCTAAGGAGCGAGATGTAGAGAGATGACCAATGGTGACTGAGGTGAGAATAGAGAGATAAACGACAACAGACAGCAGTGAGGGTTAAGGCAAAGAGACGAACGAATTGGAAAAATAGGGCAAGGGCCAATAAGGTTAAGGAAAATGATGTCATTTAAAAAAAAAAAAAAAGACATTAGAGGCGAAAGCTGCCACAAAATTTTCCATCTCAAACAATTTGAAAAATCATAGATGGATTTTTGCCATGCATTTTTCTGTCTCTAACCTAAATTAAATATTAGAGAAGGAAATATGGACCTAATGTTTTTTCCTCCCAAATTCCATCTCTGATTTTGACATTTTTCATATCAAACTTTGGGATGAATTGAATTTGTAACATTTTAGGGATGAAATTTGAGATGAAATATTTTTTGTCTCTAATTTCCGTCCCTAATTTTTGATTTTTCTTGTAGTGTCTTCTGGTTTAATTAGACCAATCTAACCTAGGAAACTTTCCATAAGTTAGAAGGAAAGATTAGACAAATTAACTTTTTTGTAATTTTGAAATTCTGGTTGTCCATTATGGAGCACATGACTAGAATTAAAGAAATAATGAATTAATTGTACACAACAATTTTCAATCCAAAATAGACCATCGTTGTTATAAAACTTTAGAGGACAATTTTGATTTAGACTAATTTGAAATAGGAAACTATCCATCAATTAGAAGAACAAGATGAGATAGAGCGAATGGCATGCAGGGGGAAGCAAATCCTGTGAGGGACAAGCCCAGTGCTTGTCTCAAATCTGATGGTTGGACCCTTATATTTGAGACAAGCATCTTATATACTGACAGTTGGGTCCTTTTGATCCAACGATAACGATCCTGGTCAACTTTTTTTTTTTTTGGGATTTCATGTGTATCAAGGTCATCTTTTGTTGAAATAATAGAGAGATAATTCCTTTAAACTTTTATTCATCAAAGTCCATAGTATATTAGAAAAATTCTTCTTGGGCAATAAAAATTGAAAATTTTATTTCCTCTTTCCTTAGTTCTCTTTTTTTAATTGTTTTCATAATTAACCACATCTTTGCTTCAAAATTGTTTTTTAAGTATCACCCACATCATTTTTTTTAAAATTTCACTTAAGTCCTTAATTAGGTGTTATAATAAGAGTTTTCAAAGATTTTTTTTTTGCAATAAAAGAATGACTTAATTAATTAGGATAATCATAAATCAAGAATGTGGTATCCATAGTTATAATTTGTTATGTCTGTTAGATTTTTTTCTGTTTGCCTAAGGATTTTTGTTTGAGTGTGCATGTGAAAAGCATGAATTACATATTTAATTGAATAAATTGTGTGGTATGATGTGACGCTTACCCTATGAATGAAAAGTGAATCGGGATAAAGGGACTAAAATGAAAAATAAAATTTGGTTAGGGGTTAGATGAAATTACACCAAATGGGACCAATAAGTAGAGATTAATTTAATAAAAATAATGTGAGGCTTTAAAAGTTAATTGAAGGTTTAGAATTTAAGGAAATTAAATATAGGGAAAATAAAGAAAGAAATTTCCCTTAAATAAATGAAATTTAAGGAAAGTTGAATAATAAAATAGTTTTTGAAGATGGAAGATTTTTTTTTTGGGAATAAAAGAATGACTATAAGTTAAAACCATAATTATCAGAGATTAAAAATTGTTTTATTTGTCAAAAAAAACTTTGAAAACTCCTATTGTAACATCCAAGAACTTAAGTGAAATTTTAAAGAAATGATGTGGGTGATAATTCAAAAATAATTTTGAAGCAAAGATGTGCTCAATTATGAAAAAAATTAAAAAGGAAGAACTAGGGAAAGAGGAAATACAATTCCCAATTTTTATTGAACAATAAGAATTTTTCTAAGATACTATGGACTTAGATGAAATAAAAGTTTAAAGGAAGTACTTCTCTATTTTTTCAGCCAAAGATGACTTTGATACACGTGAAATCCACAAAAAAAAAAGGCTGATCAGAATCGTGACCATTAGATCAGAATAATCAAATGATCAAGATATAAGATGTTTGTCTCAAATCATAACCATCTGATAGACAAGCACGGAGATCCGAAGGCCATATTTGAGACAAGTGCAGATATGCTTCCGCAGGGTGGTGGCATCAGCTTCTCTTTGTATTGTTCAAAGTTTGAAGAAGACCAATCATCCTCCATGTACCCTACACTGCTACACATTAAGAGGACATACTTTATTCCACAAACGCAACCAACAGCCTGCGAGATCATGACAACGACAGATAACATATTGTTTTAATAATTTAGGTTTAGGTTTTTTTTTTTTTTAGGAATTACAGAATTGGTCCTTTAAAAAAATTAAATTTCTTTTTTTATTTCATTTATTAAAGTGATATTTGACAACAAAAATTTTAAAATTTAACAACAATAAATTTGGTAATTTAACAATAAAAAGATTAAATTGAGAGTGCAATACTATTATTAAAGTATTAAATTGAAGACAACTATATTTTTTTAGGAACCAAATAACTAATTTGCTCTTAGTTTTCTAAAAAAAAAAGTAAATTAAAGTTAAAATGATAATTGCATGTAAAAAAAATCCTACTTTAATTTTTTTTTTGGAAGAAGGAATAACTCTAGTCTAGACTCTAGAGTCTAGACAAAGAATACGAAAATATTCTGATCATAATAACAAAAAGATGGAAACAAAAAACCCCTAAAATATCTGTAGGAATTGTTTTATTTGTCACTCGAGTGCTAATTTTTAGGCCTATAAATACCGCCATACCACACTACATTCTGCAAATAGCAATCTCTACTGTTAGGAGGATAGAGCACTAAACAAAAAGCAAGAAACTGTGAGAAATGGAGGACTTCCCAGTGATTAGCTTGGAGAAGCTCAATGGCGAGGAGAGAGAAGCCACCATGGAGAAACTCAAAGACGCCTGTGAGAACTGGGGATTCTTCGAGGTACCCAGTTCAGTCCTTCAATCTGGACTATTTCATTTCAGATCCGATACGATCCAGATCAAAGGAAATAAAATACTGCAACAACACAACAACAGTTTTACTTCACTAAATCTATTACCTGGTACTGTTTTCTTTTTGGTTGATAGAAACGTGTGTGATATTTGCTTGGTTGGTTATGAAATAATAGGTGGTGAATCATGGGATAGCCCTTGATTTGATGGACACAGTGGAGAGGTTGACGAAAGAGCATTACGAGAAGTGCATGGAGCAGAGGTTCGAGGAGGGGATGGCAAGCAAAGGGATTGAGAGTGTGCAAAGTGAGGTCAAAGACATGGATTGGGAAAGCACCTTCCACTTGTGTCACCTTCCTGAATCCAACGTTTCTCAGGTCCCTGATCTTTCTGATGACTACAGGTTAGTTAATTAACTGCACAAATCAAACCCTTTTTTATCGCTGTTTTAAATTGTGATTATTGTACGTAATCGCTGACGTTGTCGATGTCACAACGTAAATTGTAGAGAAAACAGATTCACACACGACTATTGGGGCCCGCGTGGTCACAACTGTTCTACAGTAAACTATTTTAAAAATTAGGGTTAAAATGCAAAGTAACTTCACTCAACTTGGGAGTGTCCAGTTGATACTTGATAATAAACTCTCCTAAACTTTTTTGTGTTGTATAACCTTTTTTTTTTTTTTTGCTTCCATCTAAAATCTTAATGTCTCTTGCCTTAAAGAGGGAAAATCAACATAAACTGCTTTTGATCTATTATCTAAAATGATAAAACATTTTTTTTATTTTCTGTTTCTTTTTTTCAACAGAAAAAGGTCTTTTAGGAAATAAGTTATATTTATTTTTTGTTAATTTGACTTTTTAAACCTACAAAGATGAGCAATATAAATGAATGTTCTATACAAAAATGTCAAAAGAGAGGCTACGTTGCAAATATTGTAAGTTTAGAGGATTCATTTTCAACTTTTAAAATTGAGGAAATAAATTAGAGAACTTACTAGTTGGAGGTGCGAGAGTGGAGAGCAAATACGCATATAGATAGAGGTCCCACATATATAAACAGAACTAAGATTAAGCATTTAGATTAAGCCAAACCATTACAAAGAAAAAGCAAAATTAGAGACGAAAATTAGAAATAGAATAAATTGTTTCTAAAATGTTAAAAATTTATCTCAAAATATAGTTTAAAAATTTGAGACGGAATCTAAGGTAAAATTTATTTCATCTCTAACTTCATCTCTAATATATTATTCATATTTGTTTTTAATTAGAGACAAAATCAGATTCCGTCTTTGAAATGTTGAAAATCTATTTCAAAATTTAGTTTAAAAATTTGAGATAAAATTTATTTTTCATCTCAAACTTTTGGCAACGCCAGGATCAAAGACTAAAGATTATCTGTCTGTGAATCTGTCTTTGAACAATCAGAGATACATTTTTATTTAATCAGAAACGAATTTTTCCGTCTCTAATATCTTATTTTCTTGAAGTGAACTGTCAAAAGAAAAGAAGCCAAGTTTTAGATTTCACTCCACACACACACACATATATATATATTCATTTTATTAATTTTGTCTGATATATATTAATTTTATTATTTTCTGTGATGCAGGAAGGTGATGAAGGAGTTTGCATTGCAGTTAGAGAAACTAGCAGAGAAACTGTTAGAGCTGTTGTGTGAGAATCTTGGACTAGAGAAGGGATATTTGAAGAGGGCATTCCATGGGTCAAGAGGGCCAACTTTTGGGACAAAGGTCGCAAACTACCCTCACTGTCCCAAGCCAGAGCTGGTGAAGGGTCTTCGCGAACATACCGATGCAGGTGGGATCATCCTTCTCTTCCAAGACCACAAGGTCAGTGGCCTTCAGTTCCTCAAAGATGGCCACTGGGTTGATGTGCCTCCCATGCGCCACGCCATAGTCGTCAACCTTGGGGACCAACTTGAGGTAATTAATTCTATTCACTTACTTTAACAAACCTAATAAATAAATAAATAGTGGTTTACTTTATTTAGATGACAAATACTGGATGACTTGCTTGGCCCCCACAAATATTGGAGCTTTTCGCACAAAGTTTTTTAGGACAGATCATATAGAAAAGTAATTCAGGCAAAGTTTGGGATTGGGCCTAAATTTTGTTTTACATTTTATTTAAGACAAACTCCATTTCAGTCCCTTAAAGATAGGATATTTCTCAATTTTGATATCCTATATACAGAAATTGCTTTTTCAATTTGGCCCCTCTGGTTGGAATATTCTTCCACTTGGTTTCATAAAATTATTTTTTTAATTTGATTCTATGAATATTTCTTAATTTGTTTAATCACAAATAAATATATTATCATTAACATCCTTTTGTCAAATTGTTAGAAGTGAAGCTGACAAAAGTGATGATATGTACGTAACATAATTGTTTGACAAGTTACTACTTAGTCGGCACAATTATTTAATATATAGATTGACATTTTCTTAATAGCAAATCAATAGGAGGACATTACTAGTGACAAATTTATTTATAAGAGGCCAAATTAAGAAATACTCTATTTCTGAGAGATCCAATTGAGAAAAATAATTTTATAAGAGATTGAATTGAGAACTTTCCCATATATTAGGGACTAAAATGTGAAGACAACTCAATGAGATATCAAAGTGAGAAACACTCTATTTATAAGACTCTTTTCTTTAGAAAAGGTTTGACTCAAAAAAAAAATCATTTATCAGCTTTAATTTTGAAGCTTGAATTAAATTTCGGACAAGCGCAGTCCAAGATCAAACTAAAATTTATCCTTCTTTTTCTTTAAAAAAAAAAAGAAAGATTTAATTTGTGATCATGTTTGTTGATTAAAACTACAAGCCGCACCATAACTAAATCAAAGACCCACTGGGCTACAGCTGCACACACAATTTTGGTCCTACCAGTTCAACCAACCTTTGTTGACAAATTTGTCAAGATAATTAATGATTCTTCTGGAACACCTTTTCATGGAAATTAAATTGAAACAGGTAATCACGAATGGAAAGTACAAGAGTGTGGAGCATCGTGTGATTGCACAAACAGATGGGACCAGAATGTCCATAGCCTCATTTTATAACCCAGGCAGTGATGCTGTGATATACCCAGCACCAGAATTGGTGGAGAAATCAGAAGCAGAGAAGCATCAAAAATACCCAAAATTTGTGTTTGGTGACTACATGCAGCTCTATGCTAAGTTGAAGTTCCAGGCCAAAGAGCCTAGATTTGAAGCCTTCAAAGCATCGAATAATGTCAATCTGGGCCCTATGGCAACTGCTTGATCAACATGTATGTTCTACTATATATAGGTTGAAAGATATGTTTACTTAGGGAAAAACTAGAATGGAAAACTTTCAAGTATATGTGTACGTTATGAAATTCATAAAAATATGATAGTGTGGCCTGTAGTGTTTTACAGTTGAATGTATAATGTAACCAAAAGTAATTAACAAGCGTATGTGTTTGTTTCTCAATGATGTATGAATAATATCTATATTGTGGTAGGTGTGAGTTGTTGTGTTGTATCAGTTCATACTAATTAAGTTTCAATTCAAAATGTTGTGACTTTTCTAAACGCTACAATGCCTTAGTGTTGATCTAATGGGTTTCACTTTATGTTTGATGATGTTAAAAATTAAATAATTAAAAGATAGTTTTAAAAACTAATAAATATTTGAAAATGAAACGGAAGGGAAATATTTAAAATTTTTCAGATTTGTGTAAAAGGAAATTAGAGGAACATTTTTTTTTTTTGGGATTTTGGAATATGAAATTAGAAGGAAAATATTTTGGAAGTTATAGATTTATGAAATGCAACCCAAAATAATTAGTCAGCTTCGAAAATCATGGAGACCACTTTGATCTATTGCACAACATCAAGAAGCACAAGTTCAAAATGTGGTCACATACAAAGTAACAAAGATGCACTTTCAAGATAAATAACAAATGCAATTTAGGACCAATCTAGAGAGCATAAGTCAACCAAACATGTACCCCTTAAATCAATGAAGAAGACAAATTTTCATCTAAAATACCCAAACACATGTTATGCAGCATGTGATGAAGAAGCCATTTAAAGCAAAATGTCAATTCCATGGCATGCATCACGCATTTTCACATGTTATTCAGTCCAAAATGTCATCCATATTTTTCACATAAGCTGGACCTAGCAATTCCATGGCATGCATCACGCATTTTCACATAAAGGGACACAACAGCTGCAGAATGTACAAAGAGAACAGAGGAAGCAGAAGTATCCAAGCCATCAATGGCTTCCAAGCATGCATAAGTCATTCAAATGATGCAAAACGGCGTCACACAAGCAAGCTTCTCTATCTCTCTCTCTAATGCGCATCAAAACGGCGCCGTATGAGCGTCTAACAAGGCGCCGTTTTAATGAAACGTTGGAACCCCGCCCCATCCCTTTCTTTGTATATCTTTTTGGTTTTGGCTCTCTTTGAGACTTGCATTCAAAGGAGTCCCTCTTAATTTTTCTTAACATTTCCAAAACAATATATTTTTAAAACAAAACTTCATTTTAGTCTCAACTTTTTTGAAACTCCCAAAATGACCTCTTTTAATTTGAATTTGAACCCCAAAATTATTGTTGATTTCAAATTAAGCCCTTTTTGGCAAATTCGACCCAAGAAATTTTAAGTTAACTTTTTTCAATGATCAATCCCTAAACTTTGGAGATTTTATTTGAAAATGATACTTTTCAATTTTGACCCCCAAAATTTTTTAGATTTGCAAAATAGTCATTTTTCATTTTTAATCCTCAAAACTTTGAAAATTTTCAAATGAAACCCTTTCAAGTTCAAAACCCAACAACTTTGGAATTTTTCAAAATAGTCCTTTTCACATTTTGCCCCAAAACTTTGGGCATTTTCAAATTAACCCCTCTCCAAATTTAACTCAAAATTTGAGTTTTTCAAATTAGTTATTTGGCAAATTTACCTATACATTTGTCCTTTTTGCAAATTTATCCCAAAACTTTAAGATTTCCAAATTAGTCCATTTTGCAAATTTACCCCCAAAATCTTTGAGATTTACAGATTAGATCTTTTTGCAAATTTACCCAAGGGCTTTTGAAATTTTCATATGTAACTTTTTCCAATTTATCCTAAAAATTCTTTTGGAAATTTCAGTTTGGTCCTTTTTTCCCAAATTAACCCTAGAACCTTAGGAATTTTGCAAATGACCTCTTCTATTAAATTAACTGGAAAACTTTTGGGATCTTCACATTGATCTATTTTGCAATTCAACCACAAAACTTTTAGGGATTTTCAAACTGGACCTTTTTTAAAAATTTGAATTTCTGCCCCTAAAATCTTAGAATTTTCAAATAGACCCCTTTTGCAAATATTTCTAGGTTCGGGCCTGGAGACCTTTAAAAAAAATTAGCCATTTGATATTGTGTTTTGTTTATGACCTTCTAAATTTTCTAAAAATTGCAAAAAGAGCTCTAACAAAATACGCTTTCTACAACACTAAAATTTTTTATTTAGGAATTAGGAATATTATTTGTAACTAATATTTAGTTTACTTTCCAGATTTATTACTTTTTGCTTCTTCATGAGATAGTTTTTACATTCATGAGAAATGTAAGTATTGAACCATTTCCAAGATTTTTTTTTTTGAGATACTGAATAATTTGGAGCAAATATTTATTCTGCTAAAATAAGTCTGTTTTGTTCTGTTCTTTTAATAAATCTTGAATAATGCACAGGCTGTAGTTTGGACTATAAATGTTAATTTAATTGTAGTACTCTTTAGACTTATTTAAATACATGTGATATGGAACCCACTTGCACTTAGACATTAGTGGACTATTGAGTTAACATGTAGACCTTGTGTATTAGTTCGTCTGTGATACCTAAGATTACTGGTTAACTCAACTACTTAAGGAAATATAAGGAAAAATATTCGTATAAAATGGGAAAGAATAGAAACTCTTATATATACACACCCTGTTGTTTCTAAGGCATATTCATTTATGCTTGTTTCGCTTCTTATGAGTGGATTATAATTTACAAATATATGGTATTTATAATTATTATTTACCTTAAGTGACAGATTTCGGAGTTAATAATCTCAATTTCTTTGCTAAACAGATATTAAAGAAGAAGGTTAAACTGCCAAAACTTGGGTTGACTTGCTCAAGAAAGAAAGGCAAGTTCTGTTTGGTTTTTGCAAAATCATGTCTTGTGTGTTATTATTCATCTCTAAATTTTGATAAAATTGTTGTAAAACATAAAGAAAGTACTATGAAAAGTAAAAGATAAAAGGATAAATTGAAATAAGAGAACAGAGGTTCTTGGTATTCAACTTGAATATCAGAATCCTTGTACATGATCCCTATTTATAGGACTCTAATCGTAATAACAGTAAGATAAGAATAAGAATTTAATCCTACTAAGATCATAACTTAATTTCTATTGGAAACATCTTATATGCTTTTTCTTTAGAGACTGAAAATTGGTAGAAAAAATAATATTGATACAGGTGTTGTTGGAAGAAATTTTCTTACTGAATTAGTGACTGATATTCAGTTGAAAACAAAAAATTATTAATGACTACGTTTTCTATAAGAAAGACAGTTAGAATAGGGTGGATGGTTACTAATGTTATATAGCTCTATGGCTCTTGGGATAGTCCCTCAAGCCATGGATCTAAAAACTTTTTTAAAATAACAAATTTTTTTTAAAAAAATATTTATGTGGCTCGAAGCACCCTCCGTTGAACCGCATATGTATTCAACACATGTCTTTTTTAAAAAGAGTAAAGGAGAAGTTGAAATAAGAGAATAGAGGTTATCCATATTCAACTTGAATATTAAAATCCTTGTACATGACCTCTATTTATAGGAATCTGATCCTAATAACAATAAAACAAGTATAGGAATTTAATCCTCCTAAAATCATAACTTAATTTCTAATGGAGGTTATAGGATAAGTCCTTCTGGGGGGGGGGGGGACATGGTCATCTACTTTATAACAAAAACTTGTTAATGCAAAGATTTTGAAGTTAAGGTTTTTTATTAATTATAACCAATTTGGGTACTTATAAAATTAAGGAATTTGGGAAATAAAATGTGTTTTCGGAAAATGGGATTTTAAATGAATCAAAAAGAAATGGGCCTTTAGTTGTTGTCAAATAAGACTTCTATTATTAGGCCTTCAGGTTTATTGGGCTTCTGATTCATTTTTGGGCCCTATTGATTTCAACTTAAACCAAGGCCTTTCTGATCCAAATAATCTTTTTAAAAGAACAAGTCATAGCCCAAGTCCCAATATGGATTTAGAAATTTTCTTGTGCAGGTTTTGCCTCGTGGATGCGCGTGGAACACAGGGTGGGTTTAAGTAATTTAAGGTACAAAAGCTGGATAATAGGAAGCTAAGTCTCTTCTTAAGCCGCCTTCATAAAACACAGTCTTCTCCCTCCTGAAACCCACAAAAGCAAAAGAGATATGGAGGAGTTGAGCATTAATGATGAATGAAAATATTGTTGAGGCATTAAGTTGTTTTTTAGTCATCGTCACCTACCAAGACACAGGTGTTAGGAAAGGCTTACACCCAAGAAATCATGTTGTAATGAGTGTTGAAGAAGAGCAGAGCCTTGGGTCGAGAATGTAAAGTTTGAAATGAAAGGAAACAAGAAAAAGTACAAAATTAAATGAGGCAAGGAAAGAGAAAATCAAATATAACATATTTGTTCTAGTTCATCTCGTTGACAAGCCCATATCCAGTCCCTGAGCTAACACTTAAGATATTTTACTTAAATCATCCTTACAATTAACGACATAAATTTGCTAGCACAATTACTTTCCCAACACATAAACCTCAAGGATCCTTAGTAGATACAAGAGGATATATATATATATATATATATTCAACAAACTTGAAATTTTCCCCCTTAGATTATTATGTGTATAGAATTCATGGTCTTGGGAACTCTACTCATATATAGATTGTGATGACCAAATTCAGTTCATGTAGTTTTCCACAAATGCAATCAAACTTGATAACATTTACACAAACCATGATATAAGATAGGAAAAAAGTTCCTTCGTCTTGTATTAAACTTCACAATTGAATTCTTATCTCTTCAAGGTGGTTGCGCAATAATAAGGTATCCCAAGAAGTCCTAAAATGTGCTTCCACATCTAGGAATCAAGAGAACATGACAAAAGGGTCAAAACCCCTCCCCCCAATTAACCACATAATAGTACACTGCGACTCAGGCGCCACCCATGGAGCCTTGGGCACCAGCCCTTCAACTCTCTAGTGCTTGTCACCTGGGGTGCCCAATAGAGCTTCGACAACCAGCTGCAGTTCCATCATTTTTAGCTCCAAAATCTTTATTTTTCACCATTTTTCATGATTCCTTCAATGGGGCTCGTACACTAATGTTCTAGGATCATTATAGAACTAAAACCCTAAGAAAATTTCAAGAATAGGTGCTTGGATCAAGGATTCCTAACTTAGAACCCTAATTTTCCTTTTATCACTTTAAACTCTTGAAATCCATTCTTAATCTTGTTACAATCATGAATTTGTGTTTCCAAACTCATCAACAATCATCTTAGAATGTTTTAAGAAGAGGATCAAACCTTAAATTCCATGAACAATCTCAATCCCCACCCCAAAATTCAAAATTCTAAAAAAAAGCATCAAAAGGAATAGGGAAGGAAGAAGAAGAAGAACGGGGAGAAAAGAGAGTCCTTACCATATTCCCAAGCTTGCTATGACCTTTTCTAGATCTTTGGTTTGCCATGCGAAGAAGAAAAGGAGAAGAAAGCTGCCGGATGTTGGATGAGAAACAAACTAGAGAAAATGAAAGAGAGACAGGGGGGAGGCTGGACATTTATTTAGAGGAAGTGGGACCCACTTGTCATATATTCAGTTTGGTCTCTCAAGAGAAGAAATTTTATTTAAGACCCTATGGGAAAAAGAAAGCTTTCAGCTTACATTTTGGGTACCCAACTACAATCCTCCAATACATATCATCAAATGAATATTTCTATATATAAAAATATCCCAAAGTTTGCAGTTATTCACTTTAGTCCTTAAACAATTTATTTACACTTACTACTAACGTCTCATTCCTTATTAACTTCAAGTCTCTTTATTAACATAGTAATACCTAGGGTATTATACAGCCAATGTTGGGTATGTCAAGATTATATTTAAAACCACTCAACTTTAAACAAAACTAACAATATTAACCCAGTGGTCAGTACTTCAGCACACGCACAAGTGCTTATTAGAAAAAATAAATCATATAATTGAATAACTCAAACAATTAAATAGTAGTGTAAGTGAACATATTAAGCTAGTCTTTCAAAAATTACGTGCACATGGGGAGCAAAGATATAAGCTAGTCTTCCACAAATTGCACCACACAAATTAAATCCACCAACAAGATTCTCACCTCAACTTCTATTATATATCACTACACACACAAGGAAAAATGTGAAAAGAATAGTAAATATTCAAGTAAAATAAGAATAAAAAAAAAGAAAGACTCAGTTAGGTTTTAGTCCCTTATATTAGTAATACCATATCTTAGGAAAAGGTATAAATTAAAATGAATACAATAATATAAATAAACTGTCACTAACTAGTGTAAAGTATGAACACACTACTGACTGCATACATTCTTCCTTAGCAAATCACTTGTGATTGTAATTGAAAAAAACCCACTAAAAGATATGGCTAACATGCAAGAAAATTTGTCATTAAATGATTTTGCTTAATGACTTAGAATTGCAAATAAATGAATATGGTCACATTTAAGTGAAATAATTACTATTATTATATACAGTGACATTTAAGAAGGAATTTGGATTTCACTCCATCCTTCATATTTCGATTAGCTATTTCCCAACCTATTGTATGATTAGATATAACAAAATTCTTAATACTTTTCTCAGCCTTGGGTCTTAATTTAGGGTGAAGAAAAACAATATTGAGACAATGCTGGCAACCAGAAATGGGAAAATTTAAAAAAAAAATACTAATGCAAAGCTTCAACATCCCAACAACTAGAAACCACAAACATTAAAAAAAAAAAAAACAAACAAACAAACAACAAACAAAATCAATTCACTTACCTTACAGAGAGAACACCCAACTTTGGTAATCCACAGAGAACGCCCAATGACTGGAACATTACAGAGACAACGACAATATTTGAGGCAAAGGAAGGAAAGAAGATAGAGAGAGAGAGAAAGAGAGAGGGCATACCAGGTGATAGTTGAGAAGCTGCAGACGACAATGGAGAGAGGGCATATTAGAGGATGGTTGTGAGAGAGAGATAGAGAGAAACACTAAGACAATGCAAATGTGATTGACTCGAGGATGAGAATTGGGGATTTATGTTAAATAATTAGAAACGAAATTTTGACTTGAAAAACTCCATCTCTAACATCAATACGATGTTGATGCAATTAAATTGCTATTAGTTGCTATTAGAGACGAAATTTTGACACGAAAAATTTCGTCTCTAATACCAATACGAGGTCGTACCAATTAAGTTAACTAGAGACAGAATTCAGGTACAGATTAAATTTGTGTCTAATATTTTCACACCTTAAAAAATACATAAAAAAAAAGTGGGGATGAATTTTTGGTACGCCATAATCTATCTCTAATATTAAGGACAAAATTTCTATTAGAGATGGAAAATTTCCCTCCCAAAATCTGTATCTGATTCCCTGCTTTTTAATCTGAATTCAAGGACAAAATTTTCATCAGATTAGGGATGGAATTTGAGACGGACAAGTTTCATCTTTGAATCTGGTTTTTTTGTAATGAATGTTTGGTAAACAAGTTTATTTGAGTAGCTTATAACTTATTTTAAAACACTACTTTGAGTAATGTTTAACTTATACCTTTTATATTTTTCTTCCTATTTTACCTTTAGGTTGTGTTCAAGTGTGCAAATAAACTAGTTTATAGCTTATTTGATTAGTTTATAGTTTATTTGATTAGTTTATAGTTTATTTGACTAGCTTATATGCTCGTTATAAGTGTTCGATAAACAAGCTTATTTTAATAGTTTATACTTTATTTTGAAACATTACTTTGAGTAGCTTATGGTTGTGATTGGCAAGTTAAATAAGCTAGCTTATAGCTTACAGTTTATTTGACTAGCTTATAAACTTGTTAGAAGTGTTTGATAAATGAGCTTATTTCAGTAGTTTGTAACTTATTCTAAGATGCTACTTTGAGTAACTTATAGCTTTCATATTTTTCTTTCCTTTTTACCCTTGTTATTTTATAAAAATACTCATTATACTCATTATACCCTTATGTATATATATATATATATATATATATATATTATTTTAATTAAAAAATAATAATATGTTTTATTTGTATTATTTTGGGATTATAAAATATATTTTCTTTTTCGTCATTTTACATTTTTCAGCTACTTCAACATCTACTTTTATCAAATAATTCAATAAGTTAACTTATAATCTTTCAGCTTTCAGCTAGCTTATAAATTATTTTTGCCATATAGCTTTTGATTTTTTATTCTTATTTTACCCTTGTCACTTTTTCAAAATAGTCATTATACCCTAAGCTTATTATAATCTGAATCTCCAAATTTCTTCACTTGTTTGTGAATAATTTTTATTTTTATTTTTAATTAATTTTTATCTTTAATTAAATTTATATATATATTATTATTTTATATATAATAAAATATATATAAATATGTAACATATAATAAGTTAAAAATTAAAAATTGATATGTTTATTTGTATTATTTTAGAATTATAAAATATACTTCTTTTTATGTCATTTTACATTTTTTAGCTATTTCAACGGCTACTTTTACCAAACATTTCTAATTCAATAAACTAGCTTAACAGCTTCCATCTTTCAGCTATATGCTTTCACCTAAAAATTAGCTTTTAAGCTTTCACTAATTTATATGTTATTTTTGTCAAACATAGCTTAAGTATAATTTTGTATATATAGATATTCCTCATATAAAATTATTTATTATATTTGTAACAATCACATGCAAATTCTTGGTGCTGAGCACTAAAAATTGAGGCTCAAACTTGTATTTGGGCAACAACCTACCTATGTTTCTTGTCAATTGCCTCTTTCGCATGGATGGTGCTATTGCCCACCTTTCCAGCCATCCTTCTAATTGCCACCATTCAAAGTACCAAATCATCCACACACTTCGCACCTACATGGCTTCCCATGACACAAGCTACAACTGTGTGTTCCAACGAGAAAATGAACACCAAATGAATGGCATTGCAATCTTGAATGATCTCATGAACGTCGCAGGCCATGCCCTCAAGGGCCACATCACGTCTCTTGGCCCATTAATCCTACCCATATCAGAGAAAGTAAGGTTTTGGGAATGAAGATGGAAGCTTATGTTCCTAACTTCAAGTTGGCATTTTGAGCACTTTTGCATTCACATGGGAGGAAAGGCAGTGATATGTAAGATGCAAAAGAGTCTAGGGCTTGAGGATTAGGATGTGGAGCGTTCAAGGATGACACTTTATAGATTTGGGAATACGTCATCGAGCTCAATGTGGTATGAGTTAGCTTACTGTGAAGCCAAAGGGAGAATGAAGAAGGGTGATAGAGTGTGGCAATTGGCATTTGGGTCTAGGTTCAAGTGTAACAGTGTAGTGTTGGTTGCATTGGACAATGTTGGTGCAACGACTATGAAGAATCTATGTAGGGATGACATTCATGAATTCCCTATTAACGTTTGCTGCTCACATCTCTTAAACTCATTGATCCAAAGTAATAAATAGACAAGATTATGAATTTACTCCCTAAAAGGTTGGCAGTGGTCCCAATTTAGTCTTTGACTACATTAATCCATGAAAGATTGTGATTATTCAATTTGGTTCTTTTTGTTATGAAATCACAAAATCCAAGTTACTAAATTTCAAAATTTTCATTGTCAAAAGTCACTTTAACAAATGGAGACACTAAATTGAAAAAAACACAATCTCTCATGAATTAAATTGAAATGCTTGGGGCCCTTTTGGTACCTCATCTAAGGAAGGAAAGAACAAGATACTTCTATTACTATGCATGTTTTTCGACGTTTGGTAAGGCATAAGGTACAATAACTTGCAGGAAGATGGAATTCCCTCTTCTATATTTTTTGTACAGATTTTTTCCAGAGCATTCACGATGGAAGAGCGCTCACGGGAATGGAAAACACTTGGAGGAAACATAAGACTTCTGAATTTGCCCTTGCTGTCTTTTTAATTTAAGGTGTTAAAATTTGGACAATGGGATATGATTCTCTATTTTACAAGATTGAAACAGAATTAGTGATCCCAAGTTACATTGAAGAGGTCAATAGAATAAAATTTATGTATTGTTTTCCTTTAAAGAGAATAGACAGAAAGCAATATATGTTGTTCAATCTCTTGTTCTTGGAATTTTTTTGCCAAAAAGAAAGAGACGAGAAAGAGAGAAACTAAGTGGCGATGGAGAGAGATGAGAAAGAGAGGCAATAAGGGAGAGGGAGGAGAGAGACAGAGGGCAAAGTCTTCGTGCTCTGCTCTGGCGAAATCTTCAGCGAGGTTTCTGGCCTTTAACTCCAGCAACTACTTCCCCTCTATGATAGAAAGAGAGAGAGAGAGAGATAGAGAAGGCAGAGATAAGATGCAAAGATGAGACTTGATAAAGATGAAAGATTGAGAGGTGAGAGGCAAAGAAGGGGAGAGAGAGTCTGATAAAAAATTCATTAAAAAATAAGGTAATTTAGTAAATTAACCTCACATATTCCATTTTCTTTCCATTAAAAAATACATACCAAACATATTTTTTCTCTTTTCTATTATTCTTTTCATACCAAACAAAATTTTTTTCCCTTTTCCCTTTTCCTTTTCCTTTCTATTTTCCTATTTCTTTTCCATTCCTACGCTGTCCTAGCTACTAAACAGGCCCTTGATCCTTTAGGGCTAAATTGAAACAACTCTAGGAACCAAATTAATAATTTGCTCTGTGCTTTATCTTGTTTTTCAGCAATTTGTTGTGTGTTAGGTCGATTTGGCAAGCGCACCAATCGTACAAGTAATATAGAGTGAGTAGAGTATCGTTCCCACGAGGATTGAGATACCAAGTACCCGCGAAGCTAAAGTTAAATGCTATCTAGACGAATCATTAAACGGAAATATAAATCTAATGCTACAATTTAAACTAAACTATGTCTAAAACCTAAAACTAAGCTACTCCTAAAAACAATAACCTATGATTGATGGGATTGACTTCATTTAATTCTTAATCCGACTAATTCATAGACAAATGAGTCTTTGAGTTACTAAAGACTGATTCAATCAAATTACAAATCCTTTTGGAGTTGGTTAAGCTCTTTTAAGTGTTTGAACCCAATCCCCTAGAGAAACAAACCTACCTATCACAAATGATTGTTTAATTCCTTAATCCAATCATTCAAGTAGGTGATTAAGTTTAGGAACTCATAAAAACCACATGAATAAGATTATCCATCCCTAGATTAACCCGATTTATGGTGGAATTTACAATGGGCTAGTTGATACCTAGCTATCCCTAGCATAGATAAAAACCCCAAACTCATAAAAGTGGTGATCAAGCATTTTTAGAGCAATTCAATACCGTAAATCCACTCCAACAAAATACGAAATGTAATTGAGAAGAATCATTCAATAACAAAACCTCATAAGAAATTAAATTACATCAACCACCAAGCCCATCATTCTTCATAGGTTCCATTATCATCCCCTTACTCTTGCTTTTATCATTTGTACATGCTAGTCTAGGGCACGAATATTCCTAGAAGGATTTTCCCAAACCTCAACTAAGATAAAACCTAACTCTCCATAATTCCTTATGTGAAAATCAAGTTCATTAAATGACCAAACCCTAATTTGACTATATGAGGCTAATAACTATATTCCTATGATATTAGCAAATCAATCCCCTCTCCTTTAAGGTTCAAGAACTCATACAACTTAATCCTTTGGTCTTGTTTCTACCTCCCCTTCCCAAGTTTGGTAAAAACACCCAATCATCCCAATAAATGGCCAATTTAAAGGAAAGCATTAAGATTGGAATAAATAAACATGCATTAACCAAGTAATAACTACAAGAGTTCGAGAAATTACACAAAACCTAATCTAAAATCGGGCTCATAACAACCCTTGAGTTACATACTACCTACCACTACATAATACAAGAAAATAAAACATGAAAAGAGAAGAAAATGAAGAGGAAAGAGAAGAGATGGGGGAAGGAAGACCAATCCATTGAAGGAAGGCTCTTCTCCCCCTTAACCAGTTCTGTAGAGTAAACCCTAGCCGCCTCCAAGCTCCCCAAAATCTCCCAAGTCCAAGATTAGGTCAAAATGCTCAAAAAGGAGAATTTATGCTGCTGGTCCGAAGTTTGGCGCCTGGGCGCCAAGGCTGCAGCTTCAGATTCAAAGTTCATGGGTCGGGCGCCTGGGCGCCAACTGGGCAGAGAGCCCTGGTTCTTCACATGCCTGGCGCCTGGGCGCCAGGCCACTGGAATTTGCTTTCTCTTGTTTTCTCCCCACAAATGCACCTACAGAAAACAATAAATAAAATAAATTAAAAAGGCAATAAAAGGTGCAGAAAAACAAGAAAATACGAACACTAACAAGCACACGGAAATTGTACGAAAACAAAGATAACAAGCACAAAAAGAAAGCAAACATGGCTAAAAGAGGACCGAAAATCCCAAATATGGTGACATTATTTAGTGACTTTCTAGGACTTATCATTGTGATTTCTACTGGCATAATGAGTCTCTGTAAGTTAATATGTTGTGATTTTTTCTTGTTTTCCTCAACTAGGTTATTGTTTTCCTTGCGGTCACTTTTTGTTTTGACCACATAGCTATCTTCATCTTTCTTGTCTTTTTCGTTTTCATGTGACTGTAGTCATTCGCTACGCAGTGGCGTTTGTTTGATCTTCACTTGTTTTTGCTCCTTCATTGTTCACCCTTCTGTACCTATCACATTAATTTCAAATTTATTAGGGATTGGTTTGGTATGCTAATATTCAAGACTTAATTTCAAATTTTGTTGAAAGTTTCCCAAGAGATGATTTATTTTGTTGAAAACTCAAGAATGTGAGTTTCATATATGGCTATAATGATATCCCAAACTATGATATCATTACACTCTGTTGGAAAATTCATTATGCTGTCTTTGCAAATGCATATGAGGACCTTTTTGATTGCTGCATTTCAGGGAAAAAAAAGAATTCTCTATTAAAGGGAAAGGATAGTGCTACTTGATGACTTATGACTATTAGCACTATGGAAAGGTTCACAATGAATTTAGTTGCAGTGCAATTTTTGAGGTTAGAAAATGTTTGTATATATTTTATAATAAAACAAACGTTTTATAATGAAGTTATCTTTGAAAAAATAAATTAGAATTTTACTCTTATTGTTGTTAATGTTTTCATTACTTTTTTTAGTTACTAATTATCTCCCTAAAAATCATCAATTTTGTCTTGATAATTCATCGAAAAATGAAGAAAATGTTTTAAATGTTATTGTACATAACTTTTTAAGAATTAAAATAATTCAATCACAAAAATGGCTACGGTTATACATAAATTTGATTTGTTATATATTTAACTTTATTTGAATATTCAAAATTTTAATTACATAAAAATATAAAAGAAAAAGAGTGCAGCAACGACCTCCCCTTCTAACGGCCTCTGCTTTTCGTGTATTGTATTGTTGTTGGGGTGAAGAGATCTAGGAGTTTTGTTTGAGTTGGAGAGTGTGAAGACGGATGATAGAGGAGCTCTCAGAGTGAAAACACCAGAAATTCTTCTTAAGGGGCCAAATTGAAATTTCATATCTTAATCTATCGTGGCACACACTTAGACGACTTAATCTGATATGATTAAACACAAGGACGATTTTATTAACATTTTTCGCCCATTATTTTAATACCGTTAGTGAAAATAACAAAATTGAAATAGAAATAAAAGATGTAGAACTAAATCAAGACCAAAAAAAAAAATTGAAACAAAATTAAATTCTCATATAAGTGTTAAGGGCAATTTGCCTTTATTTTATTCACATACGTTTTCATTTTGAGCCTTGGTATGCATTATAGGACGAAAATGCTTCTAGTACTTGAACTAAGCTTGCTAGGGGTGAAAAATAGGAACCAATTTCTCTGCTTTTCTCTCATTTTCTCTTCTTCTTCTCTCATTGGCGTTATAGATCCAACAGCCACCAATATTTTCTTTTCTTTTTTTTGTACTTGCTTTTAAGAACCTATTTGAAGCAAAACAAAAATAGATAGGTCCCAATGCTTTTTTTTTGTTCCTACTTTTAGGGACCTATTTAAAAAAAATTGTAAGGACCAATGCTTTTTTTTCAAATAGGTCCCTGAAAACAAGCACAAAGAAAAAATAAGTATTGGGACCTATCTAAAATTTTTTCTTTCAAATATGTCCTTGAAAGAAAAGCAGAGAAAATGAAAGAAAAGCATAGAGAGAAAAGTAGAGAAACCGGTTCCAAAGAGTAGAGTGACAACAGTGCAATAGAATAGGGTGTGCACGAGTCAGGTTGAGGAAATTTTCAACCTGACCAAATCAAATATGAGCAAGTTTATGTCGAGTCGTGTTAGTGATTTTTTAAGAGTGAATCCGACCCAACCCAACCTAGACTCTAACGGTTTGGGTTGGTAGGTTGCTTCTCTTTTTTTTTTTTTTCTCCTCGTCCTTCTTCTCTTTTTCTATCTCTCTCTTTCTTTCTTTTATTTTATTTTCTTTTTCCATAAACACCAAACAGAGGCACTAAGGAGAAGTTCGTGAATCACCTCCTCAAACACTCAAATGCTATTGTGAATCTCCTTCTTGACAGCACACACGACAGAGGAAAACCCACCAGTAGGTGATGGAACTAGAGAGAGACACAACGAGGCAAGGAGCAGCCACTAGCCAAAAATTTTCTAGTCCAGAACCAGAGAGGCAAAGACAAGGGACGGAGACAACTATGTTGTGCGCCTATAAGTGGCAGAGGAGCTAAGCTTGGAGAGAATGGAAAGAGCCATTTAGCCACAGTACCGAGGAGGAGCTAGGACGAGGAGGCTATGTTAAGCTAAAGAAGAAGCTCGTCTCACTCAATCACTCATTCTTAGACCGCAAGGATGTGGAAGGAGGAGGGAAGCAAGGATGGATTGGGAATAATTTGGAAAAGTGATGATGTGATTGAACTTCGAAGTGGAAGGACTGAAGGAACAAGAAATTGAATTACAAAGTATACAAAATATTTTTAAAAAATATTTAATTACCTTTGAGTTCGCAAGGTGGGTTGGGTTGAAAAACTTCAACCTACCACCCAATTTGCCCATGGTCAGATTGAAGAATTTCAAATCAATCCAACCTGCAAACCCAACTCAAACCAATCTAACAAAGTGAGTTGGGTCGGTTGGCAGGTTTGCGGGTTGGCTGCCCACCCTAAGCAACTCTCATGATAGTAGTGGCACAATAATTCATGGCTTAATGGACTTATAGGCTTGCCATCCCAATTGAATGTCACATTTAAGCCAAATTAATAGAAAATGCAGTAACAAATGTTAAAAGATCTCATAATCAGCAGTGTTCACAACAAGGTTAATTTGAATTGAGTAAAATTTTCAACCCAATATAATTAAACCGTTAGGAATTGGGTTGCGTTGGTTTTTTAATTTTTTTGGCTTTTTATATATATTTTTCATTGAAAACAATTTTACTTATTGAGCATTAAAATAATGCACTTCTTTCAATAAAGGATTAATTACATATTGAGAACTAGTCCCTTCAATTATTTTAACCCCTTGTTAGTATTAGGTTTTAAAAATTGTCACTTAAACCAAATCAAACCACATGATTAAATTATTAAAACAACAAAAAAGTGAAATATCTCCATAGTTTAATGAAACTGAGTCTAAGCATTTAATTTAATATGGATATCATATAAAAACAAGAGATAAAAAAAAGTAAGTGATAAGTTAAGTGAGTTAGTTCAAATTAGTATGAACTGAAATATCTTAAACCACAACTTAAACCGGAAATAACAAGTTAAAAGGAATATAAATCCAAACTATCCCACCAATCCATTTCAATTGTACAAATTAAGTTAGTTTTGACATGTCAAATTAAGACAATTATTTAAAGTTTTAAAAATTCATGTATTAAAAAACTTTTAAATTCCCTTTATATCAATTGTAGCTTTACTAGTCGAACAAAACGTATGAACAAACTGCTAAGTTCCTTGTGAGATTTATCAGTTCACCTCCCCGGCCAATCACCAAGGATTTCTGGGGTAGAGAAAGCTTGGCTTTTCTATCTTTCTTGAATTTTCTCCCAAGTCTCAAGAAAAAATCAAGACATATCTACACTGTTTCTCATGAATGGATAGCAAAGAAAACATTAAGGGGAAAAATAAAAAGAAAACAAAACAAAACAAAAAAAGGGATGCACATAGAGGAGACAACGAAAGGGGTAGAGGAGAATGTAACATTAAGAACGAAAATGCTAAAAATACTGCTTTTTTTTCCTTAATCTAAAAATAGGAGACGACTATTCCTTTGCCGCTGTAATGCATTGAAGGAACTCACCACTTTGTACTAATATATTCCAGAGAAGGATCTGGATTTTGCTTTCACAGGAAATGAAAGAAAATCCCATCGTCACGTTTCTCGGTTCTTCACCTCTTCGAAAATGAAAACGACATGGGCAAATGTGCCAAGCTGGAAATATCAAACAATTCCATAAATCTCTGATCCGAAACTCTTGCCTTGGCTGCTGCAAAACGCTGGTACTCATCAAACACAGAAGACAAGCACCATTTCTGCAATTTTCTGAAGCAGCCTACGAGGCATCCTGTCCGATGCTGCCAAAATGGAAGAACGAAGCAATTTTACACACTATTTTAAGTATATCACTTTGCAACTCTCAGGGGTACTCTGCTTGGAATGGTCTGGACTTATGAAGCATTCATAATTAAAAAACGGAGTCATTTTGGGTCCAGTGCCCACGCCTCAAACATTAGATAATATGTTAAAAGAGTAATTATTTTTCAAAATTACACTTTCTTTTTCTTTATTTTTAAAATATAATCTTGCTTTCTCTATAATCATGAATTTTCTAATGTTAAGTCTGTTAGAGTCTGTTTTTCATGTTCTGTAACTTAATATCAATTTTTCTGGATTAAAATAGCAACTATTAGCCTCAGTACAAACTAAAATAGCAACTGCTAACCTCAGTACAAACTAAAATAGCAACTATTAACCTCAGTATAAATTGGGTAATGTTTTTACAAAAAATAGAATATTTGTGACGTTTATTTTGGATTATCAGCAAATAAAAATGTCATATTCTTAGATTAACAGAAGGTATTTTAGTCAAAAAAACATATGTAGGTTAGATTACTAAACGTCAAAAAAGATACTTTAACAGGCGTCTCTAGACAAAATATAAAATTGAATTAAAATGTGATAATTTTATAAATATAAAAGAGGAGAGTATATATTTTAAAAGTAAACTAGAAAATACTATAATTTTGAATACTGAAAAAGGAGAAGAGTGTAATTTACTTTATTTTACATTATGATATTTCAAATTGTCTCAATATACGTGTCTCTCAACTTGTACTACAATTGACTATTAGATAGACAATCATTCAATGAAAAGTGGGATTTTTCAAAAGGCTGTGTTTTTATAATTTAATTTGATATCCCACTATAAAATTTTTCTATTGACAAGGTGAGAATTTTGAAATAAATTTAAAGGTTAAAACACTCGAGCTCTTCAAATATCAATCTTTCTATAAAATTATCCTTGATGAATTTGGATGTCTTCATCTGTGCCAACTAGGCAGGACACTGACACGTTGTCTTGCGCGCCATAGAATTTTCTATTAAACTAGACAGAAGAAGAAAAAATTAAAATAAATTATTACCTTCCCCCTTTTACAGTGAATTAAAACTGGGTGGTTCCTGACATCTGCATTATAAATTACCAAGCAAAATGAGTTAATGAGCTAAGGCAAAAGTGAAATGTGTAAGAATTGTTGCTTATGTTTTACCAAGTAAAACCCTTAGTGCTTGACAGATTGTGTCCTCTGGGATGTTTACAAAAGGCTCCTGCATGCACAATTCCCAATATCAATCCATAAGGATAAATATTATTTCATATTA
Organism: Biancaea sappan; assembly: GCA_037074585.1. Classification (NCBI taxonomy): domain Eukaryota; kingdom Viridiplantae; phylum Streptophyta; class Magnoliopsida; order Fabales; family Fabaceae; genus Biancaea; species Biancaea sappan. The sequence goes on along the minus strand of CM073494.1, from coordinate 53,139,511 downwards.
GAGTTATGTCAACTTCAAATATAATTCTCATTTCTCAACAAAATTTATTGTAAACAAGAAAAAAAAAGGGTGCAGCTAATAAAAATTAAAGATTATGTGTAAGTATTGGAATTTCACAACAACCAATAAACATAGAATTGTTGGACAGGTTAGTTTTACTGAAAATTGATATGTATGTTAGATATAATTTTTTAGTTGTATCTGTCTTAGAGTATCTCTAATAGTGCAACTCTAATGAGTTGTTTATTGTGAGTTCTATAATGTCATATCATCACTTTTTACTTTAAACAACTCTCTACTCTAATAGTACAATTCTAAAGAACTCACAAATAGGTCCTATAAGTTATCTCACATCTTTATACTCTGATAATCGATCTCACAACTCTCCACTACTTTTACTATAAGAATTAGTTCTTATAAAAGAACGATTATTACATGTAGCAGTTACGCTGGAGCACTCCAATGGTAAAATTCACTAAGAATGGATTCTTATTTTTAAGAACTTTCATTGAAAATGCTCTTAGAAATGTCTAGATGTCTATTCATAATAAATTGGTCTAGTATTTTTTACTGAGTTTATATAAATTTATCATAAAGAAGCAAATCATACCAAGACCGAGACTCTAGCCAGATCTCAAGTTCAGAGAATATTGCATCCCCGAATTTTATAATCTGAGGCATGAAATTCTTGGCTGGAATGACAAGAATTATCTAATATCACTTCTATTAACAGACAGACACCAAACATTATAATTATAAGGGAACAGAAAAAGATGACGAAGAAAATAAAGAATATCAAGTTCATTAACAATTGAGTCCGGAGTTTGAAATATAGTATATCCTCGTTTGTAGTGACACAAGATGAAGCAGGGAAAGAGGAAAAGAGGTCAAGAGAAAAAAAAAATATATATATATATAAGAAATTCCTTCAGTTAGCAGGTATGGGGAAAAAAATCTGCTACAATCAACGCTAAAAGTGAATATAAATCTGGTTTTCTTAGGAATATATAAGGGTTCATGATTAATTGTCCAAATACGAATTCATGGACTACTCTTTATAGTCTATGCTATCATTAAACCAATCCTACAAAAATGTCCACAATGTGCTCAAACCCACCTACTTAAAACATTTTAAGTTCAATCGCAAAATGCACAGATGGAACATACACATCTGGATGTGCATCTTCAACGCGGATGGATTAGAAACAACTATGCAAGACAATTTAAGTTTTAACATTCATGTGCAATTGATGTGCTTCCAGCCAAATTCAACAACTGATAAATATGCAAACACTTTACTCTTTTTCCCAGATTAATTTCCGTCCTTACCTGATAGCAGTCAATACAACATCAACAACATAGCCTTATCCCACTAAGTGGAGTCGGCTACATGGATCGCACGACGCCATTGAGCTCTATCAATGACCAACTCTTTAGATATCTCATTTACTAAAAGGTCCCGTTCAATAATTTTTCTAAGTGTCCTTTTTGGTGTTCCTCGACCTTTTTTCACAGGGCTCCAAACCATCTACTCAACTCTCTTAACTGGCGCTTCCAACGGTCTTTTTTGCACATGCCCAAACCATCTTAAACAGTTTTCAACTATTTTTTCCTTAATAGGTGTCACCCCAACTCTACCTCGTATATGATTATTACGGATCCTATCTCTTCTTGTATGACCACACATCCAATGCAACATCCTCATCTCCGCCACTCCAATTTTATGTTCTTGTTGTCCTTTCATTGCCCAACAATCACTCCCATATAAAATCGCTGATCTTATAGCAGTACAATAAAACTTTCCTTTGAGTTTATCAGGTACCTTCTGATCACAAACAACCCCTGATGCCATTCTCCACTTCAATCACCCAGCTTGTATCCTATGTTCAACATTTCTAATAATTTCGCCATCATCTTGTATAATTGATCCCAAATATATAAATTTTGACACTTGTAATACGACCTGATTACCAAGTTTAACCTCCATCTCGTTCCTAACTTGTCGCTTATTAAACTTACAATGTATATATTCGGTCTTACTCCTGCTCAAACGGTAAGTGTTTGAGATCATAACCATATGCTCCTAAGAAAATCTGAAACCATAATTTCGAATTCTCGGTCCATTCAAAAAGAAAAAGGAAAAAAAAAAGTTTATAATGCTCCAACCTCACATGCTGCAACAACTTATGAATTGAATCTAATAATTTGCTAAACATATATGCAACAGGAATATGATGATTAAAAGATTTTACTTATCAAACACAGGAATATTACGCACCAAAAAACAATTTTTTTAGCCTGTATGTGTTGCTTGTGAGAAGTAGAATGATGTTAATAAAAGAGAATGAGCGCAATCTTTCCAAGAATTTTACAGTTATCACTACCCAACTTTTTTTTTCTCAAAAAAATTTTTGCAGAACACTTGGTTTAGAATAAAATTTTAAAAAGTATAGATGTTCTTTGATATATCAGCAAAATTACCACCAAAACGCCAATAGTCAGTACATATAACACAGATCAATGGTTAATGTAATTTCTGGATGTCAGTAATTTCTCTTGTTCAATTTCATTCATAGGCAACAGATATATATACTTGTGAATCCCTACAATCAAGCCTACAATCAAGCTATACAATCAAGCCTACAATCAAGCCTACAATCAAGCTATACAATCAAGCCTACAAACAAGCCTACAATCAAGCTATACAATCAAGCCTACAATCAAGCCTACAATCAAGCTACTATATCTTAACACTCCCCCTCAAGCTGGATCATAGATGTTAATCATGCCCAGCTTGTTACAAATATAATTAATGCGAGCTCCATTTAAGGCCTTAGTGAAAATATCTCCTAACTGGTCTTCAGTTCTAACATATCCTGGAGTAATGAAATGATCTTCAATCTTTTCACGAATGGTGTGACAATCGATCTCAATATGTTTAGTTCGTTCATGAAACACGGGATTAGAAGCAATGTGAAGAGCAGCTTGGTTGTCACACCATAATGTTACTGGTAATGGGGTCTCGAAGCCAACTTCTTTCAATAGTTGGTATATCCATACAATTTCACATACTGAGTTTGCCATAGCTCTGTATTCTGATTCTGCAGTAGATCGGGAAACAATATTTTGCTTCTTGCTCTTCCATGAAACTAGATTCCCTCCTACAAAGACACAATAACCAGTAGTAGATCTCCTATCATCTTTGCACCCTGCATAATCTGCATCAGAATAAACTTCAATCTTAGTGTGTCCATGATACCCATAAAATAATCCACGTCCTGGGGCTCCTTTTAAATAGCAAAGAATTTGTTCTAGGAGTGCCCAATGGTTGACAGTCGGGGAGGACATAAAGCGACTGGCCACACTAACAGAATATGCAATATCGGGGCGAGTCACAGTCAAATAATTCAATTTTCCCACAAGTCTCCTATACTTTTCAGGATCATGAAATGGCTCACTGTCATCCTTTGCAAGCTGTATGTTAGGAGTCATAGGGGTACTTGATGGCTTAGCCCCTATCTTTCCTGTTTCTGTCAATAAGTCAAGAACATACTTTCTTTGGGACAAGAAGACCCCCTTCTTATTTCTCAAAACTTCAACCCCTAAGAAATATTTCAAAGGTCCCAAATCCTTTGTCTGAAACTGTGACTGCAAGAAAGTTTTAAGGCCAAAGATACCAGAACTGTCACTCCCAGTTATCACAATATCATCAACGTATACCACAAGAAGAATGATACCATCCTTAGACTGCTTATAAAATACCGTGTGATCAGATTTGCTTTTCTTCATTCCATATTTCAAAACAACTTGGCTAAACTTGCCAAACCATGCACGAGGGCTCTGCTTCAGACCATATAGCGATTTCTGAAGTCGACATACTTTCCCATACTCCCCCTGAGCAACAAACCCAGGGGGTTGCTCCATATAGACCTCTTCTTGGAGAGTACCATGAAGAAAAGCATTTTTAATATCCAACTGGTGTAGTGGCCAGTTATGAGTGGCAGCCAAGGAGATCAACAAACGAACGGAGGTAAGTTTGGCAACTGGAGAAAAAGTATCGGAATAATCAGCACCATAAGTCTGAGCATATCCTTTCGCAACAAGACGAGCCTTCAACCGAGCCACAGACCCATCAGGGTTGACTTTAATTGTGAACACCCATTTGCACCCAATAGCTTTCTTCCCAGCAGGTAAATTCATTAATGTCCAAGTATTGTTATAGTCAAGTGCATTTATCTCTTCCATCATAGCATCACGCCACCCAGGATGGGCCAAAGCTTCATGGACAGTCTTAGGAATGGACACAGAGTCAAGGTTGGCCAAAAAAGAGCAAGAGGTAGAGGATAAATGATCATAAGAAACAACTGAGGCAATAGGATAAGTACAAAGACGTTTACCTTTGCGAAGGGCAATAGGGAGGTCCGGAGAAGCGAAATCAGGATCCGGCAACGAAACAGAAGGTGGAGGGCATGAATCTGAACCTGCAGGCAATGGACGTCGAGTGTAGACATGAACAATTGGTGGCCGAGTGGGTGCCAGAGAAGGTGTAGGAGTACTTGTGGATGGCTGAGAAAAAGGTACAGTGTAGATGAGCAGATCATCATCGTCCCTCGGAACATGAGAAGAAGAAGAAGTAGAAAAGAACGGAATGTCTTCTTGGAAGGTAACATCAACAGAAACAAGATAACGCTGAAGAGTAGGAGAGAAACATCTGTATCCCTTTTGGAGACGAGAATAACCAAGGAAAACACATTTAAGAGACTTAGGGTCTAACTTTGTGACCTGGGGTCTAGTGTCCCTGACAAAACAAGTGCTGCCAAAGATACGAGGCTCAATAGGAAATACAGCTGTGGATGGGAACAAAACAGAATATGGAATCTCTCCCCCAAGAACAGAAGATGGCATGCGGTTAATCAAAAAACAAGCTGTGGAGACAGCATCAGCCCAAAAAGGTTTAGGAACATGCATTTGAAACAAAAGAGCTCGAGCAACTTCAAGTAAATGTCGATTCTTACGTTCAGCAACTCCATTTTGGGCGGGTGTGTCAACGCACGAGGATTGATGCAAGATACCACGTTGAATCATGTAAGACTGGAACGGCTCAGAGAAATACTCTTTAGCATTGTCACTCCTCAAGGTTTGAACAGAAATTTTAAATCGTGTTTTAATTTCAGTATAGAAAGCACAAAAATGTGAAAAAACTTCAGAGCGACTTTTCATTAAATATAACCAGGTAACACGAGAGTAATCATCAACAAAGGTAACAAAATACTTAAAACCTGCCTTGGCCACAATAGGACAAGGACCCCAAACATCAGAATGAACTAATTCAAAAGGGGACGTAGCCCGTTTATTAACTCGAGACCCTAAGGGAACACGATGGTGTTTGGCAAACTGACAGGACTCACAAGGCAAAGATGATAAATGTCGAAATTGGGGATAGAGCTGCTTGAGAACTGGGAGAGACGGATGACCCATTCGACAGTGCAAATCAAAAGGAGAAAGCGAACTAGAACATGCCAAAGATCTTGGTGTCTTAGTATCAAGAGTGTAGAGGCCACCAGACTCATGCCCGCTACCAATAATCTGCTTCGTCGTAAGATCCTGAAAAATACAATGAGTAGGAAAGAATGAGACACTACAATTTAGGGCACGAGTGAGTTTACTAACAGAAATCAGATTAAATGAAAAATTAGGTAAACTCAGTACTGAAGGTAGAGATAAAGATGGGGTTAGGTTAATGGTGCCAGAACCAAGGACACGGGGTGTAGAGCCATCAGCTATAGTCACATGAGACGAATGGACATGAGTATCAAAAGTAGAGAAAAGACTAGGATTACCTGTCATATGGTCTGAGGCACCAGAATCTATAACCCAGCTGGACGATGAAGAGATGAGACATGTGGGGGATTTACCTGTATCAGCGAAGGCAGCAGTGGGAGTAGAAGTTTTAAGTGATTCTTGATATTGAGTGAACTTGGCAAAGTCATCAGCAGAAACCATAATAGTCTTATCAGCAGATGAGGCAACATGGGCAGATCGTCCTGTCTGATTCTTGTTGAGAAGTTTCTTACAAGTGCGTTTTGTATGCCCCAGCTCATGACAGTAATAGCACTCAACTTCACCAGACTCCTGACTCCGATGTTCTATATTTTTGTTACGATTGTGCGATCCTCCCCGTGAGCCACTTCGAGATCCACCACGACTAACAAGAGCACTGCTATTATGAGTAGTGATTTGAGAAGGTTGTGAGTTTTCTGTACGAAGAACTCTAGCAAAAACTTCTTGCAAAGGAGAAATATCAGATGCTGAAAGAATTTGAGATTTGACTGCTTCGAAATCGGAGCGCAGACCTGTCAGGAAACTCATAACTGCCATTTTCTCTCTTTGAGCTTGCTGAACCTTAATATCAGAACTAAAAGGGAGAAGCATATTTAGTTCTTCATAGGTTTTCTTAAATTCCATGAAATAAGCAGTAAGAGACTTGTCTTGCTGCTCTCCTCGATAAAATGACTTACATACCTCGTAGATGCGAGATATGTTTCCTCGTCCAGAATACAAAAAATCCAAATATTCCATTAATTCTTTCACAAATTCACAATGGTTAATCAGACCGAGTACCTCTATGTCAATAGAGTTCCGAATTTGCAAGAATAGTCTCGCATCATCACGCAACCACGCTTTTCGAGTGTCGTCACTAGGGGGATCAGAGATGAGATGATCATCCTTCTCAATGCTCCGCAAATATACGCGAATGGTTTTACTCCAATCTAAATAGTTGGAGCCATTGAGTTTGTGTTCGGTAATCTTCGTCATCACAGGGACGACCTCAGCCATAACTGTAGTTTTACTGTCTGCCATAGGTGGGAAAAGTACACAGCACACAAACACAGCCAAAAATAAATGGATTCAGCCTAAAACAGTAAACCAAAGAGAACCAAACCAAACCAGAAGGTCAAACAGCAGGGAAGACGCCGGAAAGGACAGGAAGTCGCCGGAAAACGGACGAAAACGCCGACGAAACAAAACGGAGAGGAAGACGACGTCGGACGCGCCCTCACGCGCCGGCGCGTGGATCCGCTGGCAGAAAGAACGAGTGGCGCGTGGAGGTCACACGCGCCGCCGATGGCTTCCGGACTCTCGGGGTCCGCCGGCCGGGGAAGTCTGAACGTTGTTGGGGGGGTGGTGAGAACCAACAACCACCGTAGAGGGTTGGGCTCTTCTCACGCACACATAAGCAGTACCGAGAACGCTAACCTGCCTCTGATACCATGTAATTTCTGGATGTCAGTAATTTCTCTTGTTCAATTTCATTCATAGGCAACAGATATATATACTTGTGAATCCCTACAATCAAGCCTACAATCAAGCTATACAATCAAGCCTACAATCAAGCCTACAATCAAGCTATACAATCAAGCCTACAAACAAGCCTACAATCAAGCTATACAATCAAGCCTACAATCAAGCCTACAATCAAGCTACTATATCTTAACAGTTAAAAAAACATAGTTAGTATAACACAATGTCAAAAATACCATTATAACTTGATCAAAGAACTAATGATTATACATGATGACAAATGTTATATTATGACTCTTTTTTCCCCATATTAGTATGTCTATAAGTTCTCCTCATTTTTTTTTTCTCTCTTTTATATCATCTTGTCTTGCATCTAGTTGCTTTTGCATTATCTGGGGGCAAGATTGTGACTCTCCAAGAGAGGCAATCTATCCATTGGATCCATTATGCAGATAGCAATCATACCAGGCCATATGATTATTCACAATACCAACCGAAAGTGATAACTTTTGACGCCCAAGGAAAAACTTCACCTGCCAGCTAGGATTCCTTCGACAGTGATTTCGTATTCTGAAGTAGATATAAATTTGTAGTGCACCCAGAGAGACAGTATATACTTATAGTACATGTTTGGAAAGCCACCGGGAAGAAGGTTCAAAATTAAGGATTTGCATAACTAAATAATGTTTAGTTCAAAGTTTTGTAAAATTGATTCTAGTCAAATCTTGATTGGCCATGATGCAACTCCAACGTCCGTCTACCAAACCTTGGTTAATCAAAATTTAGGCAACTATTTTCCAAACAAGCACATAATGGATGTAATCAATAGCAGCAATGACTCCTAAAAGAGTTCTATTTACCCAAAGACGTCTGGAAAGGATATTTGATTTCAGAAAAAATTCGACAATACCGTCTTAGTCTGACCGAAATACTAAAGAAAAGGAAAACACTAACTGGAGAAATAATAATGGCAACAGCTATTTTCCCTTATGGCGACCCATGTCTTGGATAGTAGTTTCAAACCACGACGTATAACGCTTCGTAACCAGTTATCCAGAGCCACTTGAAGAAGAAATCACAGAAAATAAAAGATAGGAGTGACAGGTCAATTGGATATTACATATTCGATATTCATTAAACTTCGAGCAAGTCACCAATACGGCAACAGAACAATTAGGATCAATCAAAAGGGACCATCCAAAAAGTATATTCACGGAGACAAATTACTACCAATATATAACAGAAACTTCAAAGAGATATATAGATACCTTGTGACCCTCAATCCCAAACTGATAAAGCTTGATCCCATTTGACTTCAAGAACTCCACGTTGACCCCCGGGTACGGTTCAGTGCATAGATATCTGGAAAAACGGATTCGCACAAATTCGGCACAGAAGAACAAATGAGATTTGGCTCAGAGTCACCGGATTCTTCCCCAAGATTGAGGAATTCCAATCTCAGTAGAAATTAAATTAAACAGAGAAGGAAAAAGAATTATAAACAATCCACGAATTGGGTTCTGTGCATACACGATGGAGCGGAGACCGAGAGATTCGAGGAAGGAGAAGTTGGCGGGCTCAGGGAAGCCGGACCGGAAAATGCCGTTATCTACCATAGCAAAATTAAGAGGCTGGATGAAGATATCCTCACCGTCACCATCGACGACCTTCTCGCAACCACCATCATCATCATCGGCAGCGATGGGCGGCGATAGGTCGGCAACATCAAGTTGGATCTTCTCCTTGCTCTGCCGCTGCAGCAGCTTCGGGTGATGGAGCTCGAGCTGGAGTTCTTCCAATTTCATATTTCTTTCGAAAATAAAATTTACTTTGGTTAGAGGAAAAAAGAGGCTCACCAATAGGCAACTATTTTTTATAATAATAAAAAAGGAAAAAGGAGAGAAAAAGATTGGGATCGCAGAGGATATTCCCTTCCTTTCACTATAGAGAGAGAGAGAGAGAGAGAGAGTACCTTGACAGTTGAAAAAAGTTGCAGAGAGAGACTGATAATAATGAGAGCAGCGGTTAAAGCAGGGGTTGCTGATAGTGGAGACAGTTATCAATCGCAGTGAAATAGAGAGGCCATATTTATAGAGAGAGAGAGAGAGACTTTGAATTTGAAGAGAAGAAGGAATGGTGAGGGTATGGCGACGAAAAAGAAGAAGAGAGAGCACTTCGTCGTCTCGTCTGGTTTCGGACGAAGGATAAGCGTAAATCAAAATTAAAAAATATTAAAAAATTAAAATACAATTAATTAATTTTTGAATTTGAAAAAAAAAAAGAGATATACAGAAAAAGGAGAGTTGCTTGATCCTCTTCAGAGAATCATAGTATTGCGGCGCGTGGAAAAAGAAGAAAAAGTGAAAGCAGTTTCGCTGTGTATGGGCAGTTTTGAACAAATACACATGGTAGAGGTAGCTTTCACATGAAAAATGCTTGGGTAAGATTTATGTAAGTACACGTGGCTCAGAAAGAAAATATAGCAAAATATATTTTTTAATACATATTTCAGTTATTTAATTCATAAACTTTAAAAATGCTCTATTCAAATTTTGAAAATAGATGCCTCAATAAATTACTCAGAACATGTTTGGTGCAAAACTTTGATGTAATACCAGAAGTAATTAAAAAAAAGAAATTATTCAAATTATTCTCTTTAAAAAACACTAAATTTTCTTCTTTTTTTTTAAGTTAATGTATTGTAGTAAAATATTTTATTTTCATCCTCATTTCTTTTTATTTTCATTTTTTTTCTTTCGCTGTACCAAATATACCTGAGTCAATAAGAATTATAGACTCACTATTACCAACAAGATTACTTTTAATAGAAGATATTTGCAAAAAAAAAAATCTCTAGCATATATATACTGATGATCTGGAATAATGAGGATTGAGTCAAAATTTTTCAAAAATTAAATTATATATTCTTCATATTCGTAGATCACCTAATTAAATATTTTTTTTCAAGAATTAAATTAAATATTTTAAAATTTAGAAATTAAATAATAGATCGTATATCTTTTAATAATAGAAATGTCTTATCACTTACTACAAAATAGGCTCCATTATATCATGGTTATTGTATAGTTATTGAAATAGGAAAGAGGGAGAGGAATTATTTTTGGGATTAAATTGAATTGTAGTTTTTTTTTGTATATTCTTTTGTAGACGCTAAAGCTTTTAACTATTAATTATCGCTCTTTATATTTGGATTTAACGGAATTAAGTTTGAAAACTTGATTAGCTAGATCGGGAAATATTAGATTTTTACTCAAAGAATGACTCTTTTAGGGGAAAAAAATCATAATAGGTATAAGCTACATTAAAAAGGAATTAATATTCACCCCCAGATAATAAAATATTAAACTGTAAGTTTACTCAAACTTTTCACCTTCATATACTTAAATAAATTCTTCTTTAGCAATTGACTGAATTTTTAGAAAAAACAAAAATCATAGTCATTCTTATTAAAATTTTCTCAAATTGACAAAAATTAATTTTCATATAATCACTGGTTGTAAAATTTTCTAACACTCCTATCCTGTTATTTTATTTTTATTTTTATAAAACAAAGGAAGCAAGTCCCAAAGAGATGGAAGACTACGAAGGTCATACGGGCATAGGAATCCCCGTGGCATCAACCCATAAAAAAGGATCAGTGCCAGGAGGCTCTTCGATTCCCTTCCGTTACCGCCAACTACAACTCCCATTCGTGGATGATCGTAGTCATTCACCTTCCAATCGTCTAGTCACCAAATCAACCATGTGTGGAGGCTTACACATGACTCGATTTAAGAACTGTCAAAATAAATACAACTCAATGAATTAGGCATGTTTAGCCTGCCTAAGAGGTAGGGCTGGCTCCGAATTGGCCCTACTTGCCCTATTCACAGGCTGGCCCTTTTTTATATTTTTAATTATATTTATATTAAATATTAATAATATATGTTAAATTAAATATACAAAAAAAGAAAACGATATCATTTGAAGATAATTTTATATTAAATTTGTATAATAATTTGATCTTAATTATTAATTAATAAAAAATATAATACTAAAGAAAAATAATGATCACAATTTTTACTTCTTTTTTTATTCCAAATCTTTAAATTTATATTTTTCTCACTTTTTTAAGCAAATGAACTATTTTTTATTAATTTTTATTTTTTAAAAAAAAGTTTCGAGCAGGCAAGCTGGCCTGTTTGGCCTGCCAACCCACTCATAGATACTTGCCGGCTAAAAAACAGACCAATCCAATCCAAACCATTTCAGAAGCAACCCAAATCAAGCCAACTCAAACAAGTCAGGTTGGGCTCATTTTGATACTTTTAGTCAGTTTCATGAAATGGAAATGCATCGTTTCACGCTGATTTTTTTTTTTCCTGTTTCTTGAAATGAAATTTAGTCGTTTGTCCACCAAAGTCATTGGATGCTTGACATGTGGCCCAAAAACTAGTGTACTATTTTGCACATTGTTTTTTTAACCGGACTAGTCCAACTGGTCGGTCTGTTGGCTCGACAACTCGAATGCTAGTCCGGTCCAAGTGAACCAAATGAATCAGCTAAATTGGTCAAGAATCAAAAGACCCAAATGAGTTTTTGACAAATTCGATGAACCAGCGACCGTTTGGCCTGCTAATTTTTGGCTTCTTCTTCCTCCGGTGAATCAACAAAACGGCGCACACATCAGGCACAGAACCAAGCATAGTAGCTTAGCAACGCTCTTGAAGAAACAAAAGCATGAAGCCGATCAAAGTCTTGATTCTTGTCTTCTTCTTCTTCGATCCACAGCAGGCAAACGAATCAAGCAACAACAACAACATTCTGACCAGAAGCCGGCTAACTAGCATCTACATCACCACTCACCAGAAGCCTTCCTTTTCCGCACCAAACTTACACACAAAACGCCCAAAATATGTAAGAAGTCACAGCCTAAGTCATTCCTTTTACTTCATTTGTTCCATTTGGCTGGAAATCACAGAGAACATACTACTGTTCCTTTCATTATTTCTTCTCTGTGTGTTTGTTTGAGTCTGTTGGTTCTTCGCTTCTCTTATAGTGAGGAGTTGCCGAGGAAGGGAAAGAGAGAAAGGGAACTTCAAGAGGTGTGTAAACTTTTTCCATTTTCTGATGATAAGTTTTTTCTAGTAAAGAATATTTTGCTAAAATATGTTGTTCAAATATTATGGAGAGTGAGTGTGTTAGGATTGCGAGGTGGAATAAAGTATATGTGTTATAAAAAAATTCATATAGTATTTTCTCTAATTATCTTTTGACAATGTTTGTGGTTTTTTCTTTAATTTTAATTTTACAGTTTTTCACTTTAATTTTTGTGTTGTAATAATTGTATTTTGTTCTATTTTATTTTTCTATTTTAATTTAAGGTAAGGGGACTCAAGGGGAAGATGACATTTCTCCCATCTACTTATTCCTCAAGATATTATAATTGTGATACCACCAAAGATCATGATTGTTTTATGGAAGATAATTACAACAGAGTATTACATCATATACTCTTCACAAGTTTACTATTTTAACATACATTAGTCTCAGTAAAAATTGAAGACATAATAAGAGCTATATTAGTACACTTACCCAACACTTAATTAGGTTCCAACTTTGTTTGAATTCTAGTTTCACTAACAAGATTCATTTGACTTACTTTCTTCCTCTTGAACGCCTAAAAATTTGATAGTAAAACATGCAAAAGAAGTGAGAAATAATTAAATTTCAGTGGCTAGCAAAAAACTTGAAAAAAAAAATGTTTATATTATAAAAACATAAGCATATTACCTTAATTTCATATAAATAGGCAATCTAAAACATATACTTTCATAAACCTTTACTTAAATGCTACGCAAATAGTCTCTGTTAGGACCAATTTAACGTGCTTCTCCTTTATAAATTCACATTTATAGAAATATTGTAATATGGTCTTCCCTAATGTCATCCCAACTTTTCTATCCACTAAATCATGAGAAAAAAATATATATATTCCACTCTTAAACTATGCTCATTTAAAAGATAAAAACTCAACTTTACTCATTATTCTCCAACACTCAATAAAGAACAATTGAACCTAAAATAAATTTCATAACTCATACTTTATTAAAATGACTAATTAATAACTACTACCATGGAGCTTGTAATTCCAACTATTTTACTGGTCAAGACTCCAGAGTTTGATTCACGTTCAATTATACTTCATACAAAAACCCTTAAAATGGCTTCTTGAACTCATCAAAGAGCACCAAAAGCAGAACACAACTCTTAAATTTATATCACAAGCTGAGCTAGAAATTTTTACCTTTATTTCCTCCTCATTATGCCCAAAAACCAATAGCAAAAAGCAAATTCAAAGTGTGAATTTTCACAAACAGAAACGGTCAAAAGTAAGATCTCAAGTAATTTTCTTCGAGTTGTCTTTTATAACAAGAGGAGAAGAGAAAGACTAGTAACAATGAGTGGAGAGAAAAAAGAAAAAGTTAATGTCAAGTTAATTAAGGATTGGTAAGATCTAAAATTTGACTTGGTCTTTCTTTCTTCTTACTATTTTTTTAAAAAATGATACAAATGGTAGAACCCAACTCTTGTGGAAAAACACGATTAGTTTCATGGTGAAAAGTGATGGAAGTGTTTTGAGTAAATTTTAAGGAATTTTAAGAAAATCTGTGAAATCAATCTTTCCTTGAGTTGGCAAAGTTTCACTTGCTCTAAGTTGTTTTAAGAACTTTATTTTAAAGCAAAAACAGAAGGAGAAAACAAGGGATGAAAGGTTTAGATTTATTTTAGAAGAATTGAAGAAAATGGGTAACAGAATTATTTTCTACGAGTGAGTAGTCGACTATCGCTTTGAGGCAAGCGACCAATTGTCGTGATGCCTTATGTCCAAAACTTGACAGAAGCACACCATTCGATTGGTGCGTCCCAGTCAGTCGATCAGTCGTTTCTAAGTAAATTTTAACATTTTGGACAGATATGCATCAATCGACCGTTAGCTCCATATCAGTCGACCGGTACATTCGGACAAAAATAGCAAGTAGGATAGTAGCAAATCGGTCAACTGGTGTGCTACTAACAGTCAATCGATTGCTCACTGGTTGGTTGATTGGTTGGGATGGCCAGTCGACTACCAAAAGGAGGACAGTCGACCAATAGCCCTTGTCTACTCTTTTGCTAAAGGAATTGTTGGATGTGTTTTTAGGTGGTGTCAAAGATACGCTAACTTCATTTCTCGGTCCTTTTCCTTGGTAAATTCTAATAGGCATCAAGGTGAGTAGGTGACCTTGCTGGTTGAATTTTATTAAATTTAAGTACAATATAAATTTCACTCATGTCGTAATTTGGAATTAAACTGATAAAATCCCCTAGTTGATGGCATTAACCAGACATACAATTTTTTCTTGTGGAATTGGAAATTCACGTGGAGAATTGTGATTAGAAATTATGAACTGTCGACTTGTGTATTGTATGGTGTGTTTGTGTGAATTGCATGTAGGAAAGGGAGATATGTGAGAATGTAAACTCATGGGCAAACCGATAAGTACGTCCAATGATGGTTAAATTCTTATGAACGGATCTTAGAAAATTTAAGATTAAGGAACGTAGACCCTTAGCACATTTTCATTGAGTTACGACTCACTGTGACATTAGTGAGAACATAGACTCACAGGTGGATAGCACATCATCATTGCATTGTACACTTTGTGTATATGTATCTATATGCACTTTTACATGCTCTTTATGTATTTATTTTGATTGCGTCAATGACTATGGTATTTGTATTTGTGTCATATATAATTTTAATGCTCAGTTTTTTACTTATTGAGTTTCGATGAACTTATACCCTTTGTGGTTATCTTTTTAGATACAGTGATTGAGGAGAAGGAGTATCCACTGGGAAATTAGTGGTTCATTGGAGAAATACTCCACTTCTGACTAGTGGATTCATAGAACCAAATTTTGTATAAGATAGAGAACGCTATGTAGTCTTGTATGCCTTTTAGGCTCGGATGTATTTTATGATATTGTCATAATTTCGGTTGTAATTTATCGTTGTACTCTGTTGGTAATGTTTTCTATGTTCTGGAATATAGGATAAGAACATGTGAATGTTATGTATATTAACAAGTATTTATATAAATCTCTTTTCTTGGTAATTTATGATCTGCATAGTCATGAATAGTAGGACTGTCTAGGGATTCTCTGGGTTACCACAGATGTATACCTTAAGAGTTATGTAGGATTCATGTGCCCAATTTTCAGGTTGTGACAAAAATAAGATTGGAATCCAATGCTTACCGCATCTTTCTATCCACAAATCTAAGGAATGAAATTCTATTCCATTCCTTTAATGAGAAAAGACAAATTTGCCCAAGTGAATCTTCAAATTTATGTTGCCCCATTCATGTGTTGTCCTACCAGTCCTACACTCCTCTTCCTTGCCGCTTCTATTGTGTCTACTTGTCTTACACTCGCTACCGTGTGTTTCTCGAGCTTCCACCATCGTCAATGTCACTTTTGTCATCAATAAGTGTTTTGACTTATGCTGCTCTGATGGTTCCTAAAAGCTATGAAGAGAACTGTTGTGCAGTGGTGAATAAGGGAGAGGACAACAAAACAAGGGCTGCAAAAGGAAAAGGCGAGCAACTTTTCCATGTCGACAGCCACCATGGCGTCTAGCATCTTTAATTTCAAAGGCAGCAATAGTACCAATTCGAAGGCAACAAAGGAGGAGGGTTTTTGACTTCTCTATTCTACATATTTTCCTCTTTTTCTATTTTTTTTAAGCTACGGGCATTTTAGTAAAATCATTTTAATTCACTTCATTCCTTCATTTTAAATGCCATATCAAACACATTACCATATTTCTCTCTATTTTTTTTTTCATATTATACCAAACACATTTTTTTTGGATTCCCATGTCCATCTCATTTCCATTAAAAACTCATATCTATACCAAACATGATGCGAAAATATGGATTCAAGCTCTAGTCTTCTTTTCTTTACATTACTATTTGGACTAAGCCTAACCTTTGGAATAACTCGAAAATAATAATTTATTAATTAAAATAAAATATATAAATATATTATATATTAATAAAAATTTATAAATATAAAATATATATTGTAATAGTATATATGAATGAATAATATAATATAAATTATATAATATATAGTATTTTATAATTTAAATATATAATCTTTTGAAAAAAAATATTTATACACAAGTAATTTGAGTCTGAGCTTGAAAAAAATCTAATTTTTGAACAGTTTTTTTAAAATAATTCTTTATTCAAATTTAAATTTGTATGTTAAATTCAATTTTTATTGAATAAAGCTTATCAAGCCTTAATCTAATAAGTCAAGCCAATCTTCTTCCACTATGAAACTAAACATTTGCTGGGACAAACATCACACTAAATTTTCTGCAAAACAACGGCTCATCATAATGTTTATTTTAATTTAGACGATCATTGTTAAAATAAAAAATACCTCGTGTGATAGAAAAGATATCTCTACATTGTGATTGGAGTTACGAATGAAAGTAAGAAATAAGTATTATTTTCTTAATTGCAAAAGTACCATTTTTATCTTAAGCTTTGATCTAAATTTTAATTTTCACCTAATTTTTGTTTTGCATCAAATATATATGTCCAATGTCATTTTAATTAGTTTTAATGTGATCTTTGAACTTAATATTGTCTAAATTATTAATAATAAACAATGATACATCAGTACAAATTTGTTTATAGCTAGCACGCTCACATTAACTATAAATTTGAAATAATAAAATTATTTTTCATTATTTACTTTATCTTTATATGAATATCTGACAAAATGAAAAAAAAAAAAACTTCTGTCATTTCAAGAGTTCCTTTATTACTAAATCTCATACTTAATTTAAATCACAATAACGACCGCAAATAGTAAATGAAATTCAAATCACAATCACATTCATCCTAATTTTATATTAATAAGATATTTGTGGCCATTTGTGGTGAGATCTATTAACACACACACACACACACACACACACACATGTTATATATATATATATAACATTTCCAAACCACACATTCGGCGGTTATACTTCTGTGATCTCGCTAGGCGTTCAAACTAGTTGAAACCTTCATAAATTTTCAAAAAATGGTGGTTAAACCAAAAATTCATATGACATGGATAACTATAAAAACTTCAATTTATCAATTTTCTTTTATTAACTGAACCAAGTTATATGGATTAAACATCAATTCAATTGAAGTACATTGATCTACACCATGAAGTGAAAAGATATTTTAAAATTAAGATAAAAATAATATTTTCATCCTATATATTTATTTTAAATTTTCTTTTGATCCTCTATATTTCAAAAGTTTTATATTGATTCTTTTTATTCCAAAATCTTATTATTTTGATTTTTTTTCTGTTAAAACCGTTAGTCTATGTAACAAAGTTGACATCATCTTTTAAATATTGACAAAACCTATCTACATGACTATTCAAGTTCTGTTCGACTTGACGAGCTTATAACTTATAAGATAGTTTAGAACTTATTATGTTATAACTTATATATTTTTCTTCTTTTTTTACCCTTGTTATTTTATGAAAATATCTATTATACCCTTATATATAAATATATATAATATATATAAATATAATAAAATATGTAAGTATATTTTATTATATATAATAATATATAAGTATATTATATATGTAAAAATTTATTATTCATATATAAAATATAATAAAATATATAAATATATATTTTTAATGAATTTTATATATAATAATTTAAATTAGTTTAATTAAAAACAAAAAAATGATATAATTATTTATATTATTTTGAAATTAAAAAATATATGGCTTTTATGTCATTTTACATTTTTCAACTATTTTTATCGAACACTTTAAATTCAATAAGATAGCTTATAAGTTATAAGCTATAAACTAAAAATTAGTTTATAAGGTATCAACTAGCTTATAAGTTATCTGGTAACTTATAAACTAATTTTGTCGAACAAAACCTAACATGATATTAATTTTCAAAATAGTCAAAATTCCCTTTATGCTTCCTCCCAATGCCCTTATGTAATTTCCAAATGCTAGCATGAGAGTATTTTGGATATTTTGGAAATTACATATGAGACATTAACATTCAGTCAACAGTTATATAGATAAGTTATACCAGTATTTGAAAGATAAAATGTCAACTTTGTTACATACACTAACGTTCTAACAAAACAATATCAAAATAATAAGATTTTAAAATATAAACAATCATTATTTTTAAACATAAAGGATTAAGAGGAAACTTAAAATAAATATTGAGGACTAAAATATAATTTTGACCTAAAATTAAACAACAACAAAAGTTTGGGAAGAAGACAAGAGAAGAGGGAGAAAGTAGAAAGAATATAGAAAGGAATATGCTGAGCATCGTAGTCGTACTACACTATAATAGTAAGTAGGGAAAACAAAAAATAATGATAATTGGGAGGAATTCGAGTTCCCTCCGCCACATAACTCCATTTTAAATTTGCTTTCTGTCCGCTTCTGCGCTTTCGTTCTCCTCTTTCTTTCCATTAATTAAAAAGTGCTCTAAAATATGTATTGCTTTTCTCCTCCTTTATTCCTTCTCTCATGCCCTCTTTTAATGGTCATAATTTTTTTCTTTTAGTCATTTAATGATTACTAGTTACATGGGAGTTGGGGGTTACTTAAATCCAACCAATTATTCATTTATATTTAGTATTTGTTTGAAAAATAGTTAAGAAACTTTAAGTTTTGAACAAACAAAGATTTGAATTGAAATAAGTTAGTTCGAATGTGTTTGATCTTTTATTATGTATTTACAAACTATAGTTTAGACTAAATTAACATAATTTTAGTATAAAGTGTTACTTTATGACAAACTAAAGTTTTTGGATAAGATTAATTTTACAAAACTTTGGTTCTAAATTTTGAACCAAACATTATTTAGTTGTTATAAAATTTTAAAGGCTGTTTGATTTAAGTATTTTATGTTTCTATTTCTATTAAAAATGAAAAATAGATTTGAAAATACGTTTCATTAAGTTTAATAAAAATATTTTATTAAAAATATTTTTTAAAATAAATTTAAATTTAAAAACTTCAAAAAAATATTTTCAATATTTTAAGAAATATATTTTAAAAAATAAAGTCTAAAAATAAAAATTAAAAATATTCTCACAAATTAAACAGATCTTAATTTTTTATACTTCTCATCAATTTTCAAACATGTTTTTAGAGGTTGGCTCAAATTAGATTATCATATTATTAATCTCTTCTTATAATAATAATAATAATAATAATAATAATAATAATAATAATAATAATAATACATTATCACCATTTTCAAGGATCGAGTTGATGCGTGTGAATTAAAAAATTTTCAGCTCAGAATTGAACTATTTATGGGGAATTGACCAAAAAAAAAACCCAAATTGGTTTGTCAGTTCAATACAATCCAATTGTACTAACTGAATTAATTTTGATGAATTTTCTTACCCAATAAATACCTATACTAGGGTTTAGGGCGACCTTTTTTACGTTTTGGATTAAGTTGGGTAATTAATCGGTCAAACCTAATTCAAATATTCCATTCAAATTTAACTCTGAAAATTATTATTAGCTTATATAATTATAAGCATTATAAGCACAAAATAATGACTTTCGGTGTAGAAGGATTCAAAGAAGTGGTGATATTTTAATGCAAAAAAGAACTTTTCTGGCCTTCTCCCATTGTTATGACTTACCACATAAATATATTAGTTATTGTACGGTCTTATAATTGGTTTTCAATGTTGTAAATTAAAAATAACTATTTCTTAGGTTAAAATGCGAAGATATATACTTTCAATTAATATTGTTGTAGTACAATGTGACAAGCAGACCTCAAGGTCTAGATGCCTCTTGACAATCCAGTTTTTCTTTATAATATAACTCTTTTTAAATTAATGACAAAGAATTACTTTAGTTTCTCATCTTATTATATGGACAAGCTTTTCCATTTTATATTTTCTGTCTAAAACTTTAATTTTTTAAATATATTTATATTTTAAGTATTTCTTATTTTTAAATCAATGGGTGTTCTCTAATATATATATATATATATATATATAGGCGATGCTAAATTAAATTTTAATTAACCTAATAGCTTTGAAACTTTTATCTGCCTATTAACTATGAGACTATAAAATCAAGACGCATAGGGAGGGTTAAATTCTCACACAAAAGCAATACTTTATTATTATTATTATTATTATTATTATTATTATTATTATTATTATTATAATACTACGTACTTAATTATATATCATTGATATTTGATATTAATCATCATATAAGAATATTGACGCATTTGGTACACCATTTCAATTGTGATACATCTTAAATGTCAGGTTATATTACAAAATTAAGATGACAAATTTCAATTATCATATAAATACAAGTATTTTAATCATTATGATAAATAACTATAATATCCTATATCTTGGTATATTATAACGCAGCGACCTAACTATCATATATAGAATATGAAATAACAGTCAAAATAATTCATTCTTCTGTTATTGTGATCCTTATTATTTCCTTGTGCCAAAATATTGACGATGAGCTAAAAATGAATCACAATCCATGTCATGAGATTGGCAAATATCTGAAGTTCTGAACTGAAATTCAATTAATTAACCTGTTCTTATTTCAAGTTACTATCTCTAAACAAGAAAATGCGAAGTCTTTTATTAATTTTCCTAATTCTTGATATTTGACTCGCATTTTGATTCTGTTCACATCCCAATGAAATGAAAGTCAAGAACAATTAATTGAAGCTAGCTAGAAATTAAAAAAAGAGACTCAATCATACATCACTTTATCAACAAGTCCTGGCTCTTCACCAGGGAACAAGAAACATTAAGAACTCCGTTGATCTGACAGTGACGAAGATATAATAGGTTCATATTTTTCTCCACCCATTTTTTTCTATAAGATAATAATTAAGTAATATAATTGAATAAAAAAAAATGGGCTACCTACATTAAGAAAACCAAATAGTAAAAATGAGATTTTTTTTTAAAATAGATAAAAGTGAGAACATGTTTTTTTTAAAAAATATTTAGGGTGTCTTTTCATGAAATAGAGCATAGAAGATTAATTATTTTTTTTAACTTACTGAGTACAAAAAGATAAAACTCTTTCAAAAATAGCGTCTCCAAAATGTAAAGAAATAAAAATTGTTAATTTTAATGTTGACTTTAGTGAGTATAAAAGGTAGGACTCTTCCAAATGTAACATCTTCAAAACAATCGCCACTGCTACAACTTAATTAGTTGACTTTAAATGTAGATTGAATAGGTGTAATTCAAGTTTATAGATATGAGAGGTTTCTTTGGTTCGTCATCTTTTAATTAATTACTTCAATTTTCTAGTTATTTCGAAAATAATTTTCTTGGTGCAGTTTTCAAAAATAAATAATTAATATAGACAAAAATGTACGGCATTGACTTCGAAAAGGAATCAAAATTTTTCTAAGTTTGAATATCAGGCAATTGCGAGAAAGAAAAATAATCCTTTTGTTTATAAAGGAAAATGACGGAAAAATAAACCTCAAAAGCAGAAAAATAATAAAAAAAAGATTCCTTTTACCAAGTAGTTTTTTTTAACTAGATATTATTATACATTTACACTCAAAAATCACATTTGGAATCTATCCTAGTTAACATAACTGCATTTGAAGAAAATGTGTTTTAGATTCTATATATGAATTTGCACATACTTCATATTTAAACTAATTTTTAGAGCGAGTTAGACTCAATATTTATTTTAATATAGTATCAAAATTGGGTTGATATATGAATGGTTAGTTGCTCGTGTTGGGCCACCTATTATCATCCATGTTGCTCCATACTCCAATTGTTATCATAATATTTTGAAGTCTTTCATGTATTGGAGAAAAGAATGTGATCTAAACTCTTCATATAAATTTAGGTATTTTTTACCTTTTGAACTAATTTTTGAGGTGAGTTAAATCCAAATATCATTCTTGCAACTACTAATGGGATGAAAGATTACATGGCAATGTTTAATTATTATTAATTTTAATTTATCAATGATTAAAATAACATAGAATCCTGATAATGTTTTCTATTTTCAAAGGAATTTGCGTGCAAACTACGTAGAAGCAAAGCTCATTCAACCTTTTTGAAAAGGAGATTCCCATTTAGACTTTGTAGTTCTGTGTCAAACCTTGAACTAAAAGGTTTTGATGGGAATTCTAGAGTTGATGAATTTAGAGAATTGAAAATTTAGAAGAGACAAAAATCAAATCCCAAAAGTAAAACTTAATGATTTAAGATGCGTGTTCTTAATTTGATGAGGTATTAGTTCATTTGCTTACATATTACAATAAATTATTAAAGTTATATCATATGTATCTGAAGAAGTTAATTGGGATAAGTTTTTCCTCATCAATCAATTTGAAATCAATTTCTATATATGCCGAAAATTTTGAAATAAATTTTAAATGTACGAAATCAATTTGAAAAATAATATCTATAACAAAAAAATAATAGTCACTTATATCTTTTCTATTATAAAAATTAAGATATACAATTGTAACTATTTTGACCAAAAGCTATAATATCCATTAATAATACAAGAAGTACTTATTTATTCATTTTATAAGTATAAAATAGTCACTGTTTTAAACTTAACAATTTGAAAAATCATTTTATAGCAAATATAATTATTAAAAACAAAGAACTTATTCATAGAGAAGTTTCTGATGAAGATGAGCTAATTAAAATATTTTAAGTAATAATATTTATACTTTCAACAAATAAATTTTAGTAAAATGCTAGAATCAATTAACTTTATAAACATTAAAATAAAAATCTTGAAATAACTTTTTAATTTATTTTTATTACAAGGAGCCTCCCACAATAGCCAGACCTATATCACTTGAGTTATAAGCTCAATGGTTTTAAATGTTTTATTTAAAACAATATAATTTTTAATGAAAGAAAACAATAATATTTTTCAAGATATTTTGGGTCTTTGTATAATTTTTACTTTTTAGTAGAAATATATGTGTAGATGTTTATAATATAAAAAATTAAACCGTGTCATTTTAAAAACTCCGAAAAGTGAAGAATAATTAACCAAAATAAAATTATATCTCTCTTTTCATCTTGCCTACACATTTATTGGTGATGATTTTTGTTTGAAATCTATATCCATATACATATTATATAATTGGAGATAACTTTCTTCTTTTTCTCAAACTCTTTCTTGGGTTAAAGTCTATGCTTTTGGTTGAATGTGATTGCAAGTCGTTGGTGTTATATGGTCCCTTTTTTGATATGGTGGGCAATTTGTTTGGTTCATAAACAAATGGCGGTTTAATGGTCAATAACCATAACTCTATGGGAACGTTGTGATTTGCATATTATATATTAAATTAATTGCTCAAGCAGTCGTATATAATCAACTAGAAAACTTTGTTGCACTTTGCACAATTATTTTAATACCTTAGAATATATTTTTTAACTTTGATTTAGAGTTAATACAATTATTTTAAACATAAATTATTTAATTGTCATCCTCTAATTTTCATTTGTATAAAAGAAATTGATTTGCATAAATTTTTATACATTTTAAAAAAAATATCATTGGTATAAAAGAAATTAATCTAATTCTTCTATTTTGCATTAAATTAAACTAATACATCCTATTGGTTAAAACAAATTTATAGAAAATAAAATAAATTTTAAACCACACATGTATTGATATTACCATACTTCTATTTTTTTTAATTGAAGTTAATATTTTCATTGTACTTCCAAAATTAACTATAAACACTAATTGCAAAACATTCAATATTGATAGAAAAATGAAAAGGAAATGAAAATGCATTAGTGATTCAAACTTTTAGAAACAAAATTAATAATAATCTAAAAAATGTTAACACTAACAATATCTTGGAAGACAACATCTATGACAATATCTCGAATTGTATCATTTAACCAAAATCCAACTAAATCAAAATAATAGAAAGCAATAGAAAATTGAAAGAAACCTACATTCAAGCAAGACCGGTACCCTTTCTCCTTTTGTTTTGTTTTGGTTTTTTTTTTTTTTTTGAACTTTCTTTATGTAAAACTCCTGTTCTTTACCTTCCAATAGGTAACTTCATTTGATAAGCATATTTTTCTTTTCCTTTTATAATAGAAAAATTTATGTAATATACAAAACCTTTCAATTCTAGGCATTATTCATATTAAAATAGTACATAAATAAATATTAAACTGCCAAATTAGTTAACAAATTATAAATGGAAGACCTTTCAATTAAATTGTTAATTAGATTCTTTCAATTCTTGTTATTATTAAAATTAAAATAGCATATTTTCATTGAGTATTAAACTACCGAAATACAAAAAAAAATTGTAAACTTTCCATTTTTAGCATTGTTTTTATTAAAATAGTATATACTATATCAATTTTAAAAATTCAAAAAAAAAAAGATATGCTGAATGATGGAAGTGCCATATCACTCATACCAACTTTATAAAATATATTGATAATGAATATTGATATATTGATGGATGTTGATATTGATATTAATTCTCTGCCCCCATTATTCTGATAAAAATCCTAATTTTCCCATTAGGCTTTCCTATTTTGAGTATTTGAAGTATAATAGTATAAAGCAGTTCAATGATTTTTTTTAAAGAATACACATATTTTGAATAGAAAATTAATTTTATCCACAAAAATAAATAATACTATAAATCCTCTCTCTCTCTCTCTCTCTCTTTATATATACAAACACCAGAGAAATCGTATAACATTTTTCAAATAAAAAAAATACAGAGATATAATTTGGGCTAACTTAAAAAAATATTTGTATAATTTAGTCTATAATACATTAAAAAAATAGAAAGGTATAAAATTAGAGGTATTTTGAAATACCTCCATAGGTGTGGGTCCCGGTTTAAAGTTAAGTATCGAAGAGAACCCCAATAATCATTCATATAACATCATCGTCATCATCAGTACCAGCTCTCGAAGGCGTGCCCCTGTGGCTTCAGACAACACCATAAAACCACAAAGACACGGGTCAGCTGGCGAGAGTGACGACACCATAAAATTACTATTCTAATTTCCTAATGTTTATGCTTAGTTTTCTTACAAAGAAAAACGGGAGGGGGTTCTTTTCAATGCGGGACTCTTCAATATTGTTTTACAGCAGTTTTTTTTGTTGCCAAAACTTTCAGCAACGGTAAAAACCGTTGCTGAAAGTGAAAAGCAGCATCAGCAACAGTTTTGATCAGCAGCAAATCCGGATTCACCTCCATGGCGATTTTGTTCATGTGACAGTCATAATCATTCTACTTTAATTTAAACTTTATCATTATGTCTTACCACATTTATCTATATTATATATACGTAGTTTCAATCACATAAATTTGGAAATTCATTAGGTCCTAACTCAAGGTACGTCAAACTACAAAATGCGTAAACTATTACCTCTTAATGCTATTCATTTACAAGTATTTAAAGAGAAGAATGATTTATGATGTGTTTAGAAGAGTTTATTTTGAATTTATCTAACTTATCTTATGATATAAGTGTTTAAGCACATATTTTAGACAGCTTATAAAAATAGTTAATTATGATATGTCTATAAGCTGTTTTCAACTTATTTTCATAAGCTCTCTAAGATAATTTATTAAAATAAGATAAAAATAACTTATATGAAATTTGTCATTATAAACTTTTTAATTGTAAAAATAACTTATATTTAAGCGCTTATATGATAAGCGATTATTCTATAAGCACTTAAATAAGTTGTTTACTGAGATAAGAAGAGAATATAAATATCGTAAAATCAAAAATCGCTTTTATCAGATTGATACATGATTTTTTTTTACACAAATTAATATTTTTCTTAATTTTTTCATAAATACATTCTGCATCAATTAAAACTATAATTTAATTAATAATCTAAATGTAATTATTTTCTCCTCTTATTTCTTACTTTAAATGACTCATCGCACTTGTTACAATTCTATATATAACGTTTCATAGAGTCTTGGAATCTTAGTTACATTGATCAAATATGTTAAACATCTCTATGATAAGACATAAAAGATGTTAAAGGATAAATTTATAAAGAGCTTGATCTCTCAAAAAATTAAGAATTGATTGGAGGATGAGAACTTCTTCTTGTTAACCAATGAGTGATGCATTTGGAATATCGTTGCACTATCTATAAAGGTGTTTTTGCTTATTCTTCTTGAAAACATCCATATTAAATGCTTGATAAGTAGACATGCATGCATGAGAGGTTCTCAATTATTGGTGGATTTTGTGGAGGTTGAGAATTTCTTCTAGCTACCTCCTTTCCTGTTATTCTTAAATCTCAAATTATATTCATTTTGTTTCATGTTTTGCATATTAAAAATTTCTTAAAATGGTAATAACAATATATAAATTGAATAAATCACACATACATATTATGATGATGTTTTCATTATTAGTAATACCCATATATATATATATATATATATGTATGAACGACCAATCAGTTTAACAAATAATCGAATAAAAGGATACAAGTAGAAGAAGAATTACTAAAATTTAACTCTTGTTTTCTTTTGTCTTTGGAAACAAGAAAAACAAAGTCCAAAACTGAGATATAATGTTCCAAAAGTCAGAACAGTAGCAAAAATAAAACCAACCAAAGAATGGGATTTGACATATAACGTTGACAATATATATATATATATATATATATGGTGATGAAATATTTTGCTTCAAAACATGAGGCACATCGATTTTATATATTTTTGATTCAGTATATATATCTTGTTAAAGGGGAGACTGAAGACTACCACATTATTGAACTGTTTGTTCAAAAGAAGAAACGAAAAGAAAATACCATTTGCATTTGGATTGTCTGAGCGAGTAAAACTTATCTTGCGTTTTACTTTAAATGTTTGTCATGCGTGCATTTGAGCATGTCAGTCCTTTTTAATTTTACAATATAAAACATACATATAAATAGCATCATTTAAATGTTTATTACTGAGCTTTTCAATATAAATTGCAATATAAGTGGCCCTTTTATGTTAAAAAACACTTCATCACTGAGTACTATATATAATAAGTTATAAAAAACATTCACTTGTTATTTTGTAATAAAAAACATAATAATTGAAACTTAAAAACAGTATTTAATTTTTTAATAACAGTCTCTGAGATCATAGTTCATTACCAAAAAAAAAAACAAAAGATTAGAGACGTAAAATTCTAACTAATGAAAATTTTCCGTTTTTGAAATAGGCATTGTTAATTTGTTGAGGCAGAAAAAATTTCCATCTTAATGCAGAGGAAAATCAGAGACTCAGTTCGGTTATTCGTCTCTAATTTATTTTTCAAACAAAATATATAGCAGCAGTGGCTGACTGTTGTTTTCACTAATGGTTTGTTATTATAAATATGTAAATTAATATATATGTACTATTTTGTAAACAATAAAAAGAAATTGCAGGCAGATTTAACATGAAAAAAAATTGTTTCTAATTTCGTATTAAATATTAAATTTTATTTTTTTAAAAAAATCAAAGACAAACTTGGCATGAAAAATATTTTATTTCGAAATTTTGTCTCTAATTTTCTATTTTCTTATAGTGTTTGTTTAGCTAACTAGCACCTCATGACAATGTTGTCAGAACCGACCCGGCCATTGACCCGCACAGGCCTTCGGGTCACCGGGTCACTGGTTCAACCGTCGGGTCACTGGGTCAATTGCTGACCCGGATAAATGCATTTAAAAAAATTTAAATTATATATATACCTATATATCTTTACAAATAAATTAAAAAATAAATAAAATAAATAATTTACATGTAAATTTCATAATTTAAAGTCATAAACATCCAAAATAATTTCTAAACATCTATAATAATTTAAACATAAAGTCATAAATATTCATAATAATTCATAAAGTCATAAATAAAATCATCCAAATATAATAATTCATACATTTAAAGCCTTAAACATCCATAATAATTTATAAAGTCATTAATAATTAAGAAAAATTACGTAATTTTTAAGAAAAAAATTAATTTATCCTCTTTAAATTAAAAATAATAATTTTGATATTTTATTTTATAGTATTTTAAATTTTATTAAAAAAAATCCACCACTTGTAGAATTCAAATTAATCCTTTAAAAGTTTAAATGGCTTATTATAAATTTAAAGGACTAATTTGAAATCAATATTTGTTATAGACTACTTTGAAAATGTTTATTGTCTAACGTAATACTTTGGAATATTTAACCTTAAGGAGTTAACTTCAATTTTAAATAAAATTTATGAAAATGAAAGAGGAATTTAACTGATATTTTTAGAGAAATAAAGTGAGAATACTATGTTTCAATTTGTTTGTAGTGGAACGATGTAGATATGAAGAAAAAGAAAGCATTAATTTTTAGAGTAAATAAAACAAACTTTTTTTTGAGGATTATTAATCAATGTTAGTCATAAAAAATTTAAAAAATTTTTTTTTTTTTAAAAAAAAAGAAATCCGGGTCAATGGGTCGCCGGGTCATCGAGTCGCTCGGATTTTGACCGGGTCGATCGGGTCTTGATCGGGTCACATGCAAAACGGTCTAAAATCATGACCCGAACCGGGTCATGTCCCGGGTCGCCGATTTCCGAGTCGACCCGACCGGATTGGTCCGGGTCATACGACTATGCCTCATGATTTTTTCTGAGTTTATTTATAGAGAAATCGATCTTTCTAAAGATTCCCTCTCATCTTTTTTGGAGTCACAACCCTGATAAAGAAAAAAATTTGATCAACATGTAAAACGAAACGTACGTGAGGGTGTCACCTCTCCGTATTCAAATCTAATTTATTTTTTTAAAAAAATCACAGCTTCCCTTGATTTTATGAGCTGCATGTTGCAGTATAGTCTAGGGACTAGGGGCGGACATGGAAGTATGATTGTAACGTAAATCTGTAAAAGTGCTTCTCCTTATCCAAAAGGCTGAATAATAGAGAAAGGTATGTACTATTGTTAGTTTAATTTGGTTACGTGTAACTCCAAGTTTGTAAATATCGACGAAAGGTTAAATCCGTACACAACAATATAGTTTGACTTTTAAGCCAGATCCCAGAATAATCTGGAAGCGCATGCTTTGGTTTTGTTCTATATGCTGCAAACGTAACATCAAAGGAAGCCTCATAATTATTTGATTCGTTGACGTTGATAGGTTTCGTAAAATATCAAGCACTCAGCACTTTGAGTTGGATTTTCCTCTTTGTTAATTGGAGCATCCATGCACCGAGTCATTGTTGTTTTAAAGTTCTGAGTTTTCAGTGACAGATTCCACCCCTAAAATTAGAGAAGTCTAATGCCTTTGATAATATACTATATATGAATAAATTATTTATTTAATTTTTTACAAAATTATATTTAGTTCAATTTAATTTTTAAAAATTTAAATATTTTAATTTAATTTTCAAACGATATTTATCTTTATTTAGTCTTTATAAATTTGATTCACTACATTTTTCACTGAAAATAAAATTCATTTATCTTTTATCACGGCTATTCATTTTGAATTAAATAATTACGAATGAAGAAAGAAATATCATGTTATTTAATTATTATTTTTTAATTTCTTGTATTTAATTGTCATTGTCTAATTTATAACAAATGGCCATACTTGAAAAAATAGACTTAGCAAAAATTGAAAGAATCAAAATCGTCCAATCTATTATTTTTTAATTTTGTTATAACATAATAATTGACAAACGCTAGAGGAAATAGTAAGGCACTTCAAATACAGGAAGAAATGCATTCGCGACCAAAGGGGAACACTTGCAAATGAGATTCTCACGCGCTATCGGTCACCACTGGGCAAGGTTAGCTGGCGCCTGTGCCCTGCTAGCTGGTACTAGAGCAAACAATCCACTAGCTGGTCATTTATTTATATATACACATTAACATTAAAAAAAAGTGTCATTTATAAATTTTTTATAAAAATATATTATATATATATACATACGTTCATATGTATTCTAATTCAATGAGTTATATTATATTATTTTATATTCATATATATATTTTTTCAGGGCAGGAAAGACAATGCCAAGAATCTGCACTTGTATTTTTGAAAAATTTGCAAACCCGCCCAATTTAATTGTCAACTGTTGAATAACTCGATTTGAATAATGTGGAATGAGACGGTTCACCAAGTTCGAGTTGAAATTGTCATTCCTAGACTCCCTAATGATGGATTTTTCTTTCAATTTATGATGTCAGTAGTGGCAATTAGAACCATCGCTAACTTTGTTTTACCAACGGTTGTTCTTGCGGTTGTCACAAACCATGGCTAAGACATTTACCAGAGTGAATTTTACTCTGGTTTTTAAATCATCATTAAGGACAATAGCAACGGTCGGCAACCATCGCAAAGTACAGGAAAAAATGTTGCCGTTGTCCTTCGTTTTTTTGGTAGTCATTGATGACCTATATTTTTCAAGGAGATTGAAACTAAATTAATTACCGAAAATGCAAGCAAGTTAATAATTATTCCAGACATCAATGGTCATAATAAAGAGGAAAAAATAAAAGCAAATTAACTTCCACTCCAAGCTATGCACATTTCATGAAAAATCAGTCATATTTCTGAATTATTATGATAATTTGAGATAAAACATGATGTAAGATTCAAAAAAATGCGTATGTCAATTATTATCCGCTAAATTATATCACCAACTTCATATAATCATATTATTCCTTAATTACAATATTAGTAAAAAATTCTACTAGCTTGCACGTGTTCATTCATCTATTGCTCAACTATATATATATATATATATATATATATATATATATATATATATATATATATGTATGTATGTATGTATGTATGTATGTATGTATGTGTAATTGTATAGGACACGTAAAGTCGTATGTAAATGTCAACTTTCTTTCTTGATGATCTTGTGACTAAAGCGAGGTTAATTTAATACAACTTTGAACACTTAATGAAATCACCTGGGCAGTTGATTCAATCAATTTTTCTAGCTAGTTTCAATGTCTGTTGTTAGAGTAATTTGTTCGATTATAATTATCATAATTTGATTTTCAAAAGATCAAGTATTTTAATATGGTTTTTGACAAATTACATTTATCTTAATTTATTATTAATAATATTTGTAATTAGAAATAAAAAGAATCAAATTAAAACAAATATAATATTTTAAAAATTAAATTAAAATACTTAATTTTTTAATGACCAAAATTAAGATAAATTATAATCTTTCAAAAATCAAATCAGTGATATACTCTAATTGTTTATATCCACATAGATGATTGAAAGCTGCGTTATCAGACGCACATGTACTGAGAAAATAGAGTGCAAACTATGAAGCTCATCAATCTTTCAATCCCAACAAGAATATTATAAAAACTGATAGGTTCACAGAGAACTTTTTTTTTTCTCATTTTTATACTGCTTGATGCCTCTTAAAATTTTATTATTGAAATATAAATTAATTACAGTAATTTAAAAAAGAGCGAACCATACAAATTAAAGAATGAAAAAGAAGTTCGAACTGTTAATTAAAGATCAGCTCGAATTGATATGTAAAATAACTAACGAGAAGTGAAAATTCAAATCTTAAAAATCAAATACAATTAATGACCTGAGCTATTATATGGATCAAAATTAACAAAATTTTTTAAAAAAAGATATAATAAAATTAAAGAGGGATGAGTTTGATGTGTGGATACTGGATAATATGTAATTTCAAACTTGCATGAGCCACAATCCTCAAGCACGCTTTTGTTGAGTCACTATCTCGCAAAACTTGACAGCTTCCAAATGGACCCCAAAATTTGGTCTAGATTATTTAACAAGTTAATTATTAGCTCGAACACCATAAAAATGAAAAGAGAGTGAATAGGTGTTTCTTTGTTGTAATTTTAAAAAATAAAAATACAATCTCATATAAAATCTTAATGACATGCGTTTATCATCATATTAGAAATAAACCACATTGTTTTGTTATGAAAAAAGTTAATCTCATTAAGAAAAAATAAACTGAAGGAGAATTTTTTTAATAAAATATATATCATATGTCACGAGAAGTCTAGTGTAATTATTTAAACAAGAGAGATACTAAGTATAATTTAATTAGCCAAACCTAAAAAGAGGTTAGTATAATTTATTGTCGTTTTACTTTATCACTAATTATGACCTTATCCTCAAGCATTATGCGCATGCCAATTTTGTTATAAACAACACTTAAAAAGTACAATAATTAGCTGCAAGAATGACTAACTATGCTAATATATAGAATATACTAACCCTTCTTTATGCCAAATGATAAATTAATCAATTAATTAAGAGAAAGAATGAACCTTAGTTTTGAGATATTATGAGCTACATTATATGTATATATACATGGAAACCAATTAATTAAGGGTTTGCAGTTGCTTCTAATTATGAAACATGCAAGAACATGGAACATTTGACCACGTAAAGTGGCAAAAAGTGCTTTTAATTTTAAATTCCCTGGTCCAAAAGTTCTAGTTCAATTATAAGGAGAAAGATTCAGCTTCTAACTCATAAATTATTGTCACGTTTCTGAACAGTACTTTTCTGAAGTTGTCTCACGAGCATATATGCAGCAAAACGCCGGTTAATTTGACCTAACATGAAGACAGAAGAATGCCTTGTCTTATTTGTTTATTTGTATGAGGAAACGTATACCCGCAAAAGCAGGTTTCACACATCATTTGAGGATTTGGATAAGTTTGGTGAATTTGATGTTGATTTTTTTTTCTTTTCTTTTTGTATGCTTACGATAGATAGTCGGAACACCTTTACATGATTTCACGAGGATTATTTAATCTATGTTGGGTTAAATATATTTAGGGTGTACTTGTTAAAAATAGCTCAAAAGTTAGCTGAAAACTTATAAGTTAATATTTAGTTGAAAACTTATAAGCTAACTTATTAAATTAGAAGTGTTTGGTAAAAGTAATTAGTGAAATAGTTGAAAAATATAAAATGACATATATTTTATAATTTCAAAATAATATACAAATAAATATATTATTTTTTATTAATATAATTTAAATTATTATATATATATATATATATATATATAATGTATGTGAGAAAAGAGTATAATGGATATTTTTATAAATTAACAAGGATAAAAAAGGAAGAAAAATATAAAAGTTATAAGTTACTCATAGTAATATCTCAGAATAAGTTATAAGCTATTGAAATAAACTCGTTTACCAAATATTTTTAACAAGCTTATAAGCTAGTCAAATAAATTATAAGCTAGCTTATTTGATTTACCAAATACAATCTTAAGGCTTATTTTGAATATTTAATAATGCCTCCCATTATATTTTTGGGCCATCATCTTTTATCCCAAGCCCATATAGTTTGGTCATTTTAATTGGCCCACTCTTATTTTAATGTTACTAAGGTTTCTTGCACTGCTTTTGAGGAATGTTCCTTTTGACAATTGTGTGGAGTGTTGAAGTTACAAGTCAATGTAGTGGATGGCAGAAAGAGTGTTTGACAGCTCTTAAGAAACAACATATTTATTTCACAGTACTTGATATGTATTTTTCTTTATCTCTTTGTGTTGCCTCTTCCCTGTCTCGTCAAGATATGCATTAATGAATCGATCTTGGATTTATGAGTATTTTGTTAAAGCTTCAACGACTACTTTTTTTATCATCTTATTTAAAAGTTGTGGTTGCCCTCTAAAGCTTTCTAACAAAAATATTGAAGCAATTCATTGAGAGAATTTTTCTACCAACTATATGTTATTGTTGGGTTTGACTTGAATTTTGTGGGTGACCCGGTTTGTAACCCGACCCACGACCCATGACCCATTTGTCTCTATATATATGAGTGTGAGGGAATTTATTGTAAGTGTGGTTGATGTAATTTCTCTCTGTATAGCCTCCGTCAGAAATAATACAGATATTCTCTCTGTCCGTGGACGTAGGTCGCATTGACCGAACCACGTAATTTCTTTGTGTGTTCTTCTCTATCCTTCTCCTTGATTAATTGCCTTTCAGTAACCTAACAAGTGGTATCAGAGCCTTGGTTCATTTTTTGGTTCGTCGGTTACTGTAGCACGTCTGAAAATTTTCAGATCCGGCTCCAAAATTTCAGATCTTGCCTCGATTTGGTTGATTTGGAGCATAGGAGACCATTCTCTGCATCTTTGGTGCGTTAAAGAACGTCGGAGACCAATTTTTGGTGGTAAGAAAATTTTCAGATCTAGTTTTAAATCTCAGATCTAGCTTGATTCGCTTGTTTTTTGGGAAAAAGAGACCGTTTATTGCATTTCTAGTGCATTGGAGATCGTTTTTCAGTTGTTTCGGTGAGTTTTTACGGTTGCAAGTACTGTTCATCGCCGGAATCTTCATCGGAAGTACTGTTCATTGCCGGAATCTTCATCGGAAGCACTGTTCATCGTCTTCTACGGCGAGGCACTGTAGCACGGTCAACGGTCAACGGTACTATTTGGTCAAAATTGCTGTTTGGTCAAAATTGCTGTTTGGTCAAAGCTGTTGTTTGGTCAAAGCTGCTGTTTGGTTAAAGCTGCTGTTTGGTCAAAAATTGTTGTTTGGTCAAAGTTGCTGTTTGGTCATTGTTGTTGTTTGGACCAAGTTTTCTGTTACGATCGTTATTGTTTCCTCGACACAGTTCCGGTAAGTTTATGTTTAATTCAGAAAAGAATTCTGAATTTCTGTGTGAATTTACTGGATTGTGCTGGATTGAATTTCTGGTTTACTGCTGTGAATTTTGTTGGACTGCTGTGTTGAATTTCTGTTAGTGAAGTTCTGGTCAGTTTGCAAGGTTCTGAACAGTTTTGTGAAATTCAATTTCTGATTGCGAAATTTGCTAGTAATTTATCTGCTGTTATTTGAGAAGATGTCGACTCATAAATTCGATATTGAGAAGTTCAATGGATCGAATGATTTCACTTTGTGGAAGGTAAAAATGAGGGCACTTCTGGTTCAGCAGGGATGTGCAGTGGCATTAGAAGGAGAAAGTAGTCTACCTAACACGTTGAAAGAAGAGGAGAAGAAGGAAATTTTGGCAAAGGCTCATAGTGCATTACTATTGAGTCTGACAGATGAGGTGTTGAGAGAAGTAGTTGATGAATCAACTGCTGCAGGTTTGTGGAAGAAATTGGATGATAAATACCAGAAAAAGTCTCTCACAAACCGGTTATATCAAAAGCAGCGTTTGTATACCCTGCGGATGATAGAAAATATGCAGGTAAAAGATCATCTTGATAATTTTAACCGAATTATCCTGGATTTACAGGGTGTTGGGGTTAAGATAGATGATGAAGATCAGGCTATCATTCTTTTGTGTTCTCTACCAAATTCATATGAGAACTTTGTTGACACTATGTTGTGTGGTAGAGATAGTATCTCTGTTAATGATGTCAAAGATGCTTTGCAGTCTAAAGAGCTGAAGAGAAGAGTCTCTAGTTCTAATGAGGATGGTGCAGAAGCAGGTTTGTATGTTGGCAGAGGCAGAGACACTAAAAGGGATGATGGAAAAAGAAGCAAGTCACGGTCTAAGTCGAGGAACAAAGGAGGACCTCGATGTTATCACTGTAAACAGAAGGGGCACATCAGGAAGAATTGTCCACAGAGGAAGAAGGGAAATGACGAGAAGGAACCGAATACCAGTGGTAGTGCTTCGGTGGTGCAAGATAGTTCTGACCTTGAAGAAGACATTGATGTTCTCACAGTCAGCACCTCTGGTTCTGCAAATACTTGGGTCTTGGACACAGGTGCATCTTATCATATGACTTTCTCACGTGAACTGTTTACTTCTTTCAAGGAGTGGAATGGTGTTGTGAGGTTGGGTGATGATGAACAGCTCAGTGTTAAGGGCAGTGGTTCTGTGCAGATTCAGATGTATGATGGAATAGTCAGGACGCTTGATGCTTGGTATGTTCCTGGTCTACGGAAGAACTTGATTTCTCTTGGTACTCTAGACAAACAAGGGTACAAGTACTCTGGAGAGAATGGACAGTTGAGAATTTTCAAAGGTGCTCTGGTTATAATGAAGGGTAAATTGCAGCATGGCATTTACTTTCTGATTGGTAGTTCTGTGATGGGGACAGTGGCTGTATCTAAATCTTTAGGGAAGAATGATGATTATACAGAGTTGTGGCATTGCCGATTGGGACACATGAGTGAGAAAAGGCTGTCAATTCTAAGTAAACAAGGATTGTTAGAAGGAGCAGAAACTGGGAAACTGAAATTCTGTGAAGTTTGTGTTATGGGTAAACAACGCAGAGTTAGGTTCAGTTCTGGGAAGCATACTTCTACGGATGTTCTGCAATATGTTCACTCAGACTTATGGGGTCCTTCTCCAGTTGAATCTCAGGGCAAATGCAAGTACTTTGTTACTTTCATTGATGACTACTCTAGAAGGGTTTGGGTATATTTTCTGAAATCCAAAGATGAAGTGTTTGGGAAGTTCAAGGAGTGGAAGACCATGGTTGAGAAACGGACTGGAAAACAGGTCAAAACACTCAGAACTGATAATGGGTTGGAGTTCTGTAACACTCTATTTGATGAATTTTGCAAGAAAGAAGGTATAGTGAGGCATCGCACTGTACGTCATACACCACAGCAAAATGGAGTTGCAGAACGTATGAATCAAACACTGTTGCAGCGTGCGAGATGTATGCGATTAAACGCTGGCTTGCCAAAACAATTCTGGGCTGAAGCAGTTAACACTGCTTGTTATCTGGTGAATAGATCGCCATCTACTGCAATTGATTTTAAGACTCCTCAAGAGGTATGGTCCGGTAAACCTTATGATTATTCTGGCCTGCGTATATTTGGTTGTCCTGCTTATGCTCATGTGAATGATGGTAAACTAGAGTCTAGGGCAATGAAATGCATATTTCTAGGGTATGCACATGGAGTTAAAGGGTACAGACTGTGGTGTACTGAAAAGGATAGAACTCCAAAATTTATTATTAGCAGAGATGTAACTTTTGATGAGTCTGCTATGTTTGGTCAGAAGGAGGAGCTTGGTAGTCATGCAGGTAATAATGATCAAGGTGCCAACCAGAAGGTGGAAATTGAAGTTCAAACTTCAAAAAGGGTTATAACAGACCCTGTACAGCAGCCCAGGGAAGAAGAAGAATCACAACCTATAGCAACAAGGAGGGAAAGAAGGGAAATCAGAAAACCTATGAGGTATGCAGATTGTGTTGATATAGTTGATGTTAATTCAGTTGCTTATGCCTTGGCAGTAGGTAAAAGTATTGATTCTGATGACCCGAGATCATATAAAGAAGCAGTTGAGAGTAGAGAAGCATCAAAATGGCTGGTTGCAATGAATGAAGAGATGTAATCTCTTGAGAAGAACGAAACATGGGATCTTGTACCGTTACCAAAGGGAGTGAAACCGGTAGGATGCAAATGGGTCTTCAAGAAGAAAGAAGGTATTCCTGGAGTTCAACCAGCAAGGTTCAAAGCACGACTTGTGGCAAAGGGTTTTTCACAAAAGGAGGGAATTGATTATCATGAAGTTTTCTCCCCGGTTGTGAAGTATAAAACCATTCGTGTCCTTTTGTCCATGGTAAGTGTTTTTGACTTGGAGTTGGAACAATTGGATGTGAAAACTGCTTTCTTACATGGAAATTTAGAGGAGCAGATTTATATGTCACAGCCAGAAGGATTTCTTGATCCTGGGAAGAAAGATCATGTATGTTTGCTGAAAAAGTCCTTGTATGGTTTGAAGCAGTCTCCTAGACAGTGGTACAAGAAATTTGATGCATTCATGACTTCCCATGGTTTTCTGCGTAATCAGTTTGATAACTGTGTCTACTCTAAGAAACTTGCAGATGATTCTTATATTTATTTGTTGCTATATGTTGATGATATGTTGATTGCTGCAAAGAACAAGGTTGAAATTGATAGTTTGAAAGCCTTGTTGAGCAGTGAGTTTGAGATGAAGGATTTGGGTGCAGCCAAGAAGATACTGGGCATGGAGATTTGGAGAGATAGAAGTGCAGGTTTACTGTATGTATCTCAACAGAAATACATAGAAAAATTGTTGCAGTCTTTCCAAATGAATAATTCTAAGCCGGTTAGTACTCCGTTGGCGGCACATTTTAAACTTGATGCTAGTACAATACCTATTACAGCTGAGGAAAAAGGGTACATGAGTTCAGTGCCCTACTGTAATGCTGTTGGAAGCTTGATGTATGCAATGGTGTGTACTAGGCCTGATCTGGCTCATGCAGTCAGTGTGGTAAGTAGGTTTATGAGTAATCCTGGGAGAGCTCACTGGAGTGCAGTTAAATGGATTATGCGGTATCTCAAAGGTACGAGTAATATTTGCTTGGTTTATGGTGCTGATAAATCTGATAGTGGCTTGGTTGGTTATACAAATTCAGATTATGCTGGAGATCTTTTGAGGAGGAGATCCTTAATATGCTATGTCTTGACTCTGAATGGATGTGCTGTCAGTTGGAAGGCAACACTTCAATCTACAGTTGCCTTGTCTACCACTGAAGCAGAATACATGTCATTGGCAGAAGGAGTTAAGGAAGGTATGTGGTTACATGGTTTGATTGATAGTCTGGGGTTAAATATTCAGAGACCTATCATTTATTGTGATAGTCAGAGTGCATTAAGTTTGGCCAAGAATCCAGTCTACCATGAGAGGTCGAAGCATATTGATATCAGATTGAATTTTATTCGAGATGTGATAGAAGACAAGAAATTATCCATCGAGAAGATAGCCACAGCAGATAATCCAGCAGATATGTTGACAAAGGCTCTACCTTCAGAGAAGTTCAAGCATAGCTTGGACTTGGTGAATGTTCGCATTCCATGAAGCCCTACAGGGCTTGAATGACAGAGATGAATTTATATTTAGTTCTGGTGATTTGAGAGAATTCAAGTCAAGGAGGGAAATTGTTGGGTTTGACTTGAATTTTGTGGGTGACCCGGTTTGTAACCCGACCCACGACCCATGACCCATTTGTCTCTATATATATGAGTGTGAGGGAATTCATTGTAAGTGTGGTTGATGTAATTTCTCTCGGTATAGCCTCCGTCAGAAATAATACAGATATTCTCTCTGTCCGTGGACGTAGGTCGCATTGATCGAACCACGTAATTTCTTTGTGTGTTCTTCTCTATCTTTCTCCTTGATTAATTGCCTTTCAGTAACCTAACAGTTATTCTCTTAATTATTGTGTGCTCTCTGTGAGCTTGTATTAATTGTTTTTGAGAAGTGAGTGTTTCTCTTACTTGATTTTATTATCTTGAGGTTGTTGATTGGCTTAAGGGTTGCAAAAGCTAGTTTGTTGTGCCTTGTAAAGAAGATTGTAATAATTTCTCTGTTAGAAGCATTTCAAGTTTGAATATGAGTCTAGAGAGTAAAACTCTGAGATGACCGTTCCTAAGAAATTTTTCGAGCTTAGTTTATCAGAAGTTATAAAAATTTTCTTTACATTTATGCATTGAAAAGATGTATGATTCAAGTGAATAGAATTTGAACCTCTTTAAATTTTTTGTGGGAAATCTCTCTATCTTTCCTACTATTTATTATGCTTTTGATTCCTTCTTCATATATCATCTTGAACAACAAAATTGAATTTGGAAAAGAAGAAAAAAAAAATTCATACACAATTCAATCCTATGTCTGCTCTAACTATCTATAGTCTTAATATAATGGGTTTTGTCATATTAAGACTTAGGTCTATTCAAGAAAAAACAAAACTATTCCAGTTTACGTTTCTTTTCGTTCTGGCCAAAATTCGGACGTGAATAGCAAAAAGATTAGTTCCATATTATTTTAAAGGTTAGTATCAATGTGATCATTTTGAATTGTAAATTTTATATTGAGTAATTACATTATCCTCTGATGTAAGGTGTC
Source organism: Biancaea sappan (assembly GCA_037074585.1). Classification (NCBI taxonomy): domain Eukaryota; kingdom Viridiplantae; phylum Streptophyta; class Magnoliopsida; order Fabales; family Fabaceae; genus Biancaea; species Biancaea sappan. The sequence continues at coordinate 53,099,191 of CM073494.1, read as the reverse complement.
AAAATTACATGCCTCTCCCTTCTGTTTAAAAATATATAGACATTCTTCTTCTTTAAAATCAAAATATATACTAAATTAACTTTCCCTGCGAAAATGAAAACCACAGTTACACTTATTTTGACCGAAGTACCTTATATCAATAATTTTGTATAATATAACAAGTATTAAATATATATTTGATTAAAACAAAAATAATCACATTTTGAAATTTATAATAAATAACATAGAAATAAACAAATTAAAATATTTTTACTCATTGAGAGTATTTTTGTCATATTTAGGTTCCAGAGAGTTTTTTGTATGCTTTCAAAATAAAAGGGAGGATAGTACAATTTAGGTATATTTTTGGGGTGGTAAATGTAATTTACTCTTTTATTTAAAAAAAATTTGGATTGAAAATTGACTTATTGCATTTCGGAGTTGTCTCTCCACCTATATATACAGGGCCTATAGATTGGGCCCAATGAGATCTCACTTTTGGGCCGGACTCAACTCTGGAATCACATGATAGGATCGCTCCCCACAAAAAAAAAAGATTTACAGTAAAAAATTACCTTACTTTCAATTTAATCTTTTCCAACCATAATATTCTTAATTTGGTCCCTATTTTTTTCAATCAAAATAATCTCCATTGGGAAAAATAAAAATAAAATAAATTTCACGTAATCTTTCAACTATAATGCGATGCAATTTTTATGTCAGAAAGTCTACAAATACTTTTCGAAAGGACTATTTTAATTAGGAGAAAATATTTAAAGGACTAAATTTAGATATTTTATCTTTGGACGACAAAACTAAAAAGAGTATTTTTCTTTTTGTGCTAAAAATTAAAAAATTTTATTTTGAAGAATTAAATTGAGATAAAATTAATTTTTAAATTATTCTGAAATAAAAGAGATGCTAATGGCGACAATTATCTTTTTGACGTGCGGATTATAATTTTGCTGAGTCACTATCTTATAAACAGACCAAAATAGACCCCAAGTACAGGAGTGGAAGAGCTTAATGAGATTAATATTGTTTTGATTCTGAAGACTAATAGCCTTAAATATGTTAATCAATATAGGCTTCTTAGTCTTTGCACCTTTGTTATAAGGTGATTTTAAAGATTTTTGAAAACCAGAGAGCATTTGTCCTTGGACGTCTTATTCAAAATAATATTTTGGTTTCCCATGAGACTTTTCATTACTTGAAGTCTAAAAAGAAGGGGAAAAATTATGAGCTTGCGTTGACAGTAGTATGAGCAAGGCATATGATCGTCTTAAGTGAGATTTTATTGAGCAAGTGCTTCTTAAACTTCGTTTTTGTGCCTCTTGGGTGTCATTGGTCATGAAATGTGTTTCGTCAACTCAGTATAATTTGTTGATAGCAGGTAGGAAGATTGCAGATGTAGTTCCATCGAGAGAATTGCCCAAGGAGATCCGTTGTCTCCTATTTGTTTATAATTGTTGTCGATGTGTTGTCTAGGATCGATGGTGAAAGGGGTTCAGAGTTGGGCTTGATAAAAGGAATCAAATTGGCAAGAAATTCCCCTTATCTCACTCATAGTTTCTTTGCGGATGATTCTCTCTTCTTTATGAAGGCATATGTGGTGAATGCTCGAAATTTAGAGAAATTCTTGATGACTATTGTTGGGCATTGGGGCAACTAGCAAACCTTGAATAAATCATGCTTGTTTCTCTTAGCTAATGCTCCAAGGGAGGTTATGGATGAAATCTCATCTACGTTGGGTATCTTTGCAGTGGATTGTTTGAGGAAATACTTGGGGTAGCCAGTCATTTGGGGAAGATCTAAAAATGAAGCTTTGGCATTTGTGAGGTACAGATTGATAATCAAAATCCAAGGATGGAAACATTGCTTTTTATCACAACTGGGAAGAGAGATTTTAATCAAGGAGGTTGTGACAATCCTCTTGGATTAGCATTTTCCATAGGCAAAAAGTTGCAAAAAATCTTCGTTTTAAGTTGCAAAAAATCTTTGTTTTAAGCCTAAGACTAAGCTTTTCTAGTGTATAGTTTTTCTCTTTTATATGATAGAAGTTTGGTTTTAGTTTCTCTAGTTTATTTTCCTTTACTTGTGTTCTTTCTAGCTTAGTTTCTACCTAATTTCATTGTGTTTTCTTTGTAGATTCAAGTTGAGAAGAGAAAGTTGGGGTGGAAGTTGAAAAGAAGTTTTTAAGCCTTTATGCTGACTTTAGGGGCTGCAGCTTCCAAAACTATCATTATAGGGGTGGAGCTACCGCTACAACGTCACAATTTTGCAAATTCGTTGTTTTTGAAATCTAAATGTTATTGAAGTAGTTTCTTAAGTAATTGGCTCCCTTAATTCTTCTGCGACAACGATTCCTCACCACTTTATTACTTGTGTGACTTGGTGCATTTGCCAAAGTTACACCAAGCTTTTAGTGTTGCAGTCGGAGACTGATGGTGTTAGTCAATACTTGTAGAAGCCAAAGAAATACTCGTTTAGACAATTTTCTTGTTTTGAATTCCTTGTTTTATTGTTCATTTTTTTTATCTTTTATCTAATTGCCTTCTTTTCAGTGCATGCGATGTACCATTGACCCACCTTCTTGCTTAAATGTCAGAAATGATGTGCTTTGAATTTTCCATCTCTTTTCTCCATTCTAACAACTCTAGCTACCACTCAAATTTTAGGAACTAAGATGGAAGATGAAGAACAAAAAAAAAAAACCTCGTGTACAAGAGCTAAATCATAGCATTAGAAAGCCTGCCATTGTAATGACCAATTTTGAAATGAAGCCTGAAGTCATCCTGTTGGGTTTGACTTGAATTTTGTGGGTGACTCGGTTTGTAACCCGACCCACGACCCATGACCCATAACCCATTATTTCCTCTATATATATGTGTAATGGAATTCATTAGATGAAGTGGTTGATGTAATTTCTCTCTGTATAGCTTCTATCAGAAATAATACAAATACTCTCTGTCCGTGGATGTAGGTCGCATTGACCGAACTACGTAATTTCTTTGTGTGTTCTTCTCAATCCTTCTCCTTGATTTATTGCCTTACAATAACCTAACAAGTGGTATCAGAGTCTTGGTTCTTTTTTGGTTCGTCGGTTACTATAGCACATCCGAAAATTTTCAGATCCGGCTTCAAAATTTCAGATCTTGCCTCGATTTAGTTGTTCTGGAGCATAAGAGACCATTCTCTGCATCTTTGGTGCGTTGAAGAACGTCGGAGACCAATTTTTGGTGGTAAGAAAATTTTCAGATCTAGTTTCAAATTTCAGATCTAGCTTGATTCGCTTGTTTTTGGACAAAAAGAGACCGTTTATTGCATTTCTAGTGCATTGGAGATCGTTTTTCAGTTGTTTTGGTGAGTTTTAACGGTTGCGAGTACTGTTCATCGTCGGAATCTTCATCGGAAGTACTGTTCATTACTGGAATCTTCATCGGAAGCACTGTAGCGACTCGGATACTATAGCGACTCAGAACTGTAGCGACTCGGCACTGTAGCACGGTCAACGGTCAACGGTACTATTTGGTCAAAGTTACTGTTTGGTCAAAGTTACTGTTTGGTCAAAGTTACTGTTTGGTCAAAGCTGCTGTTTGGTTAAAGTTGCTGTTTGGTCAAAAACTGCTGTTTGGTCAAAGTTACTGTTTGGTCATAGTTGTTGTTTGGACCAAGTTTTCTGTTGCGATCATTATTGTTTCGTCGACACGGTTCCGGTGAGTTTATGTTTAATTCAGAAAAGAATTTTGAATTTCTGTGTGAATTTACTGGATTTTGTTAGATTGTGCTGGATTGGATTTCTGGTTTACTGTTGTGAATTTTGTTGGACTGCTGTGTTGAATTTCTGTTAGTGAAGTTCTGGTCAGTTTGCAAGGTTCTGAATAGTTTTGTGAAATTCAATTTCTGATTGCGAAATTTGCTAGTAATTTATCTGTTGTTATTTGAGAAGATGTCGATTCATAAATTCGATATTGAGAAGTTCAATGGATCGAATGATTTCACTTTGTGGAAGGTAAAAATAAGGGCACTTCTGGATCAGGTGGCATCAGAAGGAGAAAGTAGTTTGCCTAACACGTTGAAGGAAGAGGAGTAGAAGGAAATTTTGGCAAAGGCTCATCGTGCATTACTATTGAGTCTGACTGATGAGGTGTTGAGAGTAGTAGTTGATGAATCAACTGTTGCAGGTTTGTGGAAGAAATTAGATGATAAATACCAGAAAAAATCTCTCACAAACCGGTTATATCAGAAGCAGCGTTTGTATACCCTGCGGATGACAGAAAATATGCAAGTAAAAGATCATCTTGATAATTTTAACCGGATTATCCTGGATTTACAGGGTGTTGGGGTTAAGATAGATGATGAAGATCAAGCGATCATTCTTTTGTGTTCTCTACCAAATTCATATGAGAACTTTGTTGATACTATGTTGTATGGTAGAGATAGTATCTCTGTTAATGATGTCAAAGATACTTTGCAGTCTAAAGAGCTGAAGAGAAGAGTCTCTAGTTCTAATGAGGATGGTGCAGAAGCAGGTTTGTATGTTGGAAGAGGCAGAGACACTAAAAGGGATGATGGAAAAAGAAGCAAGTCACGGTCTAAGTCGAGGAACAAAGGAAGACCTCAATGTTATCACTGTAAACAAAAGGGGCACATCAGGAAGAATTGTCCACAGAGGAAGAAGGGAAATGATGAGAAGGAACCGAATACCAGTGGTAGTGCTGCGGTGGTGCAAGATAGTTCTGACGGAGAAGAAGACATTGATGTTCTCACAGTCAGCACCTCTGGTTCTGCAAATACTTGGATATTGGACACATGTGCATCTTATCATATGACTTTCTCACGTGAACTGTTTACTTCTTTCAAGGAGTGGAATGATGTTGTGAGGTTGGGTGATGATGAGCAGCTCAGTGTTAAGGGCAGTGGTTCTGTGCAGATTCAGATGTATGATGGAATAGTCAGGACCCTTGATGCTTGGTATGTTCCTGGTCTACAGAAGAACTTGATTTCTCTTGGTACTCTAGACAAATAAGGGTACAAGTACTCTAGAGAGAATGGACAGTTGAGAATTTCCAAAGGTGCTCTGGTTATAATGAAGGGTAAATTGCAGCATGGCATTTTCTGTCTGATTGGTAGTTCTGTGATGGGAACAGTGGCTATATCTAAATCTTTAGGGAAGAATGATGATTGTACAGAGTTGTGGCATTGCCGATTGGGACACATGAGTGAGAAAGGGCTGTCAATTCTAAGTAAACAAGGATTGTTAGAAGAGGCAGAAACTGGGAAGCTAAAATTCTGTGAAGTTTGTGTTATGGGTAAACAACGCAGAGTTAAGTTCAGTTATGGGAAGCATACTTCTACGGATGTTCTGCAATATGTTCACTCAGACTTGTGGGGTCATTCTCCAGTTGAATCTCAGGGCAAATACAAGTACTTTGTTACTTTCATTGATGACTACTCTAGAAGGGTTTGGGTATATTTTCTGAAATCCAAAGATGAAGTGTTTGGGAAGTTCAAGGAGTGGAAGACCATGGTTGAGAAACGGACTGGAAAACAGGTCAAAACACTCAGAACTGGTAATGGGTTGGAGTTCTGTAACGCTCCATTTGATGAATTTTGCAAGAAAGAAGGTATAGTGAGGCATCGCACTATACGTCATACACCACAACAAAATAGAGTTGCAGAACGTATGAATCAAACACTGTTACAGCGTGCGAGATGCATACGATTAAACGCTGGCTTGCCAAAACAATTCTGGGCTGAAGCAGTTAACACTGCTTGTTATCTGGTGAATAGAATGCCATCTACTGCAATTGATTTTAAGACTCCTCAAGAGGTATAGTCTGGTAAACCTTCTGATTATTCTGGCCTACGTATATTTGGTTGTCCTGCTTATGCTCATGTGAATGATGGTAAACTAGAGCCTAGGGCAATGAAATGTATATTTCTATGGTATGCACCTGGAGTTAAAGGGTACAGACTGTGGTGTATCGAAAAGGATAGAACTCAAAAATTTATTACTAGCAGAGATGTAACTTTTGATGAGTTTGCTATGTTTGGTCAGAAGGAGGAGCTTGGTAGTCATGTAGGTAATAATGATCAAGGTGCCAACCAGAAGGTGGAAATTGAAGTTCAAACTTCAAAAAGGGTTATAACAGACCCTGTACAGCAGCCCAGGGAAGAAGAAGAATCACAACCTATAGCAATAAGGAGGGAAAGAAGGAAAATCAGAAAACTTATAAGGTATGCAGATTGTGTTGATATAGTTGATATTAATTCAGTTGCTTATGCCTTGGCAGTAGGTGAAAGCATTGATTCTGATGACTCGAGATCATATAAAGAAGCAGTTGAGAGTAGAGAAGCATCAGAATGGCTGGTTGCAATGAATGAAGAGATGCAATCTCTTGAGAAGAACGAAACATGGGATCTTATACCGTTACCAAAGGGAGTGAAACCGATAGGATGCAAATGGGTCTTCAAGAAGAAAGAAGGTATTCCTGGAGTTGAACTAGCAAGGTTCAAAGCACGACTCGTGGCCAAGGGTTTTTCACAAAAGGAGAGAATTGATCATCATGAAGTTTTCTCCCCTGTTGTGAAGCATAAAACTATTGTGTCCTTTTGTCCATGGTAAGTGTTTTTGATTTGGAGTTGGAACAACTGGATGTGAAAACTGCTTTCTTACATGGAAATTTAGAGGAGCAGATCTATATGTCACAGCCAGAAGGATTTCTTGATTCTAGGAAGAAAGATCATGTATGTTTGCTGAAAAAGTCCTTGTATGGTTTGAAGCAGTCTCCTAGACAGTGGTATAAGAAATTTGATGCATTCATGACTTCTCATGATTTTCTACGTAATCAGTTTGATAACTGTGTCTACTCTAAGAAACTTGCAGATGATTCTTATATTTATTTGTTGCTATATGTTGATGATATGTTAATTGCTGCAAAGAACAAGGTTGAAATTGATAGTTTGAAAGCCTTGTTGAGCAGTGAGTTTGAGATGAAGGATTTAGGTGCAGCCAAAAAGATATTGGGCATGGAGATTTGGAGAGATAGAAGTGCAGGTTTACTGTATGTATCTCAGCAGAAATACATAGAAAAATTGTTGCATTCTTTCCAGATGGATAATTCTAAGCCAGTTAGTACTCCGTTGGCGGCACATTTTAAACTTGATGCTAGTACAATACCTACTACAGCTGAGGAAAAAGGGTACATGAATTTAGTGCCCTATTGTAATGCTGTTGGAAGCTTGATGTATGCAATGGTGTGTACTAGGCCTGATCTGGCTCATGCAGTCAGTGTGGTAAGCAGGTTTATGAGTAATCCTGGGAGAGCTCACTGGAGTGAATTTAAATGGATTATGCGGTATCTGAAAGGTACGAGTAATATATGCTTGGTTTATGGTGCTAATAAAACTGATAGTGGCTTGGTTGGCTATACAGATTCAGATTATGCTGGAGATCTTTTAAGGAGGAGATCCTTGACATGCTATGTCTTGACTCTGAATGGATGTGCTGTCAGTTGGAAGGCAACACTTCAATCTACAGTTGCCTTGTCTACCACTGAAGCAGAATACATGTCATTGGCAGAAGGAGTTAAGGAAGGTATGTGGTTACATGGTTTGATTGATAGTCTGGGGTTAAATATTCAGAGACCTATCATTTATTGTGATAGTTAGAGTGTATTAAGTTTGGCCAAGAATCTTGTCTACCATGAGAGGTCGAAGCATATTGATATCAGATTGAATTTTATTCGAGATGTGATAGAAGACAAGAAATTATCCATCGAGAAGATAGCCACAGCAGATAATCCAGCAGATATGTTGACAAAGGCTCTACCTTCAGAGAAGTTCAAGCATAGCTTGGACTTGGTGAATGTTTGCATTCCATGAAGCCCTATAGGGCTTGAATGATAGAGATGAATTTGTACTTAGTTCTGGTGATTTGAGAGAATTCAAGTCAAGGAGGGAAATTGTTGGGTTTGACTTGAATTTTGTGGGTGACCCGGTTTGTAACCCGACCCACGACCCATGACCCATAACCCATTATTTCCTCTATATATATGTGTAATGGAATTCATTAGATGAAGTGGTTGATGTAATTTCTCTCTGTATAGCTTCTATCAGAAATAATACAAATACTCTCTCTGTCCGTGGACGTAGGTCGCATTGATCGAACCATGTAATTTCTTTGTGTGTTCTTCTCAATCCTTCTCCTTGATTTATTGCCTTACAATAACCTAACACATCCAATTGCTTCATTCAATAGGTCAATTTGTAGGGTTAACAGAGGAGGATCCTAATGTACATATCCTAAATTTCCTTGAGATATGTGATACTTTCAAGCAAGATTGTGTTACTGAAGATGATTTCAAACTTAATACTATTTCCATTCTCTCTCAAGGATAAGGCAAAGAGTTGGCTATACTCTCTACCACCTGAATAAATCACTACATGGATGAATTGGCTCAAAAACTTTTGTCTAATTATTTCCCTTATGGAAAAATTACCAAGTTGAGTACTGACATTATCTCCTTTATGCATATAACTCTGAATCTTTATATGAAGGTTGGAGAGGTTTAAAGATTTGTTGAGGAGGTGTCCATGCCATGGCTTGCCTAAGTGGATCCAAATTCAAATCTTCTACAATGGGTTAGACAACCAAACCTGAACAATTATTGATGTTGTAGCTGAGGTGCCCATATGAGTAAAACAATTAAGGAAGCTTATGATTTACTTGACATCATGGCCATTAGTGATTACAAATGGCAGGCTGAGAGATTACAACCAAAGAAGGTAGCTAACAAATTGGAGATATATGCAATCACAACTCTCATGGCTCAGGTAGCTTCTCTTTCCAAGAAACTTGACTCATTTGGATTGAACACAAATTTAGGTGCTAGTGTTGATATGTCTCAGAACCTATTTAATGGTTGTGATATGTATGGTAGAGGACACATGAGTGAACATGCCCATCTAATTATGAAACTTCTATTGAAGTACGGAATTTTAATGGAAACCAAAACAATCTCTATTCTAGTGTTTATAATCTAGGATGGAGAAATCACTCAACATTTTCTTGGGACAAGAATTACAATCAAGCTATATATTCTTCTCCTTCTACCTCCCATTTGAAGCTTGCCTACCCTCCATGTATTCAATCACAATGTATGCCACCAGTGGAAGAACAATAATTAGAATTGGAGGAAATGTTTATACATTTTATGGCCAAGAATGATGCCATCATTCAAAGTCAGGTGGCTACCATTAAAAATCCTGAGACTTAGTTGGGGCAATTGGTCAAATATTGAAGGATACATCTCCCTGTACCTTCCAAAATAGCATGGAGGCAAATCCAAGAACAGAGATAGAGAGCAATTCAATTCTATAATGACTAGAAGTGGAGAGGAAATGTCTAGTGTCTCACCTCATTCCAAAGCACAAGTTGAGCTATCTTTAGAAGGTGAATTGGAAATTGGAAAGAGAACTGAAAAGAAAAGAAAAGAAAAGAAAAGGAGGAAGGAAAAGGAGACAAAGTTGAGCAAGAGGAAGCCAACGAGAGCTCCCCAAGTGATCCGAAGTCATGGACAAAGAGAAGAAAGTGGCCAAGAGAAATTCCCCAAGCCCACACAAGGGGATCCTTACTCTTGAGCATCTAAGAAATTTTCCCTACTCTAAATCACATCAAAGGGAAGTTGAAAACCATATCTCATCTCCTAAGCATGAACTTAATGGTTTATTTTCATTTGCAAATTATTGTTTTCTAGAGGAGAATAATTTCAATTCAGTTCTTAATTCAACTTCTTTTGATAGGTGACGTGGGAACAGAGACCTAGATTTGCTAAAGAAGCAAGAGCAAGGAATGACAAAGAAAGAAATTAGTGGATGGCAGATGCTTTAAAAGCCACAAACAGGATCTTTATCACATCCTTGATTCTAATTGCAATTCATTATATATAGATGCGGATTTCGTTCTTGATGATGAGTGCTTTATTGTGACTAAATCTCTTGAGAAGAAGTTAATCCATGCACTATTTAATGGTGCTCTAAAATGTTCTGTTAGTTATGATGATAAACCCTTGACCCAAAGGTATAATCCCAAGTCCCCCGTTGGAATGCTTGAAATTAACCAACCTTTTTTGTAATATCCCAAGAATTTATATGAATATTTAAAGTCTGATTTGAAGTTTAGTGAAAAATTTAATTAAGTGGAAAATTTTCTTTTTGAATTAGTGAAGAAAATGTGGGAATAGAAATTTTTATTTTTAATTTAGGAAATTTGTACAAATTCTCAAGGACTAAAGTGAAAAGAAAATAAAGTATAGAGGACTTTTGAGAAATGACCAAGTAGGAACCCGAGAAGAAGAGTAGAGCTTATGGTAATGAATTATGAGTCCGGTACCGAAAGAATGATGGATTCGAGGTTAAAGTGGTATTTGAGACATCGAGAGGGATTAAAGTGAACAAATCTTATAAGCTAAGGTGGCTATGAGTGATTTTATCGAAAAAGAAATCGGTGGGGCCCATGCGTATACACTCCTCTCTTATTCTTCTCATTCTCTCTTATTCATTTTTCTATCTTCCTCCCGTAGCTCTCGGCTGAGGATCCCAATTTCTCTTCTTCATCTCCATCCATGCCAAATGCTTAAGGAAGGAAGCCTTGGAAGTTAGGAGGATTGGTAAGTTGATGTTCTTCTTCTTCTTCCTCTTATTACAAGATCAAATCCTTGGTTATCATTTTTACAAAATTTTTGTAAAATATTTTAATGGATGAATTTAAGTGTGGATGTTAATCTAAAACATTCCTAGGTAGTTTATGATGTTATTAGAACAAGAAATTTGGAGAAAATTAGGAGAAATTCGTAGAATTTGGATATTTGAAAAAAAGTTAGTGTTCTTGATGAAAATTTGAGATTTGAGCTTGGATTGTTGATAGAAATTGGGGGTTTTGGTGTTAAAACACTCCTTAGACATTAAGGATGAAAACCCATGGAAGAAATCAAAAGAAATGTTGTTTTAGATATGATTTTAGGATTTTTGGATGAAGAACACGAAGAACATCGAAAAATTTCCCCAGAAATTACTGTTCACCGAGAAAATTTTTTCCAGATTTTCTCGTTACTGTAGCGTTGACTCGGTCAATGTTACTGTAGCTGCGTTGACCATTTGACCGTTACTGTAGCATCAGTTTTTTTTTAAAATATCGTTGAAAAGCTCTTTGAGTCTAGTTTCCAATGGTATAAGTTTCATCTGGATATTCATTACCAGTTAGAAGTTGTGATTTGAGAAGTGGATGAAGGTCGAGAGTAGTAGTAGGAAATTTCTCTATTTCGTAACCCTGATGGTTTTTATCAGGTTACAATAGGAATGGTCAAAGTGCAAGGTGGGAGTGGCGAGAGCGTGAAATCCAGGTGAGTGGGTTAATACTTGCTATGATTAAATATCTGTTATTGACTTTTTGCATCATAGTGGAAATATGTTGTATATCCAAGTTTGAAGAGGATGATGTGGAACGATGAGGCATAAATAATTGTGGAACGTGTCTGGTAATGTATATAATTATATTTTCTTATTTTCCCATGAATGGAGGTTATATGATGGATTGTGAATGACATGTGAACTGAGTTGAATAATTGTTCTATTTTATGGGTTATGTTATATACATGCTATGTTGCTGGAACCACATTGATTATGTTGTGGCTTGAATTGAAAATGACTGAGTTGTGTATGTGGCTCAAGATTATGATTAAGGATGTTTTTATATGTGATTGTGATTGTGTTTGACTGGAAAGGAAAGGCATGGTGGTGCACCCCATGGAGAAATCTATGTGAAGTTATAAGGGTGGAGAATATAAATGGAGCGATAAGGGTGGATGCGACGGGGGCCGCGGGTAACGATCAAGAGGTATTCTGGACGACCTGGTTGGTACGGGAAATGTGTGTGAAATTGATTTCATCGATTGCTGTTGTGAATTTTGAATTATATTGAAATGCATTTGATTTACTTGGATATTGTTGTGAAGTATTATGAATAATATTATATCATATGATGATCGATCTACGTATGATTGCTGCATGTTATCATTATGATGCATGATTTTTTTTTTGTCATAGTGTTGTGTTATCTACTCACTGGGCACGTGGTTTGCTCATACCCCTCTTATTGATATTTTTTTTTTCAGAGTTGACAGCTGAAGGTAAATATCGGAACAAGAAATTGTGGATCCTTAGTCCATGATTACCTTTTCATTTGTTTAGGATAAAGGTATAATAGTTAAGTTTTATTCTAAGTTGTATAAATCTAGAAATCTCTGTAATCGGGTAGGTTCATTCAGTGATGTAGTATGAGTAATTGTAGTATGTATAGAGAACTCGTTTTGGTTGCATGAAAAAGAATTGTATGATTTTTAAGAGAAAGATAGGCTTACGAAGGTGAAATGAAATTCACTTTCCGTGCAGGTCACGTGCTCAAATTTTTGGGACGTGACAAGTTGGTATCAGAGCTTTGGGATTAGGTCTCCTACCGATTACAGAGTAAGGTAACCTTAGTAGGATCTCCTCTATCGTGGTGAACCCGGGCACGACTATAGAGAGATGGCTCCACTGAAGGTCCTGTAGGATGTTTTCATTTCCTTTTCCTCCAAGACTTGTCTTTTCTTATGAATTATGTTTTTAGACAGATATGGCTATACTTTTGAGCTCGGTAAAGGAAAGGCTATTATTTGTTTTGATTTCGTTGCTGTCGGATCAAATTGTATGTATGGGGCTTTATATGTTACATTCATGATTGATTTTGTGTGACTGATTTCTTTTATCTTTCTTAATTTTATTATGACTATTTTTGGAGTACCATCCCATAAAAGAAACCACTGGCATTAAAAGCAGAAGGATTACATTGCAAAAAAAAAAATAATTACTCATGCATGAGTAATCTAAAAGCGAGGTGGTCTCGGATTAGGAGGGTTATACTGTATCATCACCCCTCGACCATTCCTTGGAGCGAGAGACAGAGCAATGTCGCGGAGGGTAGTGTAAATCCCATTCATACAATCAACACTTCTTTGTTGTTGATTGCAGAAGCACTGGGTAGACCAATAGAAGAACCTGTCTATTCTTGAAGTCATTTCTGCATGATTGCGTTTAGTTAACTTCTTCAGGTCTCCTATCATCTTTTTCAGATTTTTCACCTCCTGCTCTAGACAGGCGATTTTGTCCTCCGAGGTATGGCCCGTACTAGTCTCCTCAGCTTCCTCGTTCTTCTTCATTTTCTTCTCCTTATGTTTCTCTAGAGACCCCTCAAAAGGTCTTTTGCCCTTGTCTTTGCCCAGACTTAAGTTTAAGTCGAGCTCTTCTCTCTTGGCATCCACTGTGAGATCAATGTACTTCCTTGTGGCCATGATTTGAAAAAAAAAATTAGAAATTTATGTAGGAGTATGAGAAGAGAGGAATGCTGGGAAGTTGTAGGCTCAGAGATGATTACTCTTTGTGGTGTGGTAACTGAGAACGCTGAGGCAGTTCTTATAGAGGAAAAATTAGAACTTAGAGACAAAGAAGATATCTCTTCGCCGCATCCTACACGCTTAACCTATGGATTTTTGCAAGCTGGAAGCTAGAAGTCTAGGGTAGGCATGCACACCAACAACGCGTCGCATTAATGGCAAAACCACGAAAGTCAATATTCGGTGGATTTGCGGCCGATTTACACTTGGTTTTTCCATTTCTCTCGTTGGCATTTTCTGAAATTGAAAGAAGTCGACAATGTAGCCATTACAAAGTGTCTTGGATGTTTTCACGATGAACTAAAATGTATTTCTATGCTTTCTTGTATTATTCTTGAAAGCCTTCAGTTGAGTATAATATACATGATTGATTAAATTATACTGTGATTATATGTATCTAAATACATATGATATGTATGTATGTTATTCATGCATAGAGAGTGAAGGCTATTTGTTATGGCCAGTAATAATATGTAATGATTCTACACATATTCAGAGAATGAGAAGTCTGAAATTTAAAAGGACTTGAATAGATGAAAATATATAGATAATGATGTATCTCCATGTTTATACATATATATATATATATATGCTCGTAGAGGCAAGTGAAAGGTAAAATTTTTCTTACTTTATGGAACGCTTGATGTGTAGATGTGAGAAGTTTTTATTTTAATATGTATGTTTGAAAATGTGTAAGCTTAGGGCAAAGCCACAGATTAGAAACCTAGATAAGGTTAATATGAAGCTACCCGTTCATGGAGTAATATCTCGATTTAGAATTATTGGATAAGAAAAACACAGAGTTAGGAAGTCATAAATTGAAGCGGCGATTAGTTTAATAATTTGAGCAAGAGTCAAAAGTTAGCCGAAATTTTTGAGGAAATCTTTTGTATTAGATTATATTTTGTTATTTTCTGGCATGCTTATCAGAGACCGTTGGTATTGCGTCGGATAAGGTCTGTAGGTCATCTTTAGAGTATGATGTAAAGGTTTTGTAGCCCTAAATTTCGTCTATATATAATGGATGCCCCATTACGCTGCTCACTACACTAAGAGTTTATATCTATAAGCTTTCTAGCATCAAACTTCTCCTTCTGTACAACCTTTATAGCTCAGAAAAATATGGCCGGCAATAAATCTTTCAATTTAAACTTTGAGGCTGGCAAGGTAGAGCTGGATCTAAATCTTAGCCTGGAGAATTATAAGAATAAGAGATCCATGGAAGAGTCACCAGAGGCTAAGAAAAGAAAAAGGGATGTAGTAGAGTTAGAGGATGTTAGCACAGCAACATCTTCTAATAATGAGCTTGCGCTTATGAGACAAAAGATGGAGGACTTGGAAAGATTGATAAACTGCCACTTTGAGGAACATGGGAGATTGATAAATCGTCTCTTTACAGAATAGGAGAAGCTTTTGAACCGTCATTTTAGGGAATTGGCGAATAGAGTTGATAGACATTCGATGTTTGCAACTCAAAATTTTCGTGACCAACAAGCGAGATGTATTGACTGTATGAATGGAGTGACTTCTGCACTTCGCCAAATTTCCCAGACGTTTCCTCCTAAAACTCTTTCTAGGCTGCAACGATTAACTTCCTCCTTAAGGTCTGAAGCACCTTCTTCTTCTAGACCTGGAGCACCTTCTGCATTTCAAAAGCCTCCTCGTTCTTAATTTATCTTTTCTTTTGTTTGTACCTAAAGCTGATGTTTGATCTAATGTTTACGTATTAAAATTATCTGTTTTGTAAATCAAGTTCAGCTTGTTGCCTGTAACTTATGTATTAGAAATAAAAATTGTTCGTATTTGATTTTTTTTTTGTTGAAGCAATTCTTTTACTCAAGAAACTTGAGAAATAAAAATATGTTGAACTTGTTATATTTTGTACTTGATTGTGAAAATTCTAAGAGAGAGAATGAGATATAAACAAAATATCAGCATTTGCTTCAATCTTGAGGTAAGTTTTGAATTCGGAGGACCGAATTCTTTTAAGGGGGGAAGAATGTAATATCCCAAGAATTTATATGAATATTTAAAGTCTGATTTGAAGTTTAGTGAAAAATTTAATTAAGTGAAAAATTTTCTTTTTGAATTAGTGAAGAAAATGTGGGAATAGAAATTTTTATTTTTAATTTAGTAAATTTGTACAAATTCTCAAGGACTAAAGTGAAAAGAAAATAAAGTATAGAGGACTTTTGAGAAATGACCAAGTAGGAACCCGAGAAGAAGAATAGAGCTTATGGGAATGAATTATGAGTCCGGTACCGAAAGAATGATGGATTCGAGGTTAAAGTGGTATTTGAGACATCGAGAGGGATTAAAGTGAACAAATCTTATAAGCTAAGGTGGCTATGAGTGATTTTATCGAAAAAGAAATCGGTGGGGCCCATGCGTATACACTCCTCTCTTATTCTTCTCATTCTCTTTTATTCATTTTTCTATCGTCCTCCCGTAGCTCTCGGCTGAGGATCCCAATTTCTATTCTTCACCTCCATCCATGCCAAATGCTTAAGGAAGGAAGCCTTGGAAGTTAGGAGGATTGGTAAGTTGATGTTCTTCTTCTTCTTCCTCTTATTACAAGATCAAATCCTTGGTTATCATTTTTACAAAATTTTTGTAAAATATTTTAATGGATGAATTTAAGTGTGGATGTTAATCTAAAACATTCCTAGGTAGTTTATGATGTTATTAGAACAAGAAATTTGGAGAAAATTAGGAGAAATTCGTAGAATTTGGATATTTGAAAAAAGTTAGTGTTCTTGATGAAAATTTGAGATTTGAGCTTGGATTGTTGATAGAAATTGGGGGTTTTGGTGTTAAAACACTCCTTAGACATTAAGGATGAAAACCCATGGAAGAAATCAAAAGAAATGTTGTTTTAGATATGATTTTAGGATTTTTGGATGAAGAACACGAAGAACATCGAAAATTTTCCCCAGAAATTACTGTTCACCAAGAAAATTTTTTCCAGATTTTCTCGTTACTGTAGCGTTGACTCGGTCAACGTTACTGTAGCGTTGACTCGGTCAACGTTACTGTAGCATTGACTCGGTTAACGTTACTGTAGCTGCGTTGACCGTTGACCGTTACTGTAGCATCAGTTTTTTTTTTAAAATATCGTTGAAAAGCTCTTTGAGTCTAGTTTCCAATGATATAAGTTTCATCTAGATATTCATTACCAGTTAGAAGTTATGATTTGAGAAGTGGATGAAGGTCGAGAGTAGTAGTAGGAAATTTCTCTATTTCGTAACCCTGATGGTTTTTATCTAGTTACAATAGGAATGGTCAAAGTGCAAGGTGGGAGTGGCGAGAGCGTGAAATCTAGGTGAGTGGGTTAATACTTGCTATGATTAAATATCTGTTATTGACTTTTTGCATCATAGTGGAAATATGTTGTATATCCAAGTTTGAAGAGGATGATGTAGAATGATGAGGCATAAATAATTGTGGAACGTGTCTGGTAATGTATATAATTATATTTTCTTATTTTCCCATGAATGGAGGTTATATGATGGATTGTGAATGGCATATGAACTGAGTTGAATAATTGTTCTATTTTATGGGTTATGTTATATACATGCTATGTTGCTGGAACCACATTGATTATGTTGTGGCTTGAATTGAAAATGACTGAGTTGTGTATGTGGCTCAAGATTATGATTGAGGATGTTTTTATATGTGATTGTGATTGTGTTTGACTGGAAAGGAAAGGCATGGTGGTGCACCCCATGGAGAAATCTATGTGAAGTTATAAGGGTGGAGAATATAAATGGAGCGATAAGGGTGGATGCGGCGGGGGCCGTGGGTAACGATCCAGAGGTATTCTGGACGACTCGGTTGGTACGGGAAATGTGTGTGAAATTGATTTCATCGATTGCTGTTGTGAATTTTGTATTATGTTGAAATGCATTTGATTTACTTAGATATTATTGTGAAGTATTATGAATAATATTATATCATATGATGATCGATCTACGTATGATTGCTGCATGTTATCATTATGATGCATGATTTTTTTTGTCATAGTGTTGTGTTATCTACTCACTGGGCACGTGGTTTGCTCATACCCCTCTTATTGATATTTTTTTTCAGAGTTGACAGCTGAAGGTAAATATCGGAACAAGGAATTATGGATCCTTAGTCCATGATTACCTTTTCATTTGTTCAGGATAAAGGTATAATAGTTAAGTTTTATTCTAAGTTGTATAAATCTAGAAATCTCTGTAATCGGGTAGGTTCATTCAGTGATGTAGTATGAGTAATTGTAGTATGTATAGAGAACTCGTTTTGGTTGCATGAAAAATAATTGTATGATTTTTAAGAGAAAGATAGGCTTACGGAGGTGAAATGAAATTCACTTTCCGTGCCGGTCACATGCTCAAATTTTTGGGACGTGACATTTTTATTTATTGATGAACTCAAGCTTAGAATGAATGAGGTTGATGAATTTCTAAAATGTAATATTTTTGCTTTAAGTGTTATGGAGACATTCAGAATTGCGCAAACTATCATGGGATAAAGCTTATGAGTCACACTCTAAAATTATGGGAAAGAGTGATTGAACGTAGGTTAAGAATCGAGACGAGTATTTCTGAAAATCAATTTGGATTCATGCTAAGACGGTCTACAATGGAAGCTATATATCTTCTAAGGGGGTTGATGGAAAGGTATCGGAGTGAACAAAGAGACCTTCATATAGTATTTATTGACTTGGAAAAAGCCTATGATCGAGTACCAAGAGCGGTGTTGTGGAAAGCCTTGGAACATAAAGGTGTACGGGTTGCGTATATTAGAGCCATAAAAGATATGTACGAGGGGGCTACGACTAGTGTGAGAACGTCTGGAGGGGAAACTAGAGACTTTCCTATTAAAATTGGCCTACATCAAGGATCATCCTTAAGCCCGTATTTGTAAATGGAATTTTAAAACCAAACGAGACTCAAGTGGTGATATTGAAGGACATAAGGCATGCCTCATTACCAAAGGTTATACTCAGAAGGAAGACATAGACTTTGAAAAAAGATTCTCGCCAATTTCATTGAAGGATTCCTTTGGAGTCTTAATGACACTTGTAGCTTATTATGATTTAGAGCTACATCAAATGGATATCAATACAATGTTTCTCAATGGAGACATTGAAGAAACAAATATGATACAGCTGGAGAACTTTGAATCTATGAATTCAAAGCAACTTGTATGTAAGTTAAAGAAATCCATTTATGGTTTAAAGCAGGCATCCTGATAGTGGTACCATAAATTTTATGAAGTGATCTTCTCTTTTGTATTTAAAGAAAATTCAATTGATCAATGCATATATTTCAAGTTAAGTGGGAGCAAATTTGTGATACTAGTCATGTATGTAGATGATGTTCTATTGACTAATGATATGAGCCTTTTGTGAGAAACCGAGTCCTTTCTATCTAGTAAATTTGATATGAAAGATCTTGGTGAATCATCCTTTGTTCTGGGGATTCAGATCCATAAGGATTGTACTAGACACACATTGAGATTATCGCAAAAGACTTATATTGATAAAGTGTTGAGTCACTTTAGCAAGCAGAATTGTGCACTAGGTGATATACTTATAGCCAAAGGCAATAAATTTAGTTTGCTCCAATGTTCTAAATTGGATATAGAGAAGAGGCAAATGAAGAAAATCCAATATGCTTTGGCAATTAGAAGTCTCATGTATGTACAAGTATGTACATGTCTAGCTTTAAAGTACATAATAAGAATGTTGGACAGATACTAGAGTAACCTGGGCATGACTCATGGAAAATAGCTAAATAGGTTATGAGATACCTTCAAAGGACGAAGCATTACATGCTCACATATTGGAGATCAAATAGACTTAATTTTATGTAAGAATGTTGGACATATGTTGACTTTGTAGGATGCGTTAATTCTAGGAGATCGACGATAGGCTATGTGCTTATGTTGGCTGAGAGAGCTATATCCTAGAAAAGTGTCAAATAGACTCTTATAGCTTTTTCAACCATGAAAGTTGAGTTTATAGCTTGTTATAAAGCATCAACCAAGCGGTGCGGCTAAAGAATTTTTTTTTCACAGCTTTGTAGATTGTTGAGGGCATTGAGAGGCCTTTGAGAATGTTCTATGATAGTAAGGCCGCTAAGTTATATTGTAAGAACAACTAGAGTTCGTCAAAGTCTAAATATATAGAGTATAGATGTTAAGTTTTTGGTTGTAAAGGAGAAAGTTCAGAGTCTCATTGCATATGTAGATCATGTTAGTACAAACACTATAATTGCGGATCCATTGACTAAAGGTTTACCATCTGGAGTGTTTCATGGGCATGTGGTTTGTATGGGTGTGGTGAAGCCTTTAGATGATAAGTTTGTATTGAATTTGTTATGTCTTACAGAAAATTTTATTGGATATCCATTTGTGAACATTTTGATATTTGAATTTATATTATTCATATATATTTGTTTATGTGTGTGTATGTGTGTGTGTTGAGTGCTCTGAACATAAGTGATTGCTTTCTCTTGCGGTATAGCATAATGTTGAGAAAGTGTAGGAACCACTTGGAAACAGACATGGATAAAGATCATTTGCATATAATTTCCATGCTACACATCCAAACTAGTTCTATGTTGTTAACTGTATTAGCATTGTGATCACTGTTTGTTATATACATATATAGTATTCATAATCATATGTAATCCAAGTAGGAGAATTGTTAGCATTAATTTATATAAATATATATATATATATATATGTATATATTATTTTTATAAATATATTAAGTACTAACAATTATTTGGGTGGACTTACATTTTAATTTTTGCATATGTGTACATATAGTGGGACATATTTATTGCTATCTATAATTAGGTCCAAATTATTAATCTTTATTAAGTATATTTTGAGCTGGACCTATTTGATATATTAAAGTTAGGTTAGGGTGTTTGTGAATTTATATTATAATATGTGTAGATACTTGACCCAAATTAATAACGATAATGAGACATTATTAATAAATGGGCCAACTTATTGGGCTTGATAAATTGGTTATAATTCCCAGAATATAAAAATTTGATTTTTAGATTTTGAGAAAGTCTATAAATATGTGAGTGTGTGACCTACCCTTACTAACTTTGAAGCCTAACCTTTTGAAAATTGAATATTATGGATCAAAGTATGCTTTTCTATATTATTCTTTAGATTATTATTGTTATCAATTTTTCTATCAAGATCCTATAAACAATCAATTCATGATTATAAAAACTAATTTGTTTTTTGACTCAATTCCACATTTAAGTGGGATCATGAGAATTTGATTGTTTGCAGTTATAATTTATGTTATAACTTTCTAACAATATCTTCAAAGCTTATCTAGTGTAGGAGGGAGAGGCAACACATGTCTAACTCACCTTAAGCCACTTGTCTATTCCTTGGTTGAAATTTCTCAAAAATCTATTTTCCCTAAAATATAATTCACTCGGGTCCTTGCATTTTTTTAAATTTCAACATAGGCCCAAGCCTTTATTTGTTTAAAACCATATTAACTTATCTCTACCTATTAACAAAAATCTCTTTATATTTCCCAAAAATTCAAATTTCCTAACCTTTGAATTTTTTCTCACTCAAAATGGTCTCTGCAAGTTTATGTTCAGTTTAGTCTTGGAGTATGGCATGTGTGATAGCAACATATATTTATTTCTTTCTTGTGAGGTCTAAAATATTCACCTTGATAAAATTTCCCAAATCCTTATTCAAAGGTTTCAAAAATTTTAATTTAGTCCCTAAATTTCTTTATCTTTACTTAGGTAGTTTCCTGTAGATTGTCTGAAAGACCTTGGGCATTACACATACGGTGAAGTTCAAAATCAAGTTGTTCAGTAAGGGCCTTAACAACTCTAAAAGCATTCTTAGTAGACAAAGGAGATAAGGTTTCTATATCTTCCTTTTGATTGTAGCTTTTAGCTACAAGTATGGTCTTATATCCGTTAACTTGACGAGTCGTTCTCCATTTAGCTTTAAATATCCATTTGCAACCTACATATTTGTATCCATCTAGTAATTCAGTAAGTTCCCAAACATTTTTATGATACATAGAGGCAATCTCATCATTCATAGCCTTCAACCATTTAGAAAAATGAGGATTTAACATTGCTTTCTTAAAAGAGATGGGGTCTCTGCTATCAACAACATCATACTCAAACACGTACGAATAAACCCATTAACCATCTAGAATTGTAGGCCTATAGATTCTTTGTGACTGTTTGTCACGACCCACTTCTTAGGCATGTGATCGACACATTAATGACGCTTCCCTGTTACTGTAAGCCTAACCAATCCCCAAAATACTCTACTATTCTCATCATATTTATGTAACATTTTAAAACAAATTAAGTATGCAATTACCAATTTAAATCTAAGAAATTTAAACAAAACCAAATAAACAGAATTTAAATTAATCAAACATTATCCAAAAACCATCCTAAATGTCCAACATAGCTACAGAGTGACCTATTGATGTTAAAACATAAAGATAGGGCCTACCTAACAACGGGAGGAGCACTGTTACTCCTCAAGCAGGTGCTCTTTGACGACAGCTAGATCTATATAAAAAAAAAAGAATCACAGAGAATGGGTTATGGAAACTCAGTGAATAAATCAGTCCTGCCTTAACAGGACTCCAATACATTACCAATTATTCAAATATGCTTGAAGGCCATATAATCAACCAAAAATCATAGAAAATACATACCAAAATATAGCAAATGCATTCAATTCAAACTAACGAAACTAGTACTCGTCAATAATAACATATGCCTAGGAGCGCACATAGGTCGACCAACCAATTCATTCTTCCCATGATGCATAATCTCATCCTCTCGGTTAAGGTGCTCCATGAGTCTCTTAGTCGACCCAGGCTATATCTCCTATCGAGGGAGTCATTGTCTCCACACTCACTGGCCAGAGCGCCCTCTAACCCAGGCTTTTCACCTTGTCATGAGAGGGGGTACCATCCCACCCAATGTGACACCCAAGGTCCTTAGGTATTAGTGAAACTGGTGTGTCACTTTGTATGTGAAGTAACATATGGCTGAGGATTAGGATGTGCATGTTTCATAGGAAAAATAAATGGATAATAAGACATGGAGGGACTAGGGTGAAATAAAAAATTTATTTGAGTAATGCTATCTTAAGAAAAGGGAAGTTGGGGGTAAGAACAAGCATTCTTGGGAGTCCTAAGCTAGATTAATGGTCTAGAACTCCTCTTGGATGTTTGTTGAACAAATTGGACCAAGAAAATGGAAGAATCTATGGTCTAAAACATTCAAATCATGATAGAAAAGTTTTAGAAGTTAGCGTTATTGGATGGGGTTTTTATGGATTCAAGCTTTGATTCTTGAATATAATCTAAGACTTGAGTATAAAAATGATTCCTAGATCTTATTAAAGAAAACCCATGAAGAAAAATCTTGAGAAATAATCAAAACTAGGGTTAGATGCAGAGTTGGAAGATTTTGACAATAGGATTTCCATGTTTGCTGGGTGAGCGTTGACTGTCGAATGGTGAGCAGTCAACTGGCTATCCCTAGTGCTCTTTGCCCAATTTTAGCAGAAGCATACCGGTTGACTGGTTAGGTCCTGTCAATCAATCGGTAGTCCCTGGTAGATATTTGTTTATAGACTGAGATGCATCAATTGACCGGTAGGGTGATACCGGTCGATCGGTTGCTTTTGGGTTAGGATTGGTGGTACCTAACCAGTCGACTGAATGCTACCAAACAACTTGATCTTCTCTTGTGGCCTTAACATGTTTTTGCATGGTTTTCTCATAGGAATGAATCCTTTAAGGCATTTTCCACATCTTTTGAAGAAGATTAGCTAACTTGGAATTAGCGTAACAGATTTACCCTTACCTTTCTTGCTTTTATTTCCTAGGATTGTCTCTTCCTAGTGTTTAGTTATGCGTAAATACATGATGGTATGATAACATGTTGGACATACCTTGAACTGTACTTTGTTTGCATGAGAATTAAATATGCATAGTCGTATGTGAATGCTCATGGTTGGGATCATTGTGTTGTATGCCTAGTAGTAACCATGAAGTGAATCTTGATGAGATTTGTAGTTAATGTGAATTGAACCTTTATGTGTATATATATAGGTAAACACACATATAATGACATAAAGTTTTTCATAATAATATGAAATAAGTATTTCCAAGATTGATCTTATGAATGCGTGATGAACACATAAAAAGGGAACTTAGCTTAAGTATGTGAAGTGATGTGCATCTTGCTTATGTATATGTTTGTGCCTTGTGTATAGGGCCATTGGGCAAGTTATGGCCTTCAGGCAAATAGTGTCAAGTACCCACATATCCTCCTTGTGATTGCCTTCATTATTAAAGGAAAAGCACATACATGAGGCGGGTGTGTAATGCACAATGAAGGGAAAAGCACATACTAGGTCTTTGGGGGTTATGTTTATAATTATCGGTGGAAGACCATGACTAAAGTTTTAGAAAAACTCCAAATCGTAATATGCATAGAGAATACAAAATTAAAAAGGGACTTGAGCCTTAAGTCATGGTAATCATGACAGGAATGATAGGATGGATATGTGCCACAAGGACACGTGTTGATGGAAATATAAGCAGGTACAAGATGCAAAGAAAGAGGT
This sequence comes from Biancaea sappan, assembly GCA_037074585.1. Taxonomy (NCBI): domain Eukaryota; kingdom Viridiplantae; phylum Streptophyta; class Magnoliopsida; order Fabales; family Fabaceae; genus Biancaea; species Biancaea sappan. The sequence goes on along the minus strand of CM073494.1, from coordinate 53,075,060 downwards.
CTAGTATTAGAGGAATTGTTGTACTTGAACTTTTATGAATGAATGATTGCTTGTGAATGAGATTGTTTAGTATTGAGTCATGGTGGTGCACCCCTATTGTATGTGATTGCTTAGGGTAATCTAATAGGCTCGGTGGCACATGGTCCATGATGATGAGCTTTGTTTCCACCCATAAGGCCCAATGACACATGCTTCTATGATATCCCATGGAATTCTATGGTAGACTTGGATGCTGAGTTGTATGGGATTACGATATGCTTGAACCAATGTATGTTCCTCGTGAGATCATGTTCTGTATAGTAATGTGTGCCGTGTGCATGCTGGTTGTTGATGATATATGTATAATTACACATACATATTTAGATGTATCCTTGTGTGACCCTTGACGGGTTAAAGTAAGGTTTTTTAGATGCTTATATCATCATGTACTAAATTGAAAAGTAAGATTGGTAGTATATGAGCTTAGATTTAGATGACTGTGAATATTCACATGTTCATGCATCTATTATACATATTCTTCCTTTAACATGCATAGTCGAGCGTACCTGTTGTAGTAGGGCTAGTTTTGGTGAGTCAAGTGGATTGGACTCATCCCTTCATAGTTTCAAGTATAAAAGACTCCATAGACTAACGACGTACGTGCCAAAGACACCTCCCTATTAACCGGGGCAAGGTAGAGTACTTTAGAGTTATGTCAAGTTAAGTAATTTTAGTAAAGCTCTGTAATAAGGTAAACCATGCTATGATGCGTATTTATGTAAATAATATAGCAGGAACTAGCACAAAAGATTATAGTTTACAAATGAGATCATGTAAAGCTAAGTGTAAATGTACTCATTTATTTAAATGTTTATGAATGCTAGTTTACGTAAAAACAAAAAAAAAAAGAAGAAGAAATTTTCACTATTTTTAGTTGCAACTTAATTTGCTTTTAAATAAAAGGGTAGTTAAGTTAATGAAAAGTATAATAATTTTAAGTGAAAGTTAGGTTTGTGGTCAGGTACTTGGTTTTGGGTCGTGACACTCAATCACAAACAATGTCTCAGTCATATATCAACATCAATCAATAATATAGCATAATTCATTTAATCTCACCATATTATTCACATATATTGCATTGTCAGAATCAAAGATCAAATCAACCACTAAATTTATGCATACACCATATGATTTTGGGATCGACCTACGTCTTATAACTAACAACGCTAAGACCCGATTATAATCAGGTTGGTCTACTCACCTAAATTCCAACGCTATGGTTACTGGGTTTCACATGTTTTCTGAGAGAGAGAAGGTGTATGTAAGGTTTTGAGATGAAATTCTAATAATTTCAACAAAAGGGTTGCAAAAAGAAATCAAATTCATAAAATCAAACAACTTCTCATTTTTTGCTTCTGACCTTTGGTCGTATCTTCCAAATTGTAAGGAATTTACAAACGAATTGGTCTCGTTTAAAACTAGACTCAAAGAGCTTTCCAGTGATTTATAACTCGTTAAAAACGGAGTTTGATTGAGAGAGTTTTTACCGATTTAATTTTTAAAAATAAAAGTGTAATAAATCAAAATTTCTAGTCCTTACCTTTGTTTATTGAAATTTTCCACCATCGGGAAAGATCACTGAAGATGTATTTCATGAGACTTATATGAGGAGGTATAGGTGAGCAAGGAGTGTGGAGGCCTTGAGGTCTATTTATAGATGAGGTTTAGGCTTGATTAGCTTAGGTAGAATTTAAATTCTATTAGGAGTTCTTAAATTTATCATTATTCTTAGTTTAATTACTAATATTTTATCTTATGTTATGTTATTTTATTTTATTTTATTTTTCCTTGTTTCTAGAAGGTTTAATCCTATTATGTTTATTTATTCTTAGTTTGTTTAATACTTAAATTATTTATTATAGATTCCCTATCTCATTAGGATTATGATCTCTTTTGTTTTATTTATTGGTTTACATGCCTATTTGGATAAATACTATCTAAGTATTATTTTTTATTATTTAATCCAAATCCTATTAGCTTTTGTTGTATTATTTTAATTTAATCACTTTTATTTTATTTAATTTATCCTTCTAGAAGCTAGATTAATTATTATCTTCTTAGGTTGCCTATTTCATATTTAATCTCTTGTTTATTTATATTGTGTTTAGGATACTAATCCTATCCTTATCTTAATTATAGTCTTCTAGAACTCTAGGTTAATTTTTGCATCAATTGTAGTAAGTGGGCACTTAAGCTCTTTACCTATGGGCTTCATGCCTATTGGCTAATGTTGGGCTTACTCCAATAGGTAGTTAGCCCAGTTGTATTCTGATTAGTTTATGGGCCTACCTTTTGGTCCTTTAATATGAGACTTTTAATTAACACTTAACATATTCCTAACGAGACCGGATCCACTACCTGGATAGGTAGCGTGCCTTTCCTTTTAGTAGTAGAAAAAATTGTTGCTGAAAGTACTTTCTGCTACAGTTTTTTCGCTGCTAAAAGGAAAGGGCCTATTGACAGCGAATTCGAACACATTCCTAACGGGGCCCTAACTTGCCTTACTTGAACAATTATTGGGCTTAGGCTACATTTAATTAATTTAGCTTCATTAACCTTATGCTAATTTCATTTAGGCCCTAAAAGCATTAATTCTCTAGTTGAGCTTGTAATTGTTTGAAAATTACACTTGTCCCTACTAAATATTTATTTTATTGAATTCTTAGGGATTTCTTTTCATTATTTTGACTATTTTTAATTTTCCTTTAATTCTTAGAATTTTAATTCCCCTAGGGTCTCACATTTATCTTATTGTAATGTTTCCAAACCCATGCCACAGTTTGAAGTAATTGCAGTTTGACCCCTAATTAACTTTTTATTTTTCCCTTTAGTCCCTCATACAACTTATGAAGAAATAACAATCACACAAACACAATAACTAATACACATTTATTATAGGCATAAACTCAACATTTAAATGATAGATATGACAAAATTCTTACGGGTATCCATCTATTTGCGAAAAAAATTTCACAAGTGCTCGAGCTCTCGTTTTCCTGCAACATCGTAATGCCCAGGGTATTACGCCATCTTAACAACTGGCTCTTCAACACTAGCCATAGGTGGTTGCACATGAATGTCAACTGAAATCTGAACAACAATATTATCTCTATCAGAGTGGATGACAAGTGATGGAGATGGTGAAATGGGCATAGGCAAAATAGTACTCATCATGCAGATTAATAGCCATAGGTACATGATCCTTTTATTCAAGTCATCCTTAAAATAAAATACATGATTAGACAAAATAACTTTGGTCGTGTGAGTAAGACAATAAAATTTGCATCCTCTATAACAAAACAATACTTGAAAAAGAACCCATTAATAGTTTTAGAATCAAACTTCTTAAGCTGAGGATTATACAACCTCACTTCTACCTTATAGCCTTATACACCAAAAATGCCCTAAATTGGGCTTATTACCAGTAAAAAGTTCACATGGTGTAATTGGCACTGATTTATTAGGAATCTAATTAAGAATATAGGATGTGGTTTTCAAAGCATCACCTCACAGAAACTATGGCAAGGAAGAGTGACTAATCAGACTCCAAGCTTATACATCAAGGTACTGTTACACCTTTCTCCAACCCTATTTTGTTAAGAGTGCCAGGAAAAGTATATTGATCCTCACTGCCATGCTTTTGCAGAAATAAAGCAAATGGGCCAGGATTTTTATCCTGTCTCACTGTACCTCACATAATATTCATTACCCTTGTCTGATCTAACATATTTTATAACCTTGTTAATTTTCAACTCAATTATTGTCTTGAAAGCCTTAAAGACATCCAATGATTCATATTTTCTTGTAAGAAATCAATCCATCCATATTTGGAGTAATCATCTATGAAGGTGATATAATATCTGTGTCCACCCATAGCAGCAAGAGTGATAGGTTCATAAATATTAGTGTGAATCAAATCTAAAATGTTCTTAAACCTATTTGTACTTTTATTTCTAGCTCCAGTAGGGAATTTTCCCTTAATACAATCAACACATGCTTCAAAATTCAAAAAATTCAAATTTTGTAACACACCTTGTTTAATTATCATGTCCAATCTCTCTCTAGAGATGTGACCCAAACCTCATACCATGACATAGAAGAATTTTCATTAGTCCTTTGGTGTTTTTTTCCAATAGCAATTTTAATAAGATTACTAGAACATTGATAACAACATATACATATTTAAACAATATAACACATTCTATAAAGAAGCATAACCAACAACAACAAAACTAAAGAAAATGTATATCTTTTCATTTCCTTGCCAAAATGAATATCGACTTTTGTCCAAAACAAAACTAGATATCAAATTCCTCCTAGTAGAGGATACATTAACAACATTGTTCAAATTTAAACCATGTCGAGAAGGTAAATTTAAACAAACAGATCCTATGAAATCAACTATTATTGAACTTCCTTCAACTCCCAAGATAGTCTTCTCTCACTTGGCATCTTTTTGTGTTTGAGCCCATGAATAGTTGCACCAAAATCCAACCACTAGGAATTAGACCATATTTCAAAATTGTTGGATTCAAAAAAAAAGTAGGACTAAATGGGCAAATTCAATAGATATACCTTCTCTTTCAAGCTTATTCCTATGCTTAAGATAATATGATATTTTATGACTAGGCTTTATACAGTAGTGATACTCACCCTTAAACCCCCTTTTTTCTTTGGACCCATATTGTGTTTACCAACCCGCTTGGATCTAGATGGTCCAAATTGCTTATTCTTAGAACTAAGAATAATTTCGTTTATCCTTTTGACAATCACCATTTGTTTTAATACTTGAGCCATGAGATACGTAGTTAACAAATGGTTTGAGTAATAATTATATTTATGGTTTGAGTAAACTCATTTTTTAGTCTCTGAAAGTAAACTTCGGTAACAGTTTAGTCCCTAAAAGTTGGCTACTGACCACCTTAGTCCTTAATTTTGAAATTGTTAGACAAAATGGTTCATCTATCAACTTTTTCATCACATACAAAGTTATCTATTAATATGTATTGTTATCTACTGATATAATGGTGACATGGTATCTTAACAAGCTAACATAACTAACCACTTTAGTTCTTGAATTTTGAAATTTTTTCACAAAATATGGTCCCTCTATTCATCTTTGTGATGGAGATGATGGACGGAGAGATCATATTGTGTAACACTTTAGGAACTAAAGTTGTGAATGACTATTTTTCAGGTATTAAATTGTCATTGACATACACTTTCAAGGACCAAAAAGTGAGTTTACTCTTTATGGTTCCATAATATATATATATATATATATATATATATATATATACACACTTTTTAAAAGAAAAGTAAATAATTATTCACAATTAAAACCATAAAACTTAAAGCACTTTCATGATTAGACCCACGATATGCAGGTAAACAATCACTAGGTGCAAAATAGTCCCACAATATTTTCAAAAGTTCATAAGCACTTATATGAAATTTGGCATATGTATAAAAGGATAAATCTCATAAATTATTCAAAATTTATTTCACATGCCAAAAACAATCAACAGGTAGACTATGCAAATATATGATTACTATGATGCATATTACATATAGGAAAAATTCACACAAAATATTTGAGAGTACCATATAAATTTACATTGTACAAGTTCATGAAAATTAGATAACATATTTTTAGTGCTCCAAAAACAATTCAAGAAAAATGACCCTCAAAAGCTTCCATAAAGAAGTCACTCCAAAAACTTCTGTAAGAAGCCATCCCAAGTCACCCCCAAAAGTTTCCGTAAGAAACCACTTAAAAGCTTCCACAACATGCTTTCAAGTGAAAAAAAATGGAGAAACTCAAGCACATTGAAGATCATGAAATTTGAAAAAGAGAGATCGAAAATTGTTAGCCCCATTGCCTATGAAATTATAAAATTAAATTTTGATGACAACAAAAAAATTAAAAATAAATTCCTTTAATTATATTGACATATTATTTTCAAGAATTTTGGAAAAGTCAAAGCCAAGAGCAAAAGAGAAGACTTTTAATTTTTATAGTGCCTTGAGACTTAGGAAATTTTGTAAAGGTATTTGAATGGTAAGAAAACCTATTTTAAAATCTTAAGAATATGTTGAACTTTTACACAAGTTGGAAAAGTCCTTTTAAATGTTGGATTAGTTCTATTTGGGTCTTAGAAACTTAAAACTTTCGAAATTTTTTTTTGACTCCCAGTAGGTTACCAATTGACCGGTTGCTCTTGGGATAAATTTCTAAAAGTCCCAGTAGGATACCAATTGATCGCTTACTTGCAAGCATTCGATTGGCTGCTCTTGGGTTGAAATTCTTAAGATCTCCAGTAGATTACCAGTTGACTGTTTGTCGACAAGTAGTGGACTAGATATTCTCTATCGAAAAATCAAATTTCTTCTAGTAGTTTACCAATTGACTGGTTATTAGGAACTAGTCAACTGCTAGAGTCTGAAATGTTTTTATAAAAGGTAACAGAGAGTTACCAGTCAACCGCTAGGTAGCTATTAGTTAACCAACACCTTATTAAAAGGTACCAGTTGATTGTTGTGGACCTAACAGTCAACTGCCAATATGCTGACATAAATAATGACGACTATTTTTAGCTGATATCATAACCAATCTTTTTCCAACAGATCTTTTTACACCTTAAACTATTTATATGAGGCTACGAGCTGTAGCAGGTGTCAAGTCACCAAGACAACATTCTCTTTGTTGCTAAATCTCTGAAAAACTTTTCTTGTCAATCATTTACTGATTTGAGAGCTTAAACTTTTATACTTACTCTATCCAAGAGAATTGACTTTGCTTTATCTCATCTTTTCTAAGTTGATTGATCCAGGAGTGGGCTCCTTGATTAGATGTTTGGGGATAAACATAATGTAAAGGGGAAAAACAACCTTGAAAAGGAAAAAGTTCTCTTTTTTAGTGGCTTACAAGTGCCATCTTTGATAAACTTGTGGTTTATAGCAGAATACTTAAGAAGTACTCTTGAGAATTGGATGCAGACTTGATTATAAGCTGAACCAGTGTAAATATTGATGTTTAATCTTCTCCTCCCATACTCCTTAATTGTTTAAGCTTTATTTTTGATTCATTGCACTTCGATTTTATTCATCTTGATCATACTCTGTTTTTTTTATTTTAAAAAATTAGCTTTGGTTTTGAATTTATCTTCAACTTCCAACAAGTCTCTGAGAAAATTTTTAACAACCTAATTTACCCCCCTCTTGGGTGCTAGCCATTTTTATAAAAAATTTCTTAGTCATTTCGTAGATCCACCATTGATTAATTTCATCTAAGAGTTATCTCAGATATTCAAAACTCTTAGATCTAAAAAAAAAACCTCTAAACATGGGTTCATTATTAGTATGCTTTTCCCATATAAACATTTACATAAAATCTGATCTAGTGACACATAAACCCTAAATCCTAATCCTCAAACCAAGGCTTTGATACCAATTATTAGTTGTTTTAAACTTAAATTTGGATAGATAATAATAATAATAATGAAAAATTTTGGTGTACCGATTGATGAACCCAAAGAATACATTGTTGGAGCAGCAATTTGAAAAACAAAAATAAAGAAAAATTGAAGAAATTGAAGGTAAACACACTAAATGTGTGTGTGTGTGTTGGGGGGTAAGTGCGATAGTGTAAAAAAACAATATATGAAATATATATTATGTGTTATATAATTTTGGGTAAAGAATGTGTATGAGAAAAAGAGTCATGTCTACATTCTTTGTGTAGGGATTGTATCAAACAGGCGATTCCTGAGCTGTTGTATCTTAAAATTAATTCGTCAGTGTATCCCTGCACTAGGTGATATGGCAAATCAACATGTAGGAGGAATGAAATTACCTTAAAGAAAGATAAGATACTTGGACATCATCCCAGTACCATGTAATTTATTTATTTTTTTATGCTAACCTTCAATTTATTAAATTTTGTATTTATTCTTGTTTTTCAGGTTGCTGCTCCAATGATAGATTTTTCGAGTCACCAAAATTTGTCATTGATTATTATTATTTTAGAATCTATCCTAATTTAAGCTTAAAAAAACTAATAATTGGAATGAAAGCCTTGGTTTGAGGTTTAGGGTTTAGGCTTTATGTGTCACTGTTGATTACACAGCAAGTATACCAGTTCTACAAGTAATGAAGTGATGAGTTTAAGTATCGTCTCTACAGGGACTGAATTACCAATTACTCAAGAAACTAGAATATACTATTTAGACTAGGCAATTGAGTGAACAAAGTTCGAATAATAAAATAAAACCCAAAAAATAGTTAATATAAAAGAACACAATAACAAAAGTGTTTAGGAAAATTTACCGATTAAAAAAGCCTAGAGTTGCTAATCCCCTTCGTTCTTCCTAAGAATTGTTGTTTTACCCCACTCTTGCTCTCACCGATATACAAAACAATCTAAGGCTTACCATTACCTAGAAGGATTCTCTCAAATCTCAACTAAGTTAACCTAATTTCTCAATAATTTCTTATGAGCATTAGGTTCAATTTTAAACTGAGCCTGTGATTGATTATATGAGGCTATCGATTATATGTCTATATCGTTAGCAAGTCAATTCCCTTAATCACTGAAGGTTCATGACTCATACTTTTCATTCATCAGTCTAATTTCACTTTCTCTCTCAAGACAATCAAAATCACAAATCAATCCATAATTTGATCAAGATTATGGAAAACATTAATCATTGACCGAAATTAATTGTAAAACAAAGTCGATGTTCACAAGAGTAGAGAGAAACAACAAATCCTATTTAGAACTACAGTTCATAGCAACCCTAGAATGAAAAGTTTGCCACTCATGGTGACGAAAGAACAAAAATCAACAATAAAAAGAGATAGATCCATGAATCTGAGGTAGAAGGTAGAGAGATTGGCTCCAATGATGCTCCAAAGACAAGCTTCCTTGCTTCTAGGTCAGGAGTGGTGCCTCCTTTTTTTCCCTACTCAGAATTCCCTTCAAAAATTTCAAAAGAAACTATTTGAACTCCAAATTTCGAATTGCACTGTTCATCCTCACTAACAGCGAGGAAAGCTTCGCTTTCAACATAAAACTATACAGAAATTCTTTGCTTTTTGTAACAGGATCTCTTTTTTTATTTCACCTCATCAGCCCATCAATTACTGAAAGTCAACCTTACAAAAAAAATCTGAAAATTAGAATAAAGCTAGAAAATAAAAATCAAAATAGTAAGAATTTAGAAATCTAAATGAAGCAATAAGAAAGGAAACAAATAAGTTATTTTTACTAAAAAGGCAACAAAAATACAATTAGGGGATTACAAATCTACTAGCAAAATGAATCCTAATTTATTAAAATTAGGAAATTAACACTCTCCCAAACTTGAAACTTTGCTTGCCCTCAAGCAAAACAACTCTGACTCACAAGAAAGAAAAGACAAGAAAACCATAAAACTCACTCAAATAACATGCAATTTTTTCTATAAAATAATAATATCAAAAGATAGAACTGAAGATTAGAAAACATCTTAAAATATAGACAACCAAAACTAACTTTATAAAATTGTACCAAGATAGCATTTTTAACACTTATCTAATCTTCTTTTGTCCTAAAGCATTCCTTAATAATTTGAATTGCAATTCCGCCATACTTCTTTTTGTGCTCAAGGGTTTTCTTCCAAATGAACTAATTACAAAAGCTATTAAAATTATTAACAATGCAAAATATTGTCAGTAAGAAGTGGAGTCCGTGCATCTAACCACACAACTCCCCTTCTTCCTTCATATCCTGCTGGAAAACTATGGGATAAAAAGAGTGCCCGTGCACCTAACCACACAATACCCTATTATCCTTTCACTCTGCCTTATTAGACGGAGAAACATGGTCCATTAGATGAAGAGATATCGTGTGCCTAATCCACACTATAACACCTCAACATAAACCATATTTTCTTTATTTAATTTTCAATTTTTCTTTTTCTTTTTCTCTTTTTTTCTTTTTTTTTTACGAAATATAAACCCCTTATTGAGCTTTTTTTTTATGCATGGTAGATTACAACTTCAAACAATTAAAGATTACACAAAGTCACAAAAAGATTCTCACTTTGTTAAAATTAAATTTATAGAAAAAAAAATTAATGTTACCACTTTACCACAAAATTACCGTCTAATTAAAAATACCACTCAAAAATAAAATTATAAAGTTTTTTTTGTCTTCCACACAATTTGTTTTCCTTTTTTCAAGCTCTAAATTTAAATTCATTTTGAGAAAAAAAAAGAAGAAAATTGCATGCTTATAATAGTGTGTACTACCTCTCTATGAAAACTCACATAGCTTCATCATACATGAATGACTATAAAAAGCACCAACATATTGCATAAATTAACATCAACACAAGACAAATATCCATAAAAAATCTTCCTCCCCCAAACTTAACATACACATTGTCCCTAATGTGGAAAAGATATCCAAAAATAAGGGAACAACATTTATAAAATGAATCATAATGAAAACATTATAGAAGAGTAACAGAAAGACACAAGTGTGCATTGTATAATTGTACTATAGAGCTAACATAGTCATAAATGGTAAACAAAAATTTGACCAGCATAGACAACATAATCAACATAGAGAGATTGCAGGCTAAACAAACTAACAAACTAAAATAGAGAAAAAAAATAAAAAAAAAACAAAAGAAATTTTTTTTGAAACCCCAACTTTGCTTTTAGCATAAAACTCCTTGCTTTTAGCGAGGCATCCTCTTGAAACTTGATGCACTGAAAAAGGAGGGGAATTAAGGTTCAATTTGTTTTAAAAAAACAAATAAATAATTAGGGTTGAAGTAGTTTGAATTAAAAAAATCAACTAGGAGTGAATCAATTTTAATTAGGCAATCAATTAGAGATGAATTGAAATTCAATTAGGAAGGAAGAAATTTGAATTCAATTGAAATCAATCAAAAAAGAATTCTAACATTAATCAATCATGAAGGCACTTTATTACTTTTTTTTTGGTGTTTTCCACTAAAAGCAAGAAATTCCTTGCTGATAACGAGTTGTTCTCCATCAAACTGATAATACTTGCATTCCTTGCTAAAAGTGAGAAACTTTCCGCTAAAAAAATCATCCTTCATGTAAGCTCAAATTTTTGCATTCCCCGCTAATAGAGAGGAACTTTCCGCTAAAAAAAACCATACTCCTTGAGCCATCCAAAATCTGCATTCCCCGCTGAAAGCGGAGAATTGCCGCTTTTAACGAAAAACTAAAGAATTCAAAAATCACCTCTAAAAGCTAAATGAAGCCAATCTAAAAGCAAAATACCAATCCAAAACAATAAACCAACATCAAAACTCAACCTATAACTTAGAAAATAACATTAAAACAACAAACAAACATCAAAATCAAAATCATACACATTATAATCTAATAAAATCACATCACAAAAAAAAATTCAAAAACATCACACAATAGCACAAACCATGAAACACACTAAATAATTCTATCACTCAATTTTAAAATCAAGAACGAAAAGAAAATAAAAGTGTAGGGTTGAGAAAACTTGAGTTGCCTCCCAAGAGCGTTAAGTTTATAGTCTTCAGCCAGACTTTACTGGTATTTGCTCATGGTGGATCTTCCAATATTGGTTGCTTCCTAAATGCCTTTGGCTGAGAAACAACCATATTTGCAATGTCAGGAGGCTTGAATTTATAGGGGCTAACATGAATCTCAAAATGATCAACTAAAATTTCAGGAATTTCTTTACTCCTTTCTCTTTGTCAGCATCAACATTTATTCCTGAATTTTTGAACTTTTCAAGCTCGCCCTTCTCCATTAGCTCTATATGAAAACATTCCTCTCTCTTTTCTTGGGATTTTTTTGACTCCGACATATTAAAGGTTATTACTTGATCATCAATTCTCATAGTTAATTGACCCTCAAATACATAATTTCTTTATCTTCTCTACAATCTACCATCACAAAGTTCGCTGGGAAGATTAATTTGCCAATTTTTACTAGAACATCCTCAATGATCCCCATAGGGTAGCACAAGGAGCTATCAGCTAGTTGTAATGTGACAATGGTAGGTCTAACTTCCCCCAATCCCAAGCTTTTGAAGATCGATAAGGGCATTAAATTCACATTTGCCCCTAAATCATATAAAGCTTGTCCTGAAATTTTTTTTCCAATTTTATAAGGAATTGTGAATTTTCCTGGGTCTTGCATTTTCAGTGAGAGCTTCCTTTGCAAAATTGTAGAGCATTCTTCAATTAATGCCACTGTTTCAAACTCTCTAAACCTCTTTTTCCTTAACAACACATCCTTTATAAACTTGGCATATCCCGGCATTTGTTCTAATGCCTCAGCAACTGGTATGCTAATATGAAGTTGTTTAAATATCTCCAAGAACTTATGATATTGTGCATTTGAATCTTGCTTCCTAAATCTTTGAAGGAAAGGGAGTGGTAGAATAATTCTTGGAGGCATATCTTTGTTCAACCTCTCTCGAGCCTTCACTTCAACTTTCTTAGATGTATTTTGAGGTTCATCATTTTTTTTTCACCTCATCCTGTAAAGAGGTCTCTTCACCAACCATTTCATCTTCTTTATTTACCGCCTCTTTATGAACATTCAAATTTGAGGTTTCATGGAGTTGCTTACAGCTCCTCAAGGTGATAGCTATACATTGTTCTTTCCCTTCCCTCCTAGGATTAAGCTCAGTGTTACTTGGGAGGGTACCTTGAGGTTGATTGCTTAATGCATTGGCAAGTTAACCCATTTGGGTCTCCAAGTTTCAAATTAATACAGCTTGGCTCTAAATTAAATTATTTTGACTCTGCATCATAGAATTAGTCTTTGACATATACTGATCGAAAAACTCCTTAAAAGATGGCTTTTTCTCTATTGGAGGTTGTGGAGGTCGGTTAAACTAAGGAGCATTCTGATGATTAAAGCTCGGTGGATGAAACGGCTTATTAGCTGAAGAATTACTTGCCCCTTGATTGTTCCATGAGAAATTTGGATGATTCCTCCAACCCAGATTATAAGTGTTCGAGTATGGGTTGTTATACGAATATGGGGCCCAAGTAATTTACCTACTCAGTCATATGAGACTCATCACATGCCCCATTGGCATGGCATCCTCCACAAAAATCACAGACAAGTGGTGATGAAGAGATTGCACCAACTTGTACTTGACCCAATTGCTTTGTCATAGCAGCTACTTGTTGAGAAAGAACTTTGTTCTGAGCCAAGATTGCATTTAAAGTATCAAGTTCCAATACTCCTTTTCTACTTGAACCTTCATTATGGGAAGCTGAATAATTGTTTGTAGCCATTGTTTCTATAAGATCCATGGCTTCTTCAGGAGTTTTTTTGTTAAGAGAACCTCTAGCTGAAGCATCAATCATCGCTCTTACAGAAAGTGTCAAACCATTTTAAAAGGTTTAACTTGCAACCAATCAGGAATTTCATGATGAGGATATCTTCGTAAAAGATCTTTGAAATGCTCCCAAGTGTCATACAATGACTCCCCAACTTATTGAGAGAATGAAGTAATTTCACTCCTCATCTTGACCGATTTAGATGGAGGGAAATATTTGGACAAGAATTTCTTGAGGAGATTGTCCCATGTTATGACGCTTCTTCGTGGTTGTGTCAATGACCAAATCTTAGCCTTGTCCCTTAAAGAAAAGGGAAATAACCGCAAACAAATAGCATCAACTGTAGCTCTATTCACCTTCATGGTATCACATAGTTAGAGAAAATTCACAATATGAGCATTGGGATCTTCAATGGGGCTTCCACCAAATTGTTCTTGCTACATTTAATGAAGTAATGCAGGCTTGAGTTCAAAATTGTTTTCTTGTATTGGTGGTTGCACTATGCTTGGAGCACAACCATCTGCATTTGGATATATATAATCTCCAAGAGTCCTTTGAATTGCAAGTTGTGGATTCTCATTGTTGTTATTCCCATTATTCAAGTCAACTCCGTCTATTGTGTCTTCTTGCGAAGTATGAATTAATAATTCTCTTTTTCTTAACTGCGCTTCTTTCCTTGTTCTCCTTGCTAGCTTCTCAATTTTAGGTTCAAAAAAAGTGAAGAAGGATCAGTGGTACCACGCATACATAGACAAGAAAACACTAATGAGGGAAATGACAACAAAATTAGTAAATAAAGCAATAAATAAAATAACTAAAAAAATGCAATAAGAAAATAATAACAAAAAAATGTCTAATCTAGCACTTCTTGGTTTCTATGAATATTAGCAAAAATTTCAGTCCCCGGTAATGGTGCCAAAAACTTGTTAATTACATAGCAAGTATACCGATTGTACAAGTAATAAAGTGATGAGTTTGAGTATCGTCTCCACAGGGACTGAATTATCCATTACTCAGGAAACTAGAATATATTATTTATACCAAGAAATTGAGTAAACGAAGTTCAAATAATAAAATGAAACCCCAAAAATAGTTAATGTAAAAGAACGCAATAACAAAAGTTTTAGGAAAATTTACCAATTAAAAAGGCCTAGAGTTGCTAATCTCCTTCGTTCTTCTTAAGAATTGTTGTTTTACCCCACTCTTGCTCTCACTGATATACAAAAGAATCTAAGGCTTACCATTACCTAGAAGGATTCTCTCAAATCTCAACTAAGTTAACCTAATTTCTCAATAATTTCTTATGAGCATTAGGTTCAATTTTAAACTGAGCCTATGATTATATGAGGCTAGTGATTATATGTCTATATCATTAGCAAATCAATTCCCTTAATCACCGAAGGTTCATGACTCATACTTTTCATTTATCGGTCTAATTTCACCTTCTCTCTCAAGAGAAGCAAAATCACAAATCAATCTATAATTTGATCAAGATTATGGAAAACATTAATCATTGAATGAAAACAATTGTAAAACAAAGTCGATGTTCACAAGAGTAGAGAGAAACAACAAATCCTATTCAAAACTACAGTTCATAGCAACCTAGAATGGCAAATTAGCCATTCATGGTGACAAAAGAACAAAAATCAACAATAAAAAGAGATAGATCCATGAATCTAAGGTAGAAGGTAGAGAGATTAGCTCCAATGATGCTCCAAAGACAAGCTTCCTTGCTCCTAGGTCAAGACTGGTGCCTCCTTCTTTTCCCCACTCAAAATTCCCTTCAAAAATTTCAAAAGAAACTATTTAAACTCCAAATTTAGAATTGCACTGTTCATCCTAGCTAACAGCGGGAAAAACTTCACTTTCAGCGGAAAACTCTGTAGAAATTCTATCCTTTTTGCACAAAATCTCCTTTTTTATTTCACCTCATCAGCCCATCAATTACTGAAAGTCAACCTACAAAAAATCTAAAAATTAAAAAAAAAGCTAGAAAATAAAAATTAAAATGGTAAGAATTTAGAAATCTAAATGAAGTAATAAGAAAGGAAAAAAATAAGTTGTTTTTACTAAAAAGGCAACAAAAATACAATTAGGGGATTACAAATTAACTAACAAAATGAATCCTAATTTATTAAAATTATGAAATTAAAACTCACTAGATCATATTTTATGTTAATGTTCATAAGGGAAAAGCTTACTAATAATGAACTTATGTTTAGAGTTTGTTTTAGTTCTAACAGTTTTGAATATCTGAGATAACTCTTAGATGAGATCAATTGATGGTGAATCACAAAAAGATTAAGAAATTTTTTTATAGAAATGGCTAGCACCCAAGAGGGGGGTGAATAGGGTTGATACATTTTTTTTTCAAAGACTTGTTAGAAGTTGAAGATAAATTCATACCCAAAGCTAATCTTATTAAACTAGAAAAACAGAGTATGATCAAGATGAATAAAATTAAAGTGTAATGAATCAAAAATAAAGCTTAAACAATTAGGGAGTAAGGAAGGAAAAGATTAAACAACAATATTTATATTTGTTTAGTTTATAACCAAGCTTACATCCAGTTCTCAAGACCAATTCTTGAGTATTCTACTATAAACCATAGGTTTATCAAAGGTGGACACTTGTGAGCCACTATAATAGAGAACTTTTTCCTTTCCAAGGGTGTCTCTTCTCCTTACAATATGTTTATCCCTAAACACTTAATCAAGGAGCCCACTCCTTAATCAATCAAGAAAAGATAAGATAAAGCAAAGTCAACTTTCTTGGATAAAATAAATACAAAGTTTAAGCTTTCAAATTAATAAATGATTGGCAAGAAAATTTTTTCAAAGATTCATCAACAAAGAGAATGTTTTCTTGGTGATTTGACACATACTGTAGCTTAGATAAATAGCCCATTATGTAAAAGATCCATTCAAAAAAGACTGGTTGTGATATCAGCAAAAAATAGCTGTTATTACTGATGTCAGCAAGCTGACAGTCGACTGGTAGGTCCATGACAATTGACTAGTACCTTTTAATGAGGTTCCAATCGACCGGTAGCTACCTGGAGATCAACTGGTACTACACTGTTACCTTTTATAAAAATATTCCAGACTCTAGCAATCGACTCGTTCCTAGCAACCTGTCGATTAGTAGGCTACTGGAAGAAATTTAATTTTTAGATAAAGAGTATCTGGTCGACTGTTTGTAGGCAAGCAGTCGACTGGTAATCTACTAGAGGTCTTAAGAATTTCAACCTGAGAACAACTGGTTGACTGCTTTTAAGCAAGCAATCGACTGGTAGCCTACTGGTTTATGTGTAGCTAGATCAGATTTTATGTTAATGCTCATATGGGAAAAGCGTACTAACAATGAATCCATGTTTAGAGTTTGTTTTAGATGTGACAGTTTTGAATATTTGAGATAACTCTTAGATGAGATTAGTTGATGGTGGATCTACTAAAAAATTAAGAAATTTTTTATATAAATGACTAGCATCCAATAAGGGGGTGAATTAGGTTGTTAAATTTTTTTCAAAGACTTGTTAGAAGTTGAAGATAAACTCATAACCAAAGCTGATCTTTTTAAATCCCGGTGTAGAAGGTACATAGATATATTACTTCCAGGATACAACAACTCAGGATTAACCTATTTAGTAGAATCCATATATAAAGAATGTATACATGACTCTTTTTCTCACCCACATTCTTTACCTAAAATTATATAACACATAATATATATATATATATATATATATATATATAGAGAGAGAGAGAGAGAGAGAGAGAAAGAGAGAGAGAGTCTGTGGAAGAGATCTGTTGGCTATCATATATTGAGAATAAAAGCTTTTAAATGTAAATAAAATTGTCAATGTTCATAAACGTAAATTAATCCTAATTGATGCCAACGTTTATAGGAAATTAATATATTTTAATATTTTATAATAATAATATCTAACAATTTTCCACTTATTATTATAAAATATCATACAATATAATATATATTCTTTGGGTAGAGGTAGATTATTATGTGTAATATAGGTAGCTAAATTTGCCTTGAACCTATACTTAGCAAAAATATATTTATTGATCCAGAGTCATAGTGGTATTATGTGTAATATAGGTAGCTATGACTGCTTTGGAGAGACAAGATATATATATATATATATATATATATATATATATATATATATATAAACAACCTAGGTTTAAAATATGAGCCCTAGCTGGCACAGTTATGCAACCTTATGTTGTATCATGTTTCTTGAATGTTTTCCAAAAATACGCCTCATATATCCTCATATAGGAGTGGTACAAAGTGAATTTTGTTAAGGGTGTTCTTCCAATTAAGACACCCCACTCTTATTGAGAGACAAGTATCATTAAAAGTTTTTGAAACTCAACCTCACATCTCCACTGTAGGAAAATGCACTTACACCATAGAGTTGAATTTAAGAGTTATAACTCTTATAAAATGTGAATTTAACAAAACAACAACTCTATGATACACTTTTCCCTTTGAACCAAGTTCTTAAAATCTCTAATCACAAGGTAGGGTATCCTCATAAGTTGCGTATATCATATGGGCTTAATATTCATCCCCCTCGATGTTTCTAAATTCTTTGACTATATAGCTATAGTTTTAGAAAATCTCATAATTCAAAAAAACTAGGTAAGGCGATATTTATCACAATAAGTAATCTTATAATTATTATAGGTAGGTATACAATTACATAATATATATTCTTCCACCACATAATAATTTTCTCCATGAGCATACAATCATTTCAAACATTTTCTCAAATTTAATTTTATGACCAAAATTCTCAACACTATTGTACCTCATTGTACAATAGGAGTGTTCTCATATAATAGTATAAGAATATGCTTCTCAAATTCATATATGGCTAGCACTGTTAAACGGGTAGGCTCAGACCGGATCGGACCAAACTGTCACGAGCCAAAGTTAAACGAGCCGGCCTGTTTAGGACCACGGTCCTCATTGCCTAACCCAAGACTGTCCGCTTGGCCCATGGGCCACTCTTTTTTTTGGGCTTTTAAAATAATCTTTAATATTAAAATAATATGATTTTAAATGTTTTAGTAAAAATTCAATTAATTTTTTTAAAATAGAATTTATATATGTAAACATATTAATTAAATAATTAATAACCTTATTTTTTTATATTTTCTTTCAAAATTAACTATATTATATTTAAATTTGAAAATTTTATATTTATTTTTAAAAAATTACAAAAGTTTTTATATCCAATTTACTATATTTATTGAATACAAGGTCAGAAAATATAGAAATGTTATAAAGTGGGATTATTTATACTAAATAATATACTTTTTAAAAAATAATTTAAAAAAAAAAAAGAAAAACCCGTTTAGGCCTGCGGGCTAGCCCGTTTTTAAATGGGCTAAAATTGGTCAATCGAGGACCGCCCATTTATGGGCGGTCTCGGTCTAACCTGTGGATCACGGTCTTTCTTCCTGGTACTATATGTGGCATATCATCATCTCAAATGTTCAAATGAGATGATATACTTAATTCATAAATTGATTAAAAATATAAATGCCCATATACACAAAAATTTTGGTCACATATTCACAATAGATTTTGTTCTAAAATGATATGTGCAATTCACAATATAGTATATATAGCAACAAAAATACTGTCTATATTTTTGGTGAAATTATATACCCCCACTATTGGTCGGTATACTTTACCTTTTCACAAGAATTTCACAAACTTTTTGTTTACCAAAATTATAATATTCTTGTGGCACTGTTAAAATATCACATGTGAAATCACAATTTGCATATAAAGTGGATTTTCTCAAAGTTCACCGTCACAATTTATATATAAAAGTGAATTTTCACAAAATTCACAATCTCTTTTGTATGCATATATGCAATCAAATATCTCATAAATTAGATATAGACATTTTTTCACAAATTAAATTAATTTTCACAAAGTACAAATTTTCTTTCACATGGCTTTATAAAGCCCACAATAGAAGAATTAAAACAATTCCAAAAAGTCAAAATATTTCTCACAGCTCTAGAAAGCTCAATAGTAATATAGCCATAAAACTTCTTTTTTTGTAGAATTTAAAAATTCTACAAACACAATTTTTAGCATTTTAATGTTAAATGCTTGATCACATATAAGCTTGAAGAAAAACCTTTTCCATGTTATCAATAGTCATCTCAATAGAATTTTATGGGATGATACTCTTAAAAATAAAAATTAAATTCATAAAATTATATTAAACCACAATATTATTAATTATTGACCATAAAATATTTTATCAAAAATTTGTATATTTCTATAACAACGCACTCACATCCCCTACTTCTTACTATAAAAATAATAACAAAAAATATTTTTCCTTCTTGTCCCCACTGTTAATAAAATTTTCAAAATAGAGAAAAAATGAAAATAGTTCGTATACCTCATGGTATAGAGAGAAGAAATCATCATTCCACAAATCCTCCTTGTGAGCAACAATTAGCCATTCATAGATATCTCATTAAAGTGGATTACTTTTCATAAATTTTTTTTGTGATCAACACCAAATAAAAAATAGTAGTATTTTATAAGCCCACAAAAAATTAAAACACATGTAATTGGAAATCAAATATTTGTCACCTTAAATAAGGTGTCGGAAATACCATATATTTGAATTCCAAAGCTCATAAAAAATTTATGAGTTATAGTAAAAAGATAATATATATTTCACCAAAGATATTTCCATTGATTTATTTTGTGTATCACAAAATTTATTCTTAGAGAAATTTAACAATTGAAAAAATCCCATAAAAATGATTATCAAATTCTTCCTTAACCTTTCTTATTTTTCATTTGTTGCTTTTGTGGATTAAACATGAAAATTATCTTAAAATTGTTGGTACAGCAACCTAAAAAATAAGAATAAATTTAAAATTGAAAAAATTGAAGGTTAGCGTAAAAAATATAAATTGCATATTACTAAACTGAGGTTCGAGTATCTTTTCTTTCTTTAATGTAATTTCATGTTTCACATAGGTTGATTTTGTAATATTACCCACTACAGGAATATCCAGATATGTTACTTTCTAGATACAACAATCCACAACTCGTCTATTTGATCTACAATCCTTACACAAAGAATGTAGACATGACTCTCTTTCTCACACACCTTTTCATCCAAAATTATATATAACACATATAATATATATCTCATATTTTTTTTCTTTCATATTTATATCCTCCAATTACCGAAACACATACATATATATAGTGTTGGCGTCCCATACCTTTTCATAATTCATTGGCCCTTATGTAGAGCTCCTGGACGTTGGCCACATTGAAGGAAGAAAAAAAAGGTTTGAATGTGATTAAAATGAGAATCAATTTAAACATTAAACCACATTAATAAGAATAATATATAGCCTTTTAGTTCCAATTCAATATGCCAACTTAACTACACATGAGAATAAATCATCAATGCCAACGTTAAAGGAAGTTAATATATTTTAATTAATATTTTCTAATAATAACAGTATTCAACATCCATTGATTCTCTTATGAGCACAAGACTGAAAGGGTGAGAGGAAGAGAGAGCTAGAGGGAGGAGAGGAAGCAATCTTCAATAACCATCAGAAGCAAAAGGCACAAACTAAGCTGTAGATTGGGATCTCTCCTCTGATGTGTTTATTCGAGTTTTTCAACTTATGACGGTTTATTTAAATTTAAGACTCCGTTTATTCTAAATTTAGCGTTAGACATGACTGACTGCTTAATCAAATCTATAATTGGACTAATAATTAAAAAATGTTAATTCACATAAAATTAATTAAATTAATTTAACATTTTTGTTTTGAAAAATTATACTCTCATCTTCAAACATCAAAACAAGCATTTATGAGTTAAAAAATGAAGATGTGGTTGGACCACAGAGATAAAGTTGATCGGGTTGACCCTGAAACGAAATGAATGAGAAAGGGGTTAAAATAAAGTGTGATGATGATATGAGCTCACGAGGTTGTTTATAGTACCAAACAGTGAAAAAGAGGTGGGTGTGTCAGTTAAAGTACTCAAGTATGTTACGTTGTGTGTGTTTGTTTGGATTATGGCATTAATTAATTAATTAAAATATCTGCATTGCAGATTGCAAATTAATTGTAGCCTCACTGTTTTTTTAATTAATAATAATTTGGCATTCGATTAGTAAACTATAAATATCTATTAATATAAATTTGAGTTAAGTAAAATCATAATAAGTACTAAAGCATTCGATTAGTAAACTATATTTTAAAAAATTCAAACTTAAAAGCTATTATAGAGTAAATTGTTGGTTTGTCTTTTAAAGATTTGTTTCTCAATTTTGTTTAAAAATTATATTAGTTTTAAATTTATCTTTTTATTTATTAAAGTACCTTCTTACAATGAAAAGTTTAAAATGTCACATTGATAAATTTTAAATTTTAATAATGAAAGGACTAAACTCTTAAAAGAAATATACTCTTTTAAAAATTAAATTGAAACACTTATTTTTTTAAAAATTAAAATAAAATAACTGAAATATTTCAAAGACTAAATCAATAATTTACTTTCATAGATATTACATTATTGTACACCCCCTTCCCCCAAAAAAAAAAATCAAAATGTAGTTTACCGACGTAAATAAACCCTTCCTAATCACAAAGATTTGCAGCAATAAAAAGCTGCAGTTTCATCTTTACCTGTTGGAACTGCAAAAACCTCCATTATTATTTTGTTCATTGACTAACTTTGATTCCATATTTGGTGATGCCTTTATTAGTTATGTGCAGAAGCGTTATCGCTTTATTAAAGACCATTATGTGAAGGGAAGGCATTAAATGGAAACCCCATCTGAGGTTGACCCAACAATGCATGCACATGCAGGTCCCGTTTTAAGCACCTGCAAAGTAGAGTCATTACATAAGACATGGCAATTATAAATTAGGGCTTTTGGGCTCTTCTTTTAATTTAAATATTTACTCATTAATTAATTAATTGGTTTTGTGTGAATATGGAAGTTGCAGGCAGAGGGACAAATGCAACAGTCAGTGGGGTGGAAGATCCTTTTGGAGCTAAGTTCATAGGGCATTGTTTACGTTCTTTCTCTTTCAAACACACTGTGACACAGAAAGAACATGCATGTAAATGAATATCAATATTTATGATTATGAAGTGTTGAATGGCTCGCAATGGTGAAACTTTTACCTTTGCTGGTCAAAACTGCCAGCAGTCTCATTAATATCTTAATATCAATATTGTCTGCAACTTTTGTTTTTTCATTGATCTTTACGACTAGCCTTTTAGTGAAAGATTTTTAGGTGGGCATAGTGTATTTAAGATAAATACAAAAGATTAGAATAAATAACAATATATTTGAAAAGAGATAACGTCGATTTTAAAAATGGCAATTTCTTGTATGCATGACTTCTTGTTGTTGGTGAAATAATGGTAAGTCAGTTCACCACGTGAGCAGAATATATATGCAGATATATATATATATATATGGTAATACTGGCTGCAGATTTTGCTCTTGGTTTTCTTATTCAAGCTTTCTGGGGATTCATGATAATATCAATTATCGTAAAAAAGGATGAAGCTAGCTAATATCTATCATTTATCAATTCATGATTGGTGGTAAATGAACTCTGTAAATAATGAAAATATTTATTAAAAAAAAAAATCAATGTAGTACGTATATAGTATACAGGGTTTGTGTAATTTGTGCAAAGAGTGGTTTGGCATATAATAAAATACATATCAATTTTTTTTAATTTATATTAAAATATTTTAAATATAATAATAATAATAATAATAATAATTTTTTAAATCTTAAAAAGAAGTAGTGGGAGTTATTAACATTTAGTTTTAAACATTGTTGATCATCAGAAGCCCTCCAGACTATTTTATTTAATATAAGTTTATTTTGTTTCTTTTTTTAAATATTGACAAGTGATACAAGTTCTGGTCATTGCTTGTTGAAACTCGCAGAACAGTGGAATATTAAACACCAATAACTACGAGGTTGTTACTAGATTGTTTTCGCAAAGGAACCCAACATCTTTTGGTCAACTCTAAATTGAAATTTGAAAAAGAAAAATAATTTAATAAAATATTATTAAAAAAAGAGTATAATTAAAATAAAATTATATTGTCTGAAAAGAAAATGATAAAAAAATATATGAAATGTCAAAATGATAATGAACCAGAGTAGGATTCATGCGAGAGAGAGAGAGAGAGAGAGAGAGAGAGAGCTAATATGATAATTAGAAAATATATATATATATATATAGCTTTATTCAATTATAGTATAATTTTAATTTTGGCGTCTATTCATTTTAAAATATAATATTTCATCTTCTTTCTTTATTAAAGGGAATTCGATATCTAGCCCTGAACCCACCATACTCAATTCTACCATCTGAGTTGCAAGCTCAGTAGAAATATTTTATCTTTTTAAATTATTATAAAATGTATAAGCATTACATTTTGGTTTGAGAAAAATATATATAAATAAATAAGGTATAAAGTATTATGTGATAAATTATGTAATATTTAATATATGATTTTTATTTTAAATAATTTATAAGTAAAATATATATTTTATTTTAAAATTAGTATGCTGATAATCATATTGGAAATAGAATGGAAAAGAGATTAGAGGGGCAAAAGGAATGTGGTACAAAAGAGTGAAGCCGATGAGAGACAGTAAATGTTAGGTTATGGTTGAAAATGAACCAAATTGAATTAAATGTAGATGGCAGGGCAGCAAGAATGTCAGCAAAGAAGCCAGCTACGTACCTTGTGCTGTCTACTGATTCACATGTCAAAACCAAGACAAAACAATGTGTGTGTGTGTGTGTGTGTGTGTGAGAGAGAGAGAGAGAGAGAGAGAGAGAGAGAGAGAGAGAGAGAGAGAGAGAGAGAGAGAGAGAGAGAGAGAGAGAGAGAGAGAGAGAGAGAGAATTACTAAATAGAAATAGAAAGAGTAAATTGCACTATCCTCCCCTATAAGTATTCAATATTACACTACCCTCTTCCTTACTTTTCAAATCCACACTCTCGTTCCTTATAATTATATATGAAATAAATTATATTTTGGTCTAATTTTATTTTTTTTTGTCTAAATAGATTCATTACATAATGTTTTACCAAAAATAGTTTTTTCTCCTAACTTTTATACAAGATTTTAATTTCATCTCAATAATTTTTTTGCTATTATTAAGTCTCACATATTTTATTTTTATTTCAATTTTGTTCTCTTAGCTAATAGAGTTAGGTTGTGTTTGGCATGGTTCAAAAGCAAGATTATAGCCTATTTAACTAACTTATAATCTTGTTTGACTATAGCTTATAATTTATAATTTTTTTATTTTTTTTATCATTTTACCCTTATTATTTTATTAAAATTCTAATTATACCCCTATATGTTATATACATCTTTTTTGTTGATCGTTTTCACTTTCATCCCTACCCATCAGTCATCTTCTCTATCATCCTTTACCGTCCATCGTCTTCAAATCATAGGTCTGTCGTCCTTGCTTCAAGCTCACTGCTTCGACTCCCTTCTTATATAATAATAATAATAATAATTTAAATTAATTTAATTAAAAAATTATGTGTATTTTGTATTATTTTAGCATTACAAAATATCAATAAGTATGTCATTTTAAGTCATTTTACATATATCAGCTAATTCAATAATTACTTTTATCAAATACTTCTACTTCAATAAGTTCACTTAACATCATTCAACTTTTAGAAAAAAATTTGCTTTTAAGTTTTCTACTAACTTATCAACTATTTTTGCCAAATAAATAGTAAATAGAAAAAACTAATGTTGACTCCTCCATGTAACATGTCAATATCAGCGTATTGCACATGTAACAAACACATCGACATAGAAGAAAAAATGACAAATTTGCCCCTATTTATTTATTTTTTTAATCTTTTTCTCTCATCTCTTTGATCCAAGGTATCAAATTGCAGTTGCGTTGAGAGTTACTGAGATTGCGAGTGTTGCAGATACTGTGATGCGGTTGCTGTCATTGTAGTTGTGAAATTTTTTTTTGAGTTGCATAAAATGTAGAAAAAATATAAAAAATTGTATATAATTGTTATATCTCTTAACTTTAATTATATAAATATTATATTTAATATCTAAATTAATTTAATGAATATATATACTCTACACCACTGAAATTTTTTTTTAAAAAATAAATAATTAATATGTTGTAAGTCTCAAATAGTTTTCTTCTCTCTCAACTTATTTTTTATTTTCCTCAATTTTTAAATTTTCCTTCTTTTCTTTCTTTGTTTTTGAAAAATTTTCTCTTAATTTTTCTAATATCCCTCTTCCAAAATTTGTCTAATATTTCCCTCCAAAATTTGCCATATATTCTACTCCCTCCCTAATTATTTGTTATTTATGCTTACTTTTGAATTTAATTTTATGTAATTTTTATTTCTCCATCCCAATATCAAGATTTAAAAAAAAGTTCAAATAATCACTAATCAGATGAAGTGGTCAACTAGTCATACTCATGTATGGTCCACTAACAAATCCACATCATTTCTCCAGTTCAGACTTCAACATGGACCATATGTCCACTGATAAATCCACACTCAATCTTCAGTCAGTCTCACTCTCTCACACCACAATCAGTCTCACACTCTTAGTCTCTCACTTAGAATCCTCTCGAAGCCAATCAGGCAAAGCCACACTCTCAACTCAATACTCCACCAGAAGTTACAAAACAAACTACAGAGCAGAAAATCATTGAAGAGATGAACGAGCAGCCTCTCGCGGACAAAGGCATGACTCGTGAGCTGAAGAGAATGAAGAAGAAATCACAAGAAGTAAAGCCGTGATGAAGAATGAGAAATTAGAAGAGGTCTGAGAGACTGTGAAGATGAATAACAAGGACTATGGAAATGAACGGGAAAACAAAGGAAAACAGAAGAAATTACAAGCAAGTTGGTCTCTCTTCTCTTATAAGAAATGATCCAAAATGTGAAAAATCTTAAGATTTGATTTTTTTTTTCTTTTTATACAAAAAAATGGCGTTACAAACACAATGTTGTTAGTTTAAATCACCCCACGATCACTGCATCCACAATAATGAGGCCACATCACAGTGATGAGGCTGTAATTTAATATTTTTTGTCTAAATAGCCATTACATCATGTTTTCACAAAAATATTATTTTTTGCTCCTAACGTTTATAAAAGATTTTAATTTCATCTCGACATTTTTCTGTCATGATTAAGCCCCACATCTTTTATTTTTGTTTTAATTTTGTTCTCTTCGCTAGTAGAGTTAATACAGTAGACAAAAAACAAAACTAATGTGGACTCTTTCATTTGACATGTCACTATCAATGTATTACAAATGTAACAAACACATGAAAAAAAGACAAATTTTCCCTTATTTATTTATTTTTTTAAAAT
Source organism: Biancaea sappan (assembly GCA_037074585.1). Taxonomy (NCBI): domain Eukaryota; kingdom Viridiplantae; phylum Streptophyta; class Magnoliopsida; order Fabales; family Fabaceae; genus Biancaea; species Biancaea sappan. Next base: position 53,048,190 of record CM073494.1, on the reverse strand, counting down.
CTTTTTCTCTAACCTCTTTGATCAAAGGTTTTAAACTGTAGTTGCGGTCCCTGTTGCAGTTGCGAGTTATAGTAATTACAAGTGTTGCAGACGCTATGATGCTGTTGCGGTCATTGCAACCATAAACCTGTTTTGAGTTGCACAAAATGTAGAAAATTATAAAACAAAATCTATATAATTGTTATATCTCTTAATTTTAATTATATAATATATTATATTTAATAACTAAGTTAATATAATGAATATATACTCTATCCAAATATATTAAAGATACCTGTAAAATTTATTTTTGAAAATAAATAATTAATATGTTAATAACTCTCAAATAGTTTTCTTCTCTCTAAATTTTTTTCCTCAATTTTTAAATTTTCTCCTTTTCTTTTTTTGTTTTTCCAAATTTTTCTAATATCCCTCTTCCAAAATTTGTCTAATATTTCCCTCCAAAGTTTGCCACATATTGTCCTCCCACCATAATTAATTTTTATTTGTGCTTATGTTTTAATTTAATTTTAATTAATTTTTATTTTCTCATCCCAATAAAATTTTTTTTAAAAAAATCATTCAGATAATCACTAATAAGATCAAGTTGTCAACTAGTCATACTCATCCATGGTCCACTAACAAATCTACACCTCATTTCTCTAGTTTAGAATTCAACGTGCAGCACACGTCCACTGACAAATCCATACTCAATCTTCAGTCAGTCTCACTCTCTCAAACCACAATCTGTCTCACACTCTCAATCTCTTACTTAGAATCCTCTCGAAGCCAAGCCGATGAAGCCACACTCTCAACTCTCCAATACTCCACCAGAAGTTACAAAACAAACTACAGAGTAGTAGATCAACGAAGTGACGAATAGGCATGCTCTCGAGGCTCAACGACGATGAAGGGGAAAACATACGAAAATAGAGGACCAAGGCGTGACTCATGAGCTGAAGGGATTCAAGAGAATGAAGAAATCACAAGAAGTAGAATAGAGACAATGAACGGGAAATCAAAGGAAGTCTGACGAGGCTGTGGAGATGAACGGGGAAAACAAAAGAAATCACAGGCAAGTCAGTCTCTCTTCTCTTGTAAGAAAACTTAGAACTAGAAATGATATGAATTGTGAAAACTATGAAGATTTGATTTTTTTTTTCTTTTTATACGAAAAAACACAACAAAACGGCGTTATACTGCAACACCATTATTTTAAATCACCTCATAATTGTGGTCGTCTCATCTGTAATATTGCAAACGTATCAAAGTGATGGGCTGCAATTTAATATTTTTAGTCTAAAAAGATCCATTACATCATGTCGTACAATTTTTTTTGGCTCCTAACGTTTATAAAAGATTTTAATTTCATCTTAATATTTTTTTTGTCATTATTAAGTCCCACATCTTTTATTTTATTTTTTGTCAATTTTGTTCTCTTTGCTAATCGAGTTAATATAGTAGACAAAAAAAAATAATGTGGACTCTTTATATGATACATCATTATCAACGTATTGCACATGTCACAAACACATTGATGTAGATAAAAAATGACAAATTTGCCCCTATTTATTTTTTAATCTTTTTCTCTAACATTTTTTATCCAAGGTTTTAAATTGTGTTGTAGGTTACTGTGATTACAGGTCTTGTGGACGCTGTGATGTGGTTGCGATCATAGCGGGCATGAATTTGTTTTGAGTTGCACAAAATGTTGAAAAAATCTAAAATAAATAAATACATACATACATACATACATACATACATACATACATATATAATTGTTATATCTCTTAATTTTAATTATATAATATTTTATATTTAACATCTAAATTAGTTTAATGAATATATATTCTATTCAAATATATAAAAGACCTATGAAATTTATTTAAGAAAATAAATAATTAATATGTTAAAAAGAACCAAATAGTTTTCTTCTCTCTCAATTTTTTTATTTTCCAAAATTTTTAATTTTTTTCCTTCTTTTCTTTTTTGTTTTTGCAAATTTTTTGTCTTAATTTTTGTAATATCCCTTTTCCAAAATTGGTCTAATATTGCCCTCCAAAATTTGCCACATATTCTCTTTCCTCCCTAATTAATTGTTATTTGTGCTTATGTTTTAATTTAATTTTGATTTCCCCATCCCAATTAAAAAATTTTAAAAAATCCATTCAAATAATCACTAATCAAATCATTTGGTCGACTAGTCATACTCATGTTTGGTCCACTAGCAAATCCACACTTCATTTCTTCATTTTAGACTTCAATATGCACCACATGTCCATTGAAAAATCCACACTCAATCTTCAGTCAGTCTCACTCTCTCACACAACAATCTATCTTACACTCTCAGTCTCTCACTTAGAATCCTCTTGAAGCCAAGCCAGTGAAGCCACACTCTCCAATCTCCAATACTACACCAGAAGTTACAAAACAAACTACATAGCAGTAGATAAGCGTAGCAGCAAACAGGTAGCCTCTCGAGTCTTGACAACAGCAAATGGGAAAGTAGAGAAAAATTGAGGACCAAGGCATGACTCGTGAGCTGAAGAGATTGAAGAGAATGAAGAAGAAATCACAAGAAGTAGAGTAACGTTGGTGCACAGGAAAATAGAGGAGGTTTGACAAGGCTATAGAGATGAACAGGAAAATAGAGGAAAACAGAAGAAATAGCCAGTCTCTCTTATTCTAAGAAAACTTTTTTCTAGATTTGATCTGGAATATGAAAAATTTGAAGATTTCATTTTCTTTTTATATTTATACAAAAAAAAAACATAATTGTAATACCCGACAATTTTGGGATCACGTAATTGGAGGTATTACCATTATTTTAATAGCATTATTTGGTTATTTTTTAATTTTTCATATTTAATTTATTCTTTTTGAATATTATTTATGGAAATGGAGATAAATAACTGGACCGAGTATTTTATTGTAGATGATATTTTTTAGATTTGAAGAAAGACAAAACGAAGAGAAAATTTCTTGAAAAAAGTATTGGGGAACAAGGAGCAGAGAGAGTAGTCATGAGGCATAGAGGGAGCCAAGTACCTTCAGGGTCTAGAGAGGGACGTGAAATGAGGAACTAGGGTGATACCTAAAAAGAGAGAAGTATCCAAATTTGTTCATTTTTTTTGTTTTGAAATCTTCTTATTAAACATTGGTTTATTATCCTTCCAGCATTCTCATGTTTATAATTTAATGTTCTCAACAGAGAAAGCCATATTGATAGACTAAGTTTCAAATATTTATCTTGAGATCCACCCAAAGAAGATATTGCTCTTTCTTTGCAACTTTTCCTCACGGTCTACATATGAAGTTTGTTTCATACTTTCAAGTTCCATGATGAGTATTGGAACACAATGGAAATTTTTTTAAGTAATATAGTAGTTTGAATCTATGATTTTATTTGAAAATTATTCCCTTTTAGATAACAAGGCCACACCTAATGTTTTCCAATAATCACTACAAAAAAAATACACTTTTAGTGACAAATTTTCGGAGATGACAAAAAAAGTTGTCACTGAAAATGAAACATTAGTGGTGACGTTACGTGTCACGACTGAAACTATACAATAAGTGGCGACATTTGTCACCATTGAAGTGTTAGATGTGTATTTTTTTAATTTATTTTTTAATAAAAACTAATAGAGAATAACCTTATAAAGTTAGTTTCTTTTCTACAATAAGAATTGTACTGTTGTGAAGGTTGTTCTAGTGAATATGTTGCTAACACATTCTGGAGAAAGTGAAGGCCAAGGTGGAAAAACTAACTGTTCGGCTACTAGAGAAAGACTATGATATCACTCCAGTTGTGACAAAGTCGTTGGCAAATTTCATCAAAGGCTTAGTTACAGAAGCTACACAGAAAGGAGCAACGTTCGGCCAAGAGTGCAGAAGAGAAGGAAATCTAGAAGCATTTTGTATATATGCACTTAGATTGTTGACTTATGGTCCATCTTTTGTTTCTTCTACATGATCTCATGTTTTGGTGAAATAATGTATTGGAGTTGTTAGACGGACTCCTTATTTTGTATAAAGATTGTCATATCATTCTTTAATATAATAGAATGAGTACAATTTCTTATTTGTCTAGTTTATTTTTTTTAAATTTTTAGATTACTAAAAGATAAAAATGGTAAAATAGGTTTTATAATGACATTGAAAAAATTGTCACTATAGGCTCTAGTGATACCTAGAAAACTATCACTAGAGGCTTTAGTGACACTCAAAAAGGTGTAAGTAAAGGATCTAAAACTATACCCACATAGCATGAAACTGTGGGTAGAAGTTAGAAAATTTAACAAAATTTTTAATTGTGGGTAATAAGTCAATTAGTGTTTTACCCCACATATTTAAACTTTTTATCCACAAAAATTGTCTATCACTATTTGGCCAATTCCTTGTGTATAATTTTATTAAAAACCTGTCTTTATACCACCTAAACTTTGACATTGTTGGACAAGTAAGGCTTGTTAATTGTTCACCTATTCTTTCTTGAAATTTTATTGAATCTCCTATAAAATGTTTTGAAATTGCATATAAGAGAGTTGACATTCCATCTTCTCTTGCTGTGGCTTGCCCTTCTCTAAATTGTTCTTTGATTGCATATTACCATTGCTCTATCATTATCTAATAAATAATTATTCCACTAACCTTTTAATTGTTCAGTAACATATATAGTTACTATTTGTTTTTCATTGTTATCCTTTACCTTATATATTGTGGCACACATTACCATATTTTGTACAACATATATGATGTTCACTTGCTTCATCTATATTCCATTCTACACTCGATTCTCCTGAGTAACTACTTTCTATATAATAATAATAATAATAATAATAATAATAATAATAATATATTATTCTCTTCAAATTGAGTATCAGAAAAAGTTGGTTTGGGGGTTTTATTTTTTGGTTTCAGGGAGTGGCAGTTGATATTTTCTACTTTGAAATTTTATTTTAATTATTTTTACGGTCAGTTCATCTTCACTATCTATAATTTGTGATATAATATTGATTCTAAGTCCATTACTACTTGTTCCCATGTTTAATTTTTTCTATCTTTTTTGTAATTTCTTCTAGTGAAATGCTTTTTTCCCAAGTTTATCTTTTTACTTTCATCATCAGATAGATTAGTGATCTTATAAATGGTTCTCTGTGGATCTAAGTATTGTTGTTTGGGTTTAAAAGATTCATTTGAGGGTTTATTATTTATTTGAGTTTCTACTCTTTTTAATTGCTTAGCTATGGTGTTTGGTACTAGATTTGAGTAATTATTTTGAGCTTGTATATTTTTTATATACGTCTTTTGAATTATTTTGTTTAGGCTTGATGTTATGGTTTTGAAGGGTGAGTCTTCCAAATCTATTCCATCTTTATTTATCTTTATTGCTTCTAATGGAGCATGTATGGCTTCTATTTCTCTTCCTTTCAATGTTTTCCATGTTACTGTTATTTTTGTATTAATATTTATACTAAGTTCTTTTTCTACAAAATGATTAAATGTATTGTTGTTTTTAGTGTACATATTGAACCAGAAAAAGAAAATATTTTCTTGAATTTGTTATAAGTAATTATGATATTGTAATAACCAATTATCTTTTTTGGCTCTGAGAATGTTGAAACAAACCATTTTCTTTGTTGTTTATTATGGTCTTCTGAAAATTCTTGTTTCAATAATTCCTTATGGAAATGACTAAGACTTGTGATCGGGTAGGAAATTATCTTGTGATTCTCGTTCTTGTACTTGTCTCTAATAAATAGGCTCTGGTATGTTTAGTCTAAAGTTTACTCCTGTTAGGTCAAAATGAAGGGTAGATGTTGTTGACCTTACGTCTCTGTCTCGAACATCTATTGAATGTCGATTAGAATCCTTCTCTATGGATTTTGAAGTATTTCGTATATAATTGAGCAAGTGAAACCTTTTCATTCTAATTCCTACATCTCCCTCAAGTGTTTTAGTACATCTCTCTAGTGTGAAGATTCAATCATTATTGGTGATTGGATTTTTTCTAATTTCCATTTTTTGAGAAAGTCATCGATAATATCTTCATGTTTTATTGATTGAGGGGTAATTATTGTTTATATTTGAAGGCTGACCTCCTTATGCTTATCATGTAGTTAGGATAACATTTAAAATATATTGATCCATCACACAAATTTGACTCTACCAAAGCTATTTGAATCTTTAAAGATTATTGCTTGATTATTTTTTAAAACTAAGAATATAGGATGACTTATTCCTAGTCGGTGCAGAAGTTTTACTGCTACTTGTATTAATCTTGTAAAAAATTGTCTCATTCCCTTATATGTTATTCAATTAGCTTTTCTTCTAAGAGTTTTATTGTATATTGAATGGTTCCTACAATTCTAGTTGTTTTTATGGTTTTGCATATATCTTGATTTCTGAAGTTAAATGTTGATTATTTATAGATATCACTAGTTTTGATATTATTGTCCAATATGCTAATATGTTTTCTACTTCTCCAATTATTAATTTGGAGTTATTGATTTGATCTTGAACTCAAACTTCATGTTGATTAGAAGAAGAAGAAAGGGTAAATGTTTATTAATGCCCTATGCCTAGTACAAAGTCTTTGGACTAAGTCAGAAATTATGTAATTCTTATTTCCTTCATATGTTATCAATGGGTTTATCGAGACCACAACTGCGAGACCACCTATAGTTTATCTAGATCTCACTTGCCTGACCAATGCAATTTAATTCTTTTTGGTAGATTTGGCAACAGAAACCTCAGAAGAAGACTTCCAGAAAAAAAAAAAAAGAACAAATTAAAGGCACTTTCAGACAAAAACTCCTTCGAAAAATAGTAATAATGAAGTTGATTTAGCCTTCACACTGCTCATTATGACTATTACAGAATTGATCACAATAATATTAGACAATATGATTAACTTTGAACAAGAAAGGGCCAAATAATTTGGAAAATTCCTTACACGTGATAATGCTAGACTTCAAAAGCACTATAAAACCGGCTCAATAATTCAAAAGAATGTGCCAAGTCTGTCACAACTCAATAGTTTCATGGCTTTTTCAATTTCATGGATTTTAACACTAGTTAAGTCCATTGATTTCATCGTGTATCAAATCTGTGGATTTCAAGCAATCTCAAATCCGTTTCAACACTTCCACAAATATATAAATCGAGAAAATCCCCATAAGGGGCAGCCGGAACTCTCTACTCTAAATTCTCTCTAAGAATTTCCTTTGCAAACATTTCCTACATTTTCTTGTTTGTGTGTAACAAATCCATAATCTTTATGTCAAACTCTTGTAAGTTTAATAGCTTTTATTTCTTCCTATTTTATCATATTAAATATTTCTCCGTAAATCTTTATAGAGTTAATAACTTTCATTTATATAACTTTTAAATTAAAAAATAAAATTAAAACGATCCTATATATATATATATATACTGTAAATATTATATATATATATATATATATATATATATATATATTATATTTACAATATATATATATATATATATACTTTAAATATATAGCATGGATCCGCTGCATATATGTAACGTGCATAGCACTTTTAGCATCGATTTTTATTGTTACTAAAAGTTTAAGTAATGATTTTTTTGGTGCCGAAACTTTTAGCAATTATATGCACACCTCCAAAGATGCACAACGGATCTATTCTCATATATATATATATATATATATATATATATACACTCATTATTGGAGATATATATATATATATATATATATAAATGCACTTATATACTCATTATAGTGTACATACATATATATGTGTGTGCATGTGTGCGTGTGTGCGTATGTATATATATATATATATATAGAGAGAGAGAGAGAAGCTTGGAGATAAAGCATGAAGTGACTGATAAGGTTGATGGAGGCAGCGAGCCATTTTCGGCCAGGAGACATGTACAGCTGAGCCCCTCCTTCTGAAGCATACTCACTGATCAGTTCGATCATTGCACTTTGAAACACCTTTGTGTAATCGTGTTTGACTTTGACGTCATCCCATCTCCCACTCCCACTCCCACTCCCACCCCTCCCAAGTTGCTTAGCCAAGCGCTGTGGGCTTTGCAAATTGCAATTAATAGCTTGAGCTTTGCCTTCACGTCATGATCTTCCTTTAGAAAAAAAATATATCTTTCATATTAGGAATGTTAATGGCATGTACATTGTAAAATAAAGTTATTTTTTGCAATAAAAACTCTCATCCATTATCCCTCATATTTTGTAACCGATGCTTTGTGATGTTAACCAAGTTCATAGCATTGATGATGTCTTGATCTTTCCTTTGCAATGTTTGTGACAATTTATTTGAAATACCCAAGACAATTTTCATCAAATGCAATGTGAATGCAAAATCAAAATCTTCTAACAAATGTAAAAGACCATTCGCTTTGGCTCTTTGATCTGCATTTGATCCATCTTCTTTTATAATTTCAAGAACATCAATTATAGCAGAATACATCAATATCAAATTGATCAAAGTTGCATAATGTGAACTCCAACAAGTATCAGCAGCTCGTTTAAGACTAGTTTATTGATTCAAACCCTGCCCACTTAGAATTTCTCCTTTTCCCAATGCCTCTCTAATATTGACAATTTGCTTTTCACGAAGCATGTCATGTCGTTTGCAAGATCCCTTAACAACATTTAATAACATGGACGCTAAATTAAAAAGAGAGGCAACTTCAATGTGATTTTTGGCAATAGAAACTAACGTAAGTTGTAATTGATGAATAAAACAATGTACGTAAAATGCAAATGAATTTTCCCTTAAGATCAAACTTTTGAAGCCGCAAAATTCTCCTTGCATGTTGTTAGCACCATCATAACGTTGTCCATGAATTCTTGATGTACTAATCCCATGTTTGCAAAACAATGCATCAATTGCCATTTTCAATGATAAAGTTGCAGTATCTTTAACATGAACAATACCAAAAAAACGCTCAACAATACTACCATTTTTGTCAACATAACGCAAAGCAACAGCCATTTGCTCCTTATTTGATATGTCACGAGCTTCATCAACAAGAATAGCAAATAGTTCATCTCTAAGATCAGACACAATAGCAGCAGTGGTTCCAATGTAGCAGCATTAACAATATCTTTTTGGATTTCAGGAGCAATTAATTGATGATTTTCAAGAGCTTTTTCCAAGACAATGGAATTTACTGATTCATTGTGTCTAGAAAGAAATTTAAGAAGGTCAAGGAAATTACTTTGATTAGTAGAATTGCTTGATTCATCATGACCACAAAAAGCTAATCCTTGCTTTAATAAAAAGCGAATGCAATCAATTGATACTATTAAACGCCTTCGATATAAGTCACGAACTTGTTCAATATGTTGATCCTCATTCATCAAATCTTGACTCATCTTCCAAGCAATGTTATGAGCACTATTAGGACCTCCAACATGAGATGAGAGCTTTTCTTTCTTATTCCATTTTATGAATCCTTCTGTCACAAATGTATCACCACTTGATTGCTTTCCAAAATCAGGCCTAAAAAGATAACAACATAAACAAAATGCAGCATCTTTTTCTATACTATATTCTAAACAATTGCCAAATTCACTAAACCAAGAGGGACAAAATCTCTTTAAAGAATTTACAATTATTTTTTTGGGGAAAATTATGTTGAGTAGGTTGACATAGTCCTCTTTGTAAATATGCTCTTTGTATCTTATCTCGATCATTAGGATAATATGTTGAAATTTTCATTCGCTTTGCTGAATCTGATGGCAACTCTTCTAAATTAATTTTAATTTATTGCTCATTTGATGGTAATTTTCTCTTGAAAAATCTTTCCATTACTAAAAACCTCAAATTTCAAGCTTTTACAAAAAAGATCCCTAACAATGGAATGAAAAATTTATCATCATAAAGAAAAAAATTTCATGAAATTGATCTCACAAATATACTACTCATAGTCCTAATTACATAATCAATCAACCAATTTGATCAAATTAGACCTATATATAAAAATCTCAAATTTCAAACTTTTACAAGAGGTCTCTAATAATTGAATGAGAAATTAACCACTATCAAGAAAAAAATTTATGAAATTGATTTTACAAATATGTTACTCATAGCCCTAATTTCATAATCAATTAACCAATTTAATAAAATTAAACTTGTGTATAAAAACTTCAATTTTTAAATTTTTACAAAGAGATCTCTAACAATTGAATAAGAAATTAACCATCATCAAGAAAATTTTGAAAAAATGTTTTCACAAATATGTTATTCATAGTCCTAATTGCATAATTAATCAATCAATTTGATAAAATTAAACCTATATATAAAAACTCCAATTTTTTTGGTGAAAAAAAAACCTAAATATGGAATGAGAAGTGAACTCACTGTCACTACAAGAAAATTGACTTTTTGTGGCGACTTTTTAGTGGCAACTTTTAAAGTCGCCACCAAAAGTTGACTTTTGGTGGCGACTAAATAGGTCGCCACTAAAAGTTGAGTTTTGGTGGCGACTAAATAGGTCGCCACTAAAAGTTGAGTTTTGGTGGCGACTCTGATAGTCGCCACTAAAAGTCATACTTTTGGTGGCGACTTTTTAGAGTCGCCACCAAAAGTCAAATTTTTTAAAAAATAAAATTAAAAAAATTAGACTTTTGGTGGCGACTCTCATAGTCTCCGCCAAAAGTCTAATTTAAAAAAAAATAAAGAAACTCAGATTTTTTAATAAAATAAAATAAAAAATTAGACTTTTGTCGCCACCAAAAGTTAATTAAAAAAATTTGAATTTTTTAAAATAAAATTTAAAACAATTAGACTTTTGGTGAAAGTCAATTTTTTATTTTAAAAAAAGTCTGATTTTTAAATAAAATAAAAAAATCAGACTTTTGGTGGAGACTAAAAGTCTTTCTTAAAAAAAAATTATAAAAGTCAGATTTTTTAGAATAAAATAAAAAATTAGACTTTTCGTGGCGACAAAAATTTTTTTAAAAAAATATAAAAAGTTAGATTTTTTAGAATAAAATAAAAAATTAGACTTTTTGAGTCGCCACCAAAAGTTTTTTCTAAAAAAAATAAAAAAAAGTCAGATTTTTTAGAATAAAATAAAAAAGTCATTTTTCTCTTAAAAATTTAATTTTTTTTATTTTTCTTAATTTTATTTAAAAGAAATTCAATTTTTTATTTTTTTAAAAAATTAGATTATCGGTAACGACTGAAGTCTATTTTTTTTAACTGAAATCATTTTTTTTATGAAATTAGCTAAAGTCGGACTTTTTGTGGTGACTCCAATAGTAATAATATATTTATTTTTTGTTAAGTTTAATATTATTTTATTTCTGTTTTATAATATTTTTTACCTAAAATATTTTTAACATATTATATATATAGATATATATAATATTTTGCACTTACATAACACAAATGAAGCAGTGGCAGAATGGCAAGACACACATGGCTGCAAGCAAGGGAGCCATGTTTGAATCTCAGGTATACACATGTTTGGTTTAATTTCAAATAAACTTGAATATTGTACACACAAAAATTGAGTTAGCTCGGGACAGCGAGTTATTGGATCGGCCAAGATCCACACGAGTCGAATGGATCTTGGGTCGACCCGTCGGGCCAATCCGGATCTAAAAAGATGGCGAGTGACTTTTGGTGGCGACTTTTAAAGTCACCAATCGCCACCAAAAGTTGTCTTTGGTACCACCAAAAATTACTTTTTCTCACGAATTTTCTTTTTTTTTTTACAATAAAGATGACTTTTGGTGACGACTTTTGAAAGTCGCCACCAAAAGAATCAGCCATGGACTTACGCCAACAACATTAGTCGCCACTAAAAGTTGCCACCAAAAACTTTTAGTGGCGACTTTAGTCGCCACCAAAAGTCTTTTTTTTTGTAATGTGTACTGGCCGGTGAGAGGAGATGAAGATCGAGTAAGGGAGCTGAGGGAGAGACTCAAAGACGAAAAGGAGAGTTGATGGCTTGATGCTTGCCGTCGATGGGTCTGGTGAGTCGTGATGGTGACTGGCGGACAGCGGATGTCAGACTAGACTTGAAAGGGAGAGATGAAGAGGAGAGGAGAGTTGATGCCTTGATGGGGGGTCCAAGGTTGGTGGACTGGGGGACCAGGGGCTAGCCGTTTAGGGTTGAAGCTGGTGGCACCGTGGCTGACTGCATTAGTCGGGGCTTCTACAGTCGCATGTCGAGGCACTGAGAGGGGGTAGGGGGTAGAGAGCAAAGAATGAGACTGATAGAATGAGAATTTTAGTATAGGGGGTCAAAAAAATTGAAGGGGGCAAATAAAAAAACTTTTTTTAATGAAAAATTTTAGAAGTCAGAGGGTGCAAGTGCACCCCCTCATTCCAACGTGGCCCTGCCACTAATGAAGTATTTTGGTAACCTAATGCTATATGTCTTTTTAGAATAAAACTATTTTGGTCTCTCACAGATTAAATATTTTTAATTTGGTCTCTTATAAATTTTTATTCTCAATTTGTCCCTCATAGATCCAAACATTCTTAATTTGTTTTTTCTTTGTGCTAATATGATGTGTAATGTTAGGGAATTTAACGAAATTGAGAATGAAAATTGACAGTCACATGGAGAGACCAAATTGAGAATGAAAATTTATGATGGACCAAATTGTTAATCTAAAAAAGATGTCACAAATATTTTGTTTTCTTGTAAAAATGCATCTACTATGTAATCAATTTAATAGATGATATTTTAGTTAAAAAAAAAAACTTGTGGCATTAGATTACTTAGCACAGAAAACAAACGACTAAAATTTTCTTTTGCTCCTTCACAAATGTCATTTTTTTAATTTGGTCCTTTATAGATTTTTATTTCTAATTTGGTCTCTTAGAAATTGATATGTTATCAATTCGACCCCTAAAAAATTTTCATTCTTAATTTTGTCCCTCATAGATTGATATATTATTAATTTAGTCCTATACTTATTTTCATTCTCAGTTTGATCCCTTACAAACTAATATATTATCAATTTAGTACTTGTTTTTTGCTGGCCATAACTTTAATTTTGATGGTCATAACTTTTGATAAAAGAACTAAATTGATAACATATAAATTTATAAGGGACCAAATTGAAAATTTAAATATGTGAGGGACTAAATTAATAATGTATCAATTTGTGATGGAACATATTGATAATGAAAATCTATGAGGGACTAAATTGATAACATATCAATTTATAAGGGGTCAAATTGAGAATAAAAATTTGTGAGGGACTAACTTAAAAAAAGACATGTGTGAGAGATCAAAATGATGTTTTGGTTGAACACAAACTAACAAAACCTTTTTGAACATAAAATAATAATTAGAACAAAAGTGTAGTAATTCCATACTTTGAAGAGAGCGTTGAAAGTATATATTTTGAATGTAGAAGAGAATGCAATGTAATTTTGAATAATTAGAAGAGAGGGAGAGTAATTTACTGAAATAGTAAAAAAAAAATTCATGTTTGATATGATTTGGAATCCCAAGAAAATAATTATATTCATTGAATGTGATCGTTTTCCCACAGTACCTCTTGTGAGAGAGAAAGGGACAGATCAACCCCTTTTTATACGTCAAAGCAGGAAATCATCATCATTATACCCTCTGCTCCCTCCAAACCCCTTTTTCTTACGTACCTTTTTGTTTCCTTCCTCGCCTTCTCTTTTTCAAATATTTTTTTATATCATTTTAATTACTTTTTACAAAATCAATATATTAGCTTCATTTTACGTAAATATGCTAAATTTATTTTTTAAGATTAAATTATATTATTCCTTAATTCAAAAATATCCTTTCACTGTTTCCGACATTTGATATAAATATATATAAACATAATAAAAAATTTTGTTCTAATTTATTTCTTGACAATACAATTAAGTTTCTGCATAATTAATATAAGAGTACAGTTTTATCTCAATATGACAGCAAAAAAACTTAAATATTTTTATTTTTTGAGAAAATATATATTATGAAAGAAGTTAACTAGTTATATATGTTGACCAATAAAAAAACATAAATTTTATTATATTTTTATATCTTTTTATTATATATATTGATAAATTAAAAAAAAAAACTCTTCATATACTCTCAATATAATTAAAAAATGTAACAAAGCCAGTAAAAGTTCACTAAAGAAAAAAGATGTGGTAATAAATCAAATCACAACACACAAGATAATATTTTAATAAACCTATTCCACAACTAGGTGTTATATCATACATACCTAAAATCCTTTGTTTATGAGCTTTCCTAATAATCTGTCTGCGATTTTTTCATTTCTTGTGGGCCATCTGCCCCTTTCTGATTATATATATCTTCACTCTTTTCCCTCACATTCTCATGGCACTGTTCAAGCTATTGCTGAAATCTGAAACCCTCCTCTTCCTTCTTCTTCTTCTCCTCCTCCTCCTCCTCCTTCTTCTTCTTCCTCAGCCACTGGTTTCTGGGTTTTCCACTTCACCATGTCTTCTTCGCTGCAAGACATGAACAAAGTGCTCTTTTTGATGCCTCCTCTACGTCACAACTTTCCAAAGCCATTAGCAATAATGATATTGTGGTGAAGGCTATGGCGTTATCCCTCCTGAGCTTATTCTTCTTATATTTTAAATTTGTTTTGTTAAGTTTTGTGATGAATGTTTGGGTTTTCTTGACCTTGCAAGTCCAATACTTAATTTATTGAGGTCAAGATTGCTGATGAACATTTTCAAAGAGACTTAACATGCAAGTAGTTTTTTGAGTGTCTATCCCTCTTGAGCTTTGTTGTTTTCTTTGTTTATGTACGTCTTTTTGTGTACAAGAAATGTACTTATCATTTCAATTCAATGTCTGGCAATATAATTTTATTAAGGAATGGTTATCTCTGTAATATTACGCTTTCTGTGCATCTAGCTATGGTAGTCAAAGTAGCTAGGTAGATATGATATATGCATAAATAAATATATATATATATATATATATATATATATATGGATTTAAGTCCCAGTTTGTGGTTTGTACCTTTCTCTCACTGGTTTTTCATTTGACTCAGCAAGATGAAACTCTTCTTAATAACCTTGAAAAAGGAACGAAAGAAAGAAATTAAATTAAAGAGGGCCTCATAATGTTTATTAAATTCATTTATATATACCTGCCTTATTATTATTATTTGCTTTCCAGCCACATCTTTTAATCCCTATCAAATAAACTCAGTTATTTATCTAAGTTCTTAAAATGAAAAAAAAAAGATATTAGTATGTCTCATAATAATATGTGCAAGTGGTTTGACCAATTTCGTTAGTATATTAATACCTTGTGATTTTTTTTCATAATTAGATAAAGTTAGAACGTTGTCGGTGATATTTACTATGTTACTGATATTAATAATTTAATATTTTTAAATTACAAACGGATTAAACCATACAGTGGAGAAATGTATTTCACTGGAATAAAGAATACTTGTGAATAGTTAGCCACGATTAGGCATACAAATGCAATTATATACTCTGCTGTTTTTACCTGACTAGATCCAACTGTCACTAATATTTTTTTTTGAGATTGATTTTAAATTTTTTGCGCCTATTTTTAAAAATCTATTTAAAAAAAAATTAGATAAAAATATTTTTTTTGGCTGTCTGTTTACCTCAATTTTTTTTTTCTAAATCCTAAACGACACAAGAAAGAGAGTGAAAGCCTTGAAGCTAAAGCAGCTTTTGGCCTAGCCAACAGTACTACGGGGACTTGCAACAACAGGAATAACGGGCAGAAAATCACTGCCATAATCATTCTCTAACACATCATTATCAAATGCAGACTCAATAAATGATATTAAACAAAACGAAAATTAATTTCTTATATGACAGTTTTGGCTTATCATTTCATAAATGAGTACATGTGCCTATAACACATCGTAATTAATTATTACGTACGACAACACCTAAAAGTTGTGAGAGTGAGAGCATACATGATTAATTAGGCTGCACTCGCTGTTCAATATGCTCATTTTTCCGAGCAAAGATTCGTTTCTTTTCTCTTTTCTTTTTTCTTTTTGTTCTTTTTCGTAAATCTTTTAATTTTGACTAGATCTGTTTTTATGACTAGAGAGATAAATTAATTAAATTCCGTTCAGATTGACATGATGACTCGAATGTAATACCGTCTATTATTAGTATTGTATAAAATTAATTTTCTAAGCAGAATTTTTGAGCGGGCTTTTGTTCACTGCTTATTTTTGTTTCATGCTGATTCTCACTTTAAGAATGTCAGAAATAGGTGCACGGGCTTGAGCTTACTCATGCTTCTAAAATCTTGATCAATAATAACATATTAACCTATTTGCTCCCAATATATATATATATATATATACACATTCATTCTCAAAACTCTTATGCTCATCTCAGGAACTAAGTAAACGAGTCTTGGATAGAAATAATACAGAAGCGGAAGGGATTGCAAAGTTCCCTCGCTATATATATATATATATATATATATATATAAACTAAAACCGGCTATTAGATCTTATTTTTTTTTCTTTTTTTTAATCATGTTTGACTGTTTTTTTAGCCTATGCCTTGGTTTCCATCCTTGTTGAATTTCTGATTAAATTGGTTGATTTAGTTCAATTTTATTAACTATATATGTTTAGCAGTTTCAAAATAAGCTAGTATATGTGGGCCGAACTATTTAATCTGCCATTTGGACGGGCTTGTGCATTAAAAATGGATTTGTTTAAAAAGAACTTAAATGGATTAGTCCATTTTGACATGCAGACCGAACAAGCAATGCGGAAGCCACTTACTTTTGTTTATTAAAGAAAAATTAATTTATTTTATATATAACAATTTACTTTCCTATATTTCATATTTCATAATTATATCCAAGAAAATGCAGCAAATTTATGCATGAATATATTTTTATGTTTTTTTATAATGAAGAAATTTCAAATTTACATAAAATATAGTTGATTTGAAAAAGATATTATAAAAAATTAAGATTTTTGATAATTTAGAAAAGCTATTATAAAAATTAAGGTTAATGATAATTACAAGTATAAATTGTTTTCTAATAAAAATTATCTAAATGTTTTTACTAAAAAATTAATATTAAATTATTTAAATAAAAAATTACAAAAAATAAAAAATAAAAGTATCCGCAAGTCAACTCGTTTCGGCTCACTGGCCACAATGGGCATATTAGTATTGTAAAAATTTGGTCCATTTTAAAAGAGACTCAAATGGTCTAGCATGTTTTGCCTATATAAATTTTAAATTTGCATTTAATATGATTGATTTATAAAATATTTTATAAAAAATTAAGGTTATTGATAATTTACAAAATACTTAAAAGGCAACATTTTACAAGTATAAATGATATCTTGAAAAAAAATTGTTATCGTTTTATTTATCAAAAAAGCTTTAATATTTAATTAGTTAAATGCACAATTTTTTAAGAAAATAAAATGGACTCAAAGTTGGCTTGTTTAGGCTCAAAAACCACAATGGGTGGATATGGACAGTGTAATGATAGTTTGTTTCCTAATTGAGCCAACCTAACTTGGCCTGTTTAATGGTTGACCTGTGATGAGTTAGCTTGGGTCAAGCCAGTCCATTCGACAATGCTAGTTTTATGTTAGCTTCTTAATAGCTTTATTTTGATAACCTCATGCCAATTTAGATTTGATATATGTAACATATCAAACAGGGAAAGAGAAGAGAAAAGAACACAAGAAAGAATTAGAGGAGACCCTTTGTTGTATATTGAAATTCAAATGAATTTACACAAGTCAAAGGCACAACTTATACAGACCAAATAAGGGTAAAAATGGAAAACTCTCACTAATAGAAATAACGAAAAGAATCTAACAGCCATAAGCACAAATGGTCGTCGATTGAAACCTTCACATTCCCCTAAATTTGCTAACCAAAAAATGTCTCTCATATTCAAGTTTCTTATCAGATATTGATGTTGTTGTTTTCCAAGTGCTTTGGTCATCAAATCATTTGGTTGATCACACGATTGAATATGACTTGTGTAGATTACACTAGCCCTTAATATTTTCCCTGCTGACATGACAGTCCAATTCTATGTGCTCTGTCCTTTCATGAAAAATGGGGTTTGTAGCTATTTGGAGTGTTGCTTTGCTTTCAAAAAATAATTGTGCTGGACCTTCCTTTTTGACACCTAGTTCTCTAATTAAGTTCCTAACCAAGTAATTTCTGACACCCTGTACGCCATACTGCGGTATTCAGCCTCTATAAAAGATTTTGACTCCATGAGTTACTTCTTCGCCTTCCATGAAACCAGAGCTTCTCCTAGTTTGATACAATAGTTGGGTACTGATCCATTCGAATCACTACACATGGCCCAGCTTGAATCATAGCAGGCAATGATCTCAAAGTTGGTTGATGACAACAATATCCCTAAGCTTGGTTGACCTCTTATATATCTGATTGTTCTTAGAACAGACTTCATGTGGGATATTTTTGGTTGATACATATATTGGCTCAACATTTGGATTACATAAGTGATATATAGCCTTGTAATGGTCAGATAAACTAAGCATCTAATGAGTCTCATGTAACTTTAAGCTTTTTCAAGCAAAGGAATGTCTGCCTTAGGCTTTGCTATCTGATATCTTTGGTATGATGCTAGTTTGTTGTTCTGCTTAAGAGGTGTGGTAGCAATTTTTGCTCCACTTAATCCTGTCTGAAAAATAAGGTCTAGTCCATACTTTCACTGATTGAGAACAATCCCTTTGTCTGACCTAGCAACTTCTAGCCTAAGGAAGAATCTCAAGTTGCCCATGTTTGATTTTAAAGATTTTCTATAGAACTTGCTTCACCTCATGAATTAAACCTTTATAATCTCCAGTTATTAATTTGTCATCTACGTAAACAAGCAACACCACTATATTTTCTCTTTGTATCTTTATAAACATTGTGTAATCTAATTTACTTTGTCAGAAATTGCTTAAGGTTAGACCCAAAATCGGGGCTAGAAGTTCTAGAGTAGGATTCGTGACTGGCGTGCATAATGTGTTACCAACACTACTGCAACTTTCTCCTATTTATCCTAGAGAAATATAATAAAAATAAATTACCTTGCCCCAAATAATGGGGAGGCATCCTCGATCTGCGAGCCTTCAATTTGGCCATCCTTCAACACCTGCAACTGTGACAGGGTGAGTGTAAACTATAGACTCACCTATGTTAGCCCTATTTTACATAGATATACGAAGTATATATATATATATATATATATATATATATATATATATATATATATATATATATATATATATATATAATCCACTCAGGAGTTTATCCCGCATGACACCAAGCTACCCGAAGACACACATATGGTATCACGTCCTATCATATTTTTTCCCCAAACACACACATATACACAGTATACATTAAATGCGTGCAACCCTACACAAGGGTCCACACTCCCATAACCTATCTCAGGAGCTTAATCAATGTGGGCCTACATTCCCATGAATTAGCACTCAAGAAATCCTTCCCCGTAGATGATATCTCGGCCTATAGGTGTTATATCCCTAGCCCTAACATATGTCCAGCCTCTCGGGTCATACCTGTAATACCCAAGAAAAATAAAATATAAATATTTGTTTACAAACTACTGTTACTATTTCAGTATACGGTACTATTCACCCATATAATACTATTTACATATACGATACTGTTCATTTATACAATCGAAATGTTAAGTACTAGATGTGGTTTGGTCATAAGAGAAAACTAGAAAGAAGTTTGTAGGAGAAAATGACGTTTTATGTGTAAAAATACGCTCAGGGACTAAATTGAAAGGACTTATTTGAAAAGAAACTTAAAGGTTTAAGGTGAAATGATAGTTTTTCCCTTAAGTTTTCAATAGTAAAGTCACCTGTGACTTTTCCGAAATTGCACAGTATTAACGTGAATTATTTTATTATAAATGTCATTTTTATGAATAGTAAATTGAATATTTTATTAGCGCATAGTGATAAATAGTACCGTTGACTTTTCCTATAAATAGGCCCTTTCATTTCACTTCTAAACTCACACGTTCAACTTCTCTTCTTCTCTCCTTAAGTTTCTCTTACTCCAATGCTAGACCTCTGAAATTTTGGGCCTTTCCTTTTCAGCTTAGGTAAGGATACTATGCTTTTTCTATGTCTTTCAAATTTTAGAAGTTATTTTCTTAAGTATGCTCTGTGGATGCGGCTTTGGCCGATCTTCCACATCAGAAAAACTGTCCTTGGCTGTTTATATGTTATTTTGATTCTCTGATTACCGAAATAGAATGTAAACTGTGAAGAATACATGTCTAGGAAAGTTCTGGCTAAGTAAAGACCTGGTTTTTAAGTGTGTCCAGTGTGACCCTCCACTCTTTCCTGGGAACTTACCTGGTGTACTCTTTTACAGATTATATTCTCTATTTCTGGTATAAATAGTAACTGTACGTATGAATAGTAACCATATGTATGAATAGTGACCGTACGTATGAATAGTGACCGTATATATGAATAGTGACTATATGTATGAATAGTAACTATATGAATAGTAACCATATATATGAACAGTAACCGTACGTATGAACAGTATCTGTACGAAAACAATCCTAACGTATTTTCTCTAATCTTTCATGAAAATCTCTATAGCAGAACACCGAAATTCACCTGAGCACTCTTGTCTGTAATGACTTAGAGAAGCGATGCTCGTACGGAATCCAGGTGAGTGAAACGACCCCGTTTTAATAGAGTTTTAGCATTACTGGTGATAAAAAGTATGTCGTAGGACACTCCCAAGATTCATAGGGAGAAATTGGATTCAGAATGGCGAATATAATGAGATAATTAATCCAGAAGTATGGATAAGAAAAAGCAAGTATCTCATAATGATGTGAAGATTGAATCTCTTGAATTGTGGTTTACAAAGCTATAATATAGTTATATACTATACCTGTTATATGGATGAATATTATATTGAGCTTCTGATTATGATATGAAATGCTATTGATTGTGATTGAGCGGGACAGTACCCCCTCTCAGGGCAAGGCGGAAAACCCGGTTGATAGGGTTTCTTGACCAATGAGTGTGGAGACAACGATTCCCTCAGTAGGGATATAGCCCGGATTGGTGATAAATCCGTGAGGCGCCCTAGCTAAGAGGATGAGGTTGTGCGTCATGGCGGAAATATACATAATTGGTGAGTCGGCCTGTGTGCGCTCTCCGGGATATATTGCCATTGACGAGTACTAGTAACGTTTGTTGAATTGGATGAATTTTTATCTTCTGTCTATTGGTTGAGTATGAGCCTTTGGATATGCTTGCATGACTGGTAATGTATTTGAATTTTATTAACGCGAGGCCGATTCGCTCATTGAGTTTAAAAGCTCACACTGTTTGTACAACCTTTTTGTTCAGATCAGGTTGCCAGCGAAGAATATCTGCTAGAGGAGTAGATCACTTTGGACCTTCCCGTTGTCGGGTAGACCCCTCTTTTATTATAGATTATGTTGCTCTGTAATCGTCTAGGACATCTAGGTCAGGGGTTTGGCATTTGGTTTGTATGTCAGCATAATAATGTATTTTATATTGAAAATCTATTATTATGTGCAAATCATCTCTATGAATTTCAAATAAGAAAATTTGATATATTTTCTTTAGGAATGGTTATTTTGATAATGACTAAACTCATGGGTAGAATTTATCGAAAGGCTTACAGTGATGGGATATTCATCATTGTGCCGGTCATGTGCCCAGAAAACGGGTCGTGACAAAGTTGGTATAAGAGGAATGGTTGTTAGGTCTCCTAGTGATTACAGAGCAAGGTAACCTTAGTGGGACCTCCTCTATAGTTGTGAACCCGGGCACAATTATAGAGAGACGACTCTACTGAAGGTCCTGTAGGATGTTTCCATTTCCTTTCCCTCCGAGACTTATCTCTTCTTAGGAATTATGTTCTCAGTTTTAGTTTTAGACATATATGGCCACACTTTTGAACTTAGTAAAGGAAAGGTTATTACTTGTTTTGATTCCGTTGCTGTCGGATCAAAATTTTATATGGTGGATTTTATAAACTGAATTCATGATTTATTTTGTGTAGCTATATTATTTTAGGGTACTAGCCAATAAAAGAAACTACTTGCATTAAAAAAAAAACTGAAGGATTACATTGCAAAAAAAAAAAGAGAAGTTTACTCATGCATGAGTAATCTAAAAGCGAGGTGGTCTTGGATTAGGAGGATTATATTGTATCATCACCCCTCGACCATTCCTTGGAGCAAGAGACATAGCAATGTCGCGCAGGGTAGTGTAAATTCCATTCATACAATCAACACTTCTTTGCTGTTGATTGCAGAAGCACTGGGTGGACCAATAAAAGAACCTATCTATTCTTGAAGTTATTGCCGCGTTATTGCGTTTGGTTAACTTCTCCAGATCTTCTATCATCTTCTTGAGGTTTTTCACCTCCTGCTCTAAACAGGCGATTTTGTCCTCCGAGCTATGGCCTGTGCTAATCTCCTTGGCTTCCTCAATCTTCTTCATCTTCTTCTCCTTTTGAATTTCTTGAGATCCCTCGAGAGGTCTTTTGCCTTTGTCCCTGCCTAAACTTAAGTTTAAGTCAAGATCTTCTTCCTTAGCCTCTACTGTGAGATCAATGTACTTCCTTGAGGCCATGATTTGGAAAAATTTAGAAATTTTTGTAAGAGTATGAGGCGAGAGGAATACTGGGGGATTGTAGGCTCAGAGATTATTACTTTTTGTGGTGTGGTAACTGAGAACGCTGAGAAGATTTTTATAGAGAAAAATTTGGACTAAGAGACAAAGAAGATATCTCTTCACCGCACCCCTACACGATCAACCTATGGATTTCTGCAAGCTGGAAGCCAGAAGTCTAGGGTAGGCGTGCACACCGATAGCGCGTTGCATTAATGCCAAAACCACGAAAGTCAGTATTCGGTGGATTTGCGGCCGATTTTACTTGGTTTTCCCATTTCTCCCGTTGGCATTTTCTGAAATTCAAAGAAGTTAAGAATATAGCCATTAAAGATTGCCTTGGATGCTTTTATGATGAACTGAAATGCATTTCTCTGTTTTATTGTGTTGTTCTTGAGAGCCTTCAGTTGAGTATAATATACATAACTGATTGAATCATGTTGTAATTACATGTATGTATGTTATTCATGCATAATGAGTGAAGGCTACGATCAAGGAGAATATGTGATGATCCTACATATACTCATAGAGAATGTGAAATCAAAATGACTTGGATAGAATGAAATGTGTAGAGGATGATATATCTTCATGGTTACACATACTTACATATAATGCTCTCGTGGGCAAATGAAAGGCAGTGATTTCCTTACATCATGATAATGCTTAAGGCATGCGACCGTAAGCAGTTAACTTTGTTTTAAAATATATATATTTACATATATATTATGTGTAAGTCTAGAGTAAAGACACCGATTAGAATATAAGATAAGGCTAATATGAGACTACCCGATCATAGAGTGATATCGTGATCTGAGATTACACTATAAGACAAGTATAGAGTGAGGAAATTATAGATTGAAACGGCGATCAGTCGAAAATTTTGAGAAAGGTCAAGATTAGCCGAAAATTTTTTTTGAGGAAATCTTTGACTTATGTTAATTGCATTAAATTATATTTATTATTTACTTGCATGTCCGACATTAATTGCTGGCATTGCGACATATGTGATCTGTAAACCTCCTAGCGAGCGGAGTATAGGTTGTGGTGGCTTGAGCTCCAGGGGCTTCGGGTTGTCTATAAATCTTGTATGCCTGTTACCCTACTCATCGCACCAAGCAAACCTACTTCTTTCATTACATACCTATTTCTCAATCTCCATTCCTTTCTCATTCGAAGTTATTTCTGAGATCCCTAGAGAAATGGCCGATAATAAGTCTTTCAACTTGAATTTTGAGACTGGCAATGTAGAGCTTGATTTAAATCTAAGTCTCGGAGACAACAAAGGGAAGAGACCTGTAGACAGGTCACCAGAAATTAAGAAGAGAAAGAGGGATGTAATAGAGTTGGAGGAGGACAGTACTGCAGCATCCTCAGAAAATAAGCTTGCATGCCTAGATAGAAAACCTGGAGCGTAAGATAGAGAGCCTGGAATACAAGACAAAGGACCAGAAGCGACTAATAAATCGTCTCTTTGAAAACCAAGAGAAACTGATAAACCGTCGTTTCGGGGAACTAGCTAATCGAGTTGATAGACATTCAATGTTTGCAACTCAAAATTTTCGTGACCAACAAGCAAGGTGTATTGACTGTATGAACAGAGTGACTTCTGCTCTTCGCCAAATTTCCCATACGCTTCCTCCAGAAACCCTTTCTAGGCTACAACGATTAGCTTCCTCCTTAAGGTCTGAAGCACCTTCCTCTTCTAGACCCGGAGCACCTTTTACATTTCAAAAGCCTCCTCGTCCTTAATTTATTCTTTCTTTTGTTGGTACCTAAAGCTATATTTGGTCTACGCTTCGTGTATTAAAATTATCGATGTACTAAAAATAAGATTTAAGTTAGTATTTAGATCTTCTTTGTTGAAGTAATTCCTTTTACTGAAAGAACTTGAGGAATGAGAAGATGTTGGACTTGTTATATTTCATACTTGATTATGGAAATTCTAAAGCAGAGTATGGTAATATCCTTTTGACTGAGAAGAGTTGCTAAAATGATATTTCATTGCATTTCTGAGCTATGGAGGAGTGCTAAATAAGTATTTTATGAACCTATACATAGAGAACTATGGGTTTGCCCTAATCATTGAAGAGATACGACTCTATATGAGTCATTGAGGTGAGAGGAATTTCCATATATATAATTATGCATGAGGAGTATGTTATTTACTTATCATATTTTCTAGGATTGTTCTTCCTAGAGATTTATGTAATGATTTCATGTGATTTTGCCTTTTATATGACGCCTTCAGCTGAGAGTATCGCCTTAAGCTACAAGGATCGCCTTCGGGCAAGAGTATTACCTATGGCCAAAATGATGCTTTCGGGTGAGGTGCTTGTAATCATAAAAGTTATAAGCTATGTGTGTGGTATCATGTGTTCTGATATTCAATGTGAACTGAAAAGACCACGTGCCACTTTTGAGATGACACCTATTTGAGGTTTTACATAGAGACAGAGTTCGTCTCTGATTAGGTGGTTTGAGTTTGGTAAAGGTTATGAGGATGAGACACTTTATGGTACAAAAGGTTGTGGAGAATATCAAACTGATGAGGAAGAGATTGTTTGTTGTTTAGAAAAGGTAAAAGTCCTATGCAAATTATTGATAATGCGGTCTAGAGTTCACAGTCGATGGTATAATGTTCTTGTAAATCTCACCAAGGGTGTGATGAGGTTCAGGAAGAAAGAGATGCGAAGAATGAGATATGGACGAAGTAACCACACTTATTTCAGTCTTGAGGTGAGTTTTGAATTTGGGGGACCGAATTCTCTTAAGTGGGTGATAATGTAATACCCAAGAAAAATAAAATAAAAATATTTGTTTACAAACTACTGTTACTATTTCAGTATACGGTACTATTCACCCATATAATACTATTTACGTATACGATACTGTTCATTTATACAATCGAAATGTCAAGTACTAGATGTGGTTTGGTCATAAGAGAAAACTAGAAAGAAGTTTGTAGGAGAAAATGACGTTTTATGTGTAAAAATACGCTCAGGGACTAAATTGAAAGGACTGATTTGAAAAGAAACTTAAAGGTTTAAGGTGAAATGATAGTTTTCCCCTTAATTTTTCAATAGTAAAGCCGCCTGTGACTTTTCCGAAATTGCACAGTATTAACGTGAATTATTTTATTAGAAATGTCATTTTCATGAATAGTAAATTGAATATTTTATTAGTGTATAGTGACAAATAGTACCGTTGACTTTTCCTATAAATAGGCCCTTTTATTTCACTTCTAAACTCACACCTTCAACTTCTCTTCTTCTTTCCTTAAGTTTCTCTTACTCCAATGCTAGACCTCTGAAATTTTGGGCCTTTCCTTTTCAGCTTAGGTAAGGATACTATGCCCTTTCTATGTCTTTCAAATTTTAGAAGTTATTTTCTTAAGTATGCTCTGTGGTTGCGACTTTGGCCGATCTTCCACATCAGAAAAACTGTCTTTAGCTGTTTATATGTTATTTTGATTCTCTGATTACCGAAATAGAATGTAAACTGTGAAGAATACATGTCTATGAAAGTTCTGGCTAAGAAAAGACCTGGTTTTTAAGTGTGTCCAGTGTGACCCTCCACTCTTTCCTGGGAACTTACCTGGTGTTCTCTTTTACAGATTATATTCTCTATTTCTGGTATGAATAGTAACCGTACGTATGTATAGTAACCATATGTATGAATAGTGACCGTACGTATGAATAGTGACCGTATATATGAATAGTGACTATACGTATGAATAGTGACTATATGAATAGTAACCATATATATGAACAGTAACCGTACATATGAACAGTCTGTACGAAAACAATCCTAACGTATTTTCTCTAATCTTTCATGAAAATCTCCGTAGCAGAACACCGAAATTCACCTGAGCACTTTTGTCTGTAATGACTTAGAGAAGCGATGCTCGTACGGAATCCAGGTGAGTGAAACGACCCCGTTTTAATAGAGTTTTAGCATTACTGGTGATAAAAAGTATGTTGTAGGACACTCCCAAGATTCATAGGGGGAAATTGGATTCAGAATGGCGAATATAATGAAATAATTAATCCAGAAGTATGGATAAGAAAAAGCAAGTATCTCATGATGATGTGAAGATTGAATCTCTTGAATTGTGGTTTATAAAGCTATAATATAGTTATATACTATACCTGTTATATGGATGAATATTATATTGAGCTTCTGATTATGATATGAAATGCTATTGATTGTGATTGAGCGGGACAGTACCCCCTCTCACGGCAAGGCGGAAAACCCGGTTGACAGGGTGTCTTGACCAATGAGTGTGGAGACAACGATTCCCTCAGTAGGGATATAGCCCGGATTGGTGATAAATCCGTGAGGCGCCCTAGCTAAGAGGATGAGGTTGTGCGTCATGGCGGAAATATACATAATTGGTGAGCCGGCCTGTGTGCGCTCTCCGGGATATATTGCCATTGACGAGTACTAGTAACGTTTGTTGAATTGGATGAATTTTTATCTTCTGTCTATTGGTTGAGTATGAGCCTTTGGATATGCTTGCATGACTGGTAATGTATTTGAATTTTATTAACGCGAGGCCGATTCGCTCATTGAGTTTAAAAGCTCACACTGTTTGTACAACCTTTTTGTTCAGATCAGGTTGCCAGCGAAGAATATCTGCTAGAGGAGTAGATCACTTTGGACCTTCCCGTTGTCGGGTAGACCCCTCTTTTATTATAGATTATGTTGCTCTGTAATCGTCTAGGACATCTAGGTCAGGGGTTTGGCATTTGGTTTGTATGTCAGCATAATAATGTATTTTATATTGAAAATCTATTATTATGTGCAAATCATCTCTATGAATTTCAAATAAGAAAATTTGATATATTTTCTTCAGGAATGGTTATTTTGATAATGACTAAACTCATGGGTAGAATTTATCGAAAGGCTTACAGTGATGGGATATTCATCATTGTGCCGGTCATGTGCCCAGAAAACGGGTCGTGACAATACCCTTAGCCATAACATATCCCACACACAACAACACAAGCAACCACACACAATATATTATGCAAAAACTATATACAATGTCTTTCCCACTCTTTCCCACACTTATCACATTGAGACTCAGTCTAGATTTTTTTCCTCGGACTATTATTGCTTAATGGGTTTATCCCAGAGGTCTACCCCTCTGTTCCCTCTCATAGTATGATTATGAAAATGAAAATATGCAATGTTTACCCCGCACTTACCACAGTGAAGTCTACCCCTCAATGGGTTTATTTTAGAGGTCTACCCCTCTGTTCCTACTCTTCCGACATTCTTCCTAGGAATAACCACATCATTAGGTTACTAGCCGGTTCCCTCTCATAATATGTATATGCAATACATTCACATAAACACCATACAACAACCAAAAATCAATACACTATTCCCATACCCATTCCACACAATAATCCCAAATACATTTCCTAAATAATCCCCACTACATACCTCACACATAATACATTTAACAATTAAATGTATATAAAACAATTTAGGAAAATGAATCCTAAAATGTATATATATATACATAACTATGCAGAGGAGAGTTAGATCCCTCATTTGGATTCCACGCTCTCTCGACTCCCGCTTTGCGCCTCGACCATCTTTATCAAGTAACCATGCAAAAATCATCAAGGTTACAAAATAGAGAAATTTCCTATTATTAATCCCGACCTTTACTCACTTCTTCAGTCATAACACTTAACTAGTAATGAATTTCCAAATGAAACTTATACCATTGGAAACTAGACTCAAAGAGATTTCCAATGATATAAAGTTTGCTAAAAATAGAGTTTAGATGAAAGAGTTATACTCATTTGAAGAAATGTTCATTTAAACACCACTACCCAACATCCCAAACGCCACACATATGCTTGGCGCCTGGGCGCCAAGACTTCCTTCTTCCCCCAAAACCTCATAAACTTGGCACCTGGGCACCACACGTGGTGCCTTGGTTCCACAATCATGACCCATACGATTCCTTCTCAGTTTTAGCTCTCCACTGTTTTTCATGATTTCTTCCATGAGCTTTCATCTTTAGTGTCTAAGGAGTATTTAAACACTAAAAATCCCAATTTTCATCCTCAATATAACCCCCAATCCTTAAATCTACCCCCAAAGCTTTAAAACTCAAAAATAGGGAAAAGTTCGAGAAATCGAAATTCCTACCTCAATTCCTTGCTTTCCCTACGTTGCCTGGTTGTCGGAGACTCACTCCATCATTGGAGAACTACTCCCTAGAGCTCAATTGATGGATTTAGGTGGAGAGAGAGTAGAGAGAAGGAAGAGAGAAAGAGAAGAGAGAGAGAGGAAAAGAGAAAAAGAGAAAAAAGGGTGGAACCACCTATATATACTTTCTCATAATGAAATTACTACTTTGCCCTTCGTCCACCCTTGGTCAAGACTAGTAAGAGAAAATTTGTAATATCCCACCTGGGGTATTTCTCAATCCTAAGTGCCCCACAGTTTTCTTTATTTTACTTTAGTCCCTCTTTGGATTTAACCAGTATCCTAACTCCCTCGGTGCCCTCAGTGCCACTGATACACTTCTCGACTCTTCACCACTCAATATTCCACACACCTTACCACTTCTAAAACTCATATTTCACTTACTATGAAACGAAAAAATTTCCCCCAATCGAATTATTTCGCAAAAATTAAGTTTTAAATAATACCCAAAATCACTGGTATTACACTTCACGCCATAGAGGGACTTGTGTAATCTGTAATTAACCTTCTTACCTTGCTTTCCAAAGCCAAGAATAAAGTCCAGTGCATACTTTTGCTAATTGAGAATAATCCCCTTGTCTGACCTGGCAACTTCTAGCCCAAGGAAGAATTTCATGTTTCCCAAGTCTTTGATTTTTAAAATTCTTCTGTAGAACTTTCTTCACTTCTTGAATTAAACATTCATGACCTCCTGTTGTTAATATGTCATCTACATAAACAAGAAACACCACCATATTTGCTTCTTGTGTCTTTATAAATATTGAATAATCTAATTTACATTTTTGGAAACTGCTTGAGGTTAAAGTTTTAGTAAGCTTTCAGTTCCATTGCTTTAAAGCTTTGCTTTAAGCCATAGAGGGACTTGTGGGACTTGCGTAATCTGCAAACAACCTTCTCACCTTGCTTTCCAAAGCCAAGAGGGACTTCCATTTAAACCTCCTCATTTAAATCCCCATGCAAAAAATGAATTGTGCATATCCATTTGAATATGGGCCATCTCGAGCTACTGTTATGGATAGTAACACTCTCACTATCACCATCTTAGCCACAGGGGAGAAGGTCTTTATGAAATAAATTCCTTTCTTTTATCTATACTCTTTGGCCACAAGCCTAACTTTAAATATCTCTATTTCACCATTATATCTATATTTGATCTTATAAATCCACTGACATCCAATAGCCTTCTTATCTAAAGGTAAGCCACCAAATCCTAAGTTTTATTTTGTTCTAGAGCTGCAATCTTAGTTTTCATTGCTTCTATCCACCTTAAATCTTTGACTGCTTTACAGTAATCTGCAAGTTTAGCCTCCATTGACACTACTTATAAAACACTGGAATTTAGATGACAAGTATAAAATTTGCAATAGGATGTGAACACTTGCTATCAGATCCAGTGCTGATATAGTCATTCAGCCAAGATGATGGTCTGTTGATTCTATTAGATCTCCTGACAGCTGGGACATCAAGTTCTTACTCTAAAATTTCATCGTGTTCTGCCGGTTTGTCATCATCCTCCTGAACAATATTTTCTTCTATATTTGGTGGAGATTGCTTCTCAACACGTTAATTCTCTATAGTGTTCTAATTCTGTGAAGGTATAGCTAGTATTTCTGATTCAGCACTTTCTCTAATGACAGATACTTCAATCTCATTTTGACAGTTTGACATCTCTGATAATCATCAATTTCTTGCTTTTGTAAATTCAGTATCTTATACCCCTTTTGTGTGGTGGGATATCCAAGGAAAACACAAGGAGTAGCCTTTGCTCCAAACTTGTCTAAGCTATCAAGGTTTGTGTAATAACACCTTTAAATGTTCAAGATCAGGTTTCTTGCCATGAAGTATTCATATGCTAACTTCCCTAACAAAATACTTGAAGGAAAAATGTTAATTAAATAACATGTTGTCATAACACACTCATCCCAATAATTTGATAGCACACCAATATGAAATTTTAAATCTTTTGCTATCTCGAATAGGTGTCTATATTTTTGTTCTACAATTTCATTTTGTTGAGGAGATCTCATACAAGAGTTTTGATGGATTATGGTTCCCACAAATTGAAAGAAAAATCTATATATGTCATTGAGAAACCCAGTTCCACTATCTAATCTTATTCTTTTAATATCCTTCCCAAATTGAGCTTTTATGAAGGAAAAGAAATGTTTGATGCATAAAGGCACCTTACTTTTACACTTCAACAAATATATCCAACAGAACCTGGAAAAGTCGTTGACTAAAGTAAGAAATAAATGCTTCTTGTCATAAGTCTAGTATCTGTATGGCCTTCAAACATTAGCATGTATCAGATCAAAAGTAGAGGAAGTTTTGATTTAATTTCTTGAAAAGGGAAGATATGTTTGTCTTTCTATAGAACAAACATGGCACTCTGAAACATCTATGCCCTAGTTGTTTATGCCAAATTGATGTAGTTCTTGATGATGTAGATTCATGTAAGGTTTGGACTGTATTTAGTGTAGCTATTGGTCTTGTATCCATCAAATAGACCCTTGAATCTACTCTACCAATCCCCAAAATCTTGTCATTCGAGAAAGCCTAAAATACCACAAAGTTAGGAAAGAAAGTACCACAGCAAGAAAGCACTTTAGCCAACCTTGATATTGAAATGAGGATGTGTTTAAAATCTAGAACATGCAAAACATTGCTTAACTTCTATCTAGAGGCTAAAACATGGCTGCCCATTTTCAAAATCTTTGAGTAACATCCTATTACATTGATGAGTTGTTTACTGAGTACATTGGATATGACGTCGCTTGGTTATTCATAGTCATTTGTAGTACGACGTCGTATTTTGTTGTTAGTTAAACGGTGTCATAGCAATGTTAGTAAAATGGTGTCATAGCAAAGTTAGTTAGTCCCGTTATATGAAGGGTTCATAATAAATACATAATCGATTCTGTAGAAAAATAATTCATTTTTTTGTAAACATTCATTGAATAAGATTCAAGATTTACAGAAATTTACATGGTATCAGAGCCTTTACAAGATCATTAATCTTGTTTTCTTCTTTCATATTCTTTCATTTGATCTTGAGGAAATTTTATTGTTTTCAATGGTAAGTACAAAAGGGACTATGAGCGTGAGGCAGGTTCCAGTGTAGAACTAGGATGACTCAATGATTTTTCAACACTCTGACAATCTAGGGATGGTGTTAGTTACTTCTTTGCTCAATGACAAGAATTACTTGATCTAAAGCAGATCAATCAAGAGAGCATTGGTGGTAGAAAATAAAGAACAATTCATAGACGGAAGTTTTCCAGAACCACAAGAAAAACTAGCTAGAGGCAAATGAAAGTGAGTGGACTAGATGGTGTGTTCTTGGATTATCAATTCTATATCCAAGGAAATTTCTGAGGCATTTGTTTGTTGTACGTTGTTGAGGCAATTATGGAAAGATGTGGATGAGCTATTTAGTGAGAGTAACGACCCACAAATATACCAAGTGCAGAGACAAATTGCCTTGATAAGCTAGGGAATATATTTGCTTGTGTTGTATTTCGGGAGCTTGAAGAGCTGTAGGAGTAATTAAACATGTTATAGCTGATTTCGAAGTGTGCTTGTAGTGTAATGGAGAAATGCACATATGGGGTGGTCAATGTGGTGAACGATATGATTTCATAGAACAGGTTAATTCAATTCCTAATAGGGTTAAATGAAACCTATGACTCAATAATATCTCAAATTCTAGTTTTGGATCCAATGCCACTAGTGAACAAGGCCTATTCCATGGTCTTACGGGTTGAAAAACAAAGGGCTGTGCAGATTGACATTGCTGCTAGCAACGAGAGCAGTGTACTACTTGCAAAATCAATATAGCAAGGAAACACAAAATGAAGTTACAAGAGGAATCAAAGAAAAGAAGACAAACTTGTGACCATTGCAAGGGTGTGAATCATACAAAGTAAACCTGTTTTAAGCTAGTTAGGTACCCAGATTGGTACAAACAACTTAAAATGGACAGAGCAAATGGTTTAGGAAAACAGTTGGCTAATATGGTTAACAACACTTTTGAAGAGGAAGGGCAACATGAAAAGAAAGATAGAGGTAGTAAGTGGACAACTGACTTAATAGAGTTCATTTAGCATGAAGTCTCCAAGATTCTGAAAAACAAAGGGGAAATGGAGGAGATCAAGTCAATTTTATCCAAACAGAAGAGTTTGATGGTAATTTCATACTAAATGTTATGTTTAAGGATTGCAATGCCACAAAGGACTGGATCCTTGACAGTGGAGCCATAAGACACGTCTGCAACTCCAAAGAAAACTTCTATATCCTTAAACCTTTGCAAAAGCCTATTGTTATTCACTTCCCAGATGGAAAAAAAAAAGATCTATCAAATATCAAGGGGACATTAGAATTCATCCTGCCATTGAATTGAAAAATGTATTGTTTCTCCCTGAGTTTAAATACAATTTATTATCTGTTAGCTAACTATCAAAAAAGAACCAATTGAAATTCCTTTTTAACCATGATTCCTTTTCCTTGCAGGACCAGTTGACCGATGATACTTTGGTCATAGGGAGACTAGAAGGACAACTCTATGTTTGACATATGGGATCACTCAAACAATCACATGTTAATACTTGTCTTGAACAGTCCGTATCAATAGTTGAGTCACAAGATGAAAAGGGATCAGTATGGCACAATAGGTTAGGCCATCCATCCAAAGATATAATGAGGCATTTGCCTTTATATAAGAATCAAATCATGGCTTTTTTGAAGTGTGAAATTTGTCAATTGCAAAACAAACCAGGTAGCCTTTGAATCTAACTAAATCTAGAGCACAAGAAGTTTTTTATTTAATACATATGGATTTGCGGGGTCTATATAGAACTAGAGTAAGTTACTTTTTAACAGTGGTAGATGATTATAGTATGGCAAGATGGACTTACATGTTGAAATAAAAAACATAAGTCCTAGACATGATTAAGAAGTTTTGTGAAATGGTGAAAACACAATTTGGAAGGAAAATGAAAGTAATAAGAACCGACAATGGCACTGAGTTTGTGAATAGATTTTGTGAAGAGTTTTTTAACAGAAAAGGCATTATACATCAGAGAACATATCTATATATTCCACAACAAAATGGAGTAGTGGAAAGAAAGCATAGAACGCCGCTACATATTGGGAGAGCATTGCTTATTCAGTCAGGAAGGCCCATGGAGTTTTATGGAGAGGCAGTGCTGTTTTCAACTCATTTGGTGAATAAATTACCATTTGTGGTTTTGAAATGGAAAACACCCTATGAACTATTATATAAGGAGGAGCCAAGATATAAAGAAATCAAATGCTTTGGTTTCTTATGCTATGCAATAGAAAATAGGCAAGGGCTGGATAAGTTTGCTGCAAGGGCAAAAAGGTGTGTTATGTTAGGTTTTTCATATGACTTAAAAGAAAAAAGGATACTAGTATCCACATATGTCATTTTTTAAGAAAGGGTATATCCTTTCATCAAAGAAAAGGAAGGGAGGAAAGATGAAGGAATAGTATATTGTGATTGTCCCCTTCTGGTTGTTCCATTGGAAGAGGGTGATGAGAGTAATGATATTGAAGATAAGAGGAAAGGGGTACAAGATGGACTCAGCAATAGGATAGAGGATAAAGAAGGTAGTGTAAATGAAAGAAGACACAGGAGCTCAAAAGATAAGAAAGAAATTGACATGGATAAGTGATTATATATGCCAAACCAACTATACAGAGTTTCCAAAGTACCAATGAGTCAGGTTCTGTTTCTTTACCTTCATAAAATTTAGAATTATCTGCCTATTCTTCTTCCACTAAGCCTAAAACCTATCCCTTTACTATACGAAATCATTTTTCCAATAATCACATGTCTTTTGTAGCAAACATTTCGACTGTGAAGGAGCCAGTTAATTACCAACAGGCTAAGAGCAATCTAAAGTGGGTTAAAGCTATGGAGGAAGAACTAAGGGAACTTGAAAAAAATGAAACCTAAGAGATTGTATAGTTACCCAAGAATAAAAGGCCAATTGGTTGTAGATAGATTTACAAAGTGAAGCTTAACCCAGATGGAACAATGGAGAGATATAATGCCTAACTCCTAGCTAAAGGGTACCATCAGAAGGAAGAAATCAATTTCCTAGAAAGCTTTGCACCAGTTGCGAAGGTTGTAATAGTAAGATTATTGCTGGTAGTAGTGTCCGTAAATAAATAGGCATTACATCAGCTCGAGATCAATAATGCATTTTTGCATGGGTTTTTGAACGAGGAGGTTTATATGGAGGCATCAAAAGGTTATGCAGTAGAAGATAGGAAAGTATGCAAGCTTAGGCATTCGTTATATGGATTGAAGCAGGCATCAAAGGAGTGGAATGTAGAGTTAACCAGTTAGTTGATTAAATATGGTTTTATATAATCAATACATGACCATTGTTTGTTCGTTTTAAAAATTGGAGATTACATGGTAATTCTCTGGTCTATGTTGATGATGTGTTGTTTACTGGAACGTTAGAGTTTAAGATAAATGAAGTCAAAGGCTTTCTGAATGAAAAATTCACGATTAAGGATTTGGATTCAATAAAATATTTTATGGGTTTGGAGTTTACTAGATGAACTGAGGGACTATATGTAAACCAAAGAAAGCATATGATTGACATATTGAAGGATACAAGTATGATCAATAGCAAGCCAGCTCACATGCGCTTGCCTAAGGGACTGAAGTTGTGTAGCTCTGAGGGAAAATTACTAGATGATCCGTTGATGTACAGACAATTGATAGGTCGTTTGCTTTATCTAGTTTTTACTAAACCAAACGTGGCATTTACAACTCAGCAACTGAGTCAATTCATGCAGGAACCAAGGGAATCACATTGGTAGGCAGCTATGAATGTTTTAAGGTACTTAAAGGTGAATCCCTTGTTGGGATTATTCTTCCCAAGTAAGAATGATTTGAAGCTTAAGGCCTTTTGTGACTCTAATTGAGGATCATGCTTAGAGACTTGAAAACACTTGACTGGTTATTGTGTGTTCATAGGTAAAGCACTAGTTTCATGGAAGGCAAAGAAACTGAATATGTTGTTAAGGTCAACAGCAGAGGGAGAGTATATGTGCTAAAAGATCATCTATGTGCTGTCTACCTTTTGAGATACAATGGATTTTTTATGTGCTAAAAGATCTTCAATGTGCTGTCTACCTTCCTATTTCCTTGTGTTGTGATAATCAAGTAGCAGTGCACATAGGCAAGAACCTAGTTTTTCATGAGCGAACAAAAAACTTGGAGATTGATTGCCATTTCATGAGAGAAAAAGTGGAAAAGGGTGTTCTAGTGCCTGTGCATGTTCCTACAGATGAACAATTAGCAGATCAGTTCATGAAAGCTCTAGGGAGGCTAGCATTTGAGAATTTGGTCTGTAAGTTAGACCTACAAGACTATTTCACAGACTCAACTTAAGGGGTGGATGTTAAAGTGATGAGTTGTTTACTGAGTACATTAGATATGACGGCACTCGGTTACTCATAGTCATTTGTAGTACGGTGTCATATTTTGTTGTTAGTTAAGCGGTGTCGTAGCAATGTTAGTAAAATAGTGTCATAGCAAAGTTAGTTAATCTTGTTATATGAGGGGTTCATAATAAATATAGAAATCGAGTCTACAAAAAAATAATTCATTTTCTGTAAACATTCATTAAATAAGATTCAAGATTTACAGAAGTTTACACATCCATTTGGAAGCTTAATAGTAGATGAATTTGGGCAATTAACAACAAATAAATAAGTCAAATTTGGTGTCATGTGGTTTGTTGCTGTGTCTAAACCCATTCCTTTATAGAATTTAGTTTAGAAAGAAAAGCCATTGTACCTACCATATTAGCCTTTGATTGAGTTTCTTTCTTCAATAACTTGATAATTTCTTCATATTGATCCTTAGAGAACAAAGGAGTCAAAGAACTGGTGTTGGCCTTACTTGTTGTTTTGCTTGGAGATAGTGGTGTGACAGTGGTATTAGTTACAGATTGTGAGGATTTTTTTCTTATTGAATTTAAAGTCAGGCGGTACTCGTGCAGCTTATAGAAGTTTTCCTTCTTGTGTCCCTTCATATTGCAATGTTTACCCTTCTTTCCCTTACTCAAACTAGATGAAGATGCCAAAGCTTTGGTTTCAACAGGTTCATCTAAAGTGTTGGTGCCGATAATACTTGTTTGATTTTCTTCTTGTATAAGCACAAAATATGCTTGATTCACAGAGGGCAAGGGTGTCATTAAGAGTAAATGACTATGAACCACCCATATGTTTCATTTAGCCCCATCAAGGAATGACAGAGCTTCTAGTTTTCTTGTTCTTCAATGTAGGCTTTGTTCTTGGCATAATCACATATGCCTTTACACATGCCTTCTCCCATAAAAGCAAAATATTCTTCCTGTAATAGCTTCAAGTGTGTGAAATAGCTTGATATAGATGATGTTCCTTAGTGTAATGTTGAAATTTGCTGGTGAATGTGATAAACCCATGGGCCACTAATCTTGTTAAACCTTTTTCTTGAGATCACTTCATGCATACTGACACTCCTTGAGTAGAGGATCCCAGAAACCAATTCCTTTGGCACAAAATTGACGATCCATGAGAGAACTAATGCATTGTACCATTCCCATAGAGGATGGAACTGTTTCTTAAGTGAATCTTTGCTGCAAGAACCATCAATAAAGCCATTGTTCTTGGAGGTTAAGCACAAAATCATTGCTCTGCTCCTCAAATCCTAGTTCCTATATCCAACCAATTGTATTGAGAAAAATGTTCAAATCAAGTGTGTTTGACATATAAAGATGCGATGGATGATACATATCCATCATCGCTATGGGAGATTACTCTACAGAAACACTTATCTTGCATGTTTCCATGGTGAATGAAACTCACCAAAGAAATCACCAAGAATTGCAGAGTTCATGAGATGATCTTTCCCACTCTAATACCATGTAAAATAGCATGCAATTTCTCAGCTTTCTTTTTTGTTTTCTCTTTACATGCTTTTAGGGACCTCTTTGAAAAAATTTTTAGATAGGCCCCAATGCTTTTTTTTGTGCCTACTTTCAGGGATCTATTTAAAGGAAAAAAGAAAGTATTTGTCCCTAAAATGTTTTCTTTCAAATAGATTCCTGAAAGCAGGCACAGAAAAAAAAAAGCATTAGGACCTATCTGAAAGGTTTTCCTTCAAATAGGTCCTTAAAAGCAGGCACAAAGAAAAAAATTGGTGGCCATTGGATCTGTTAAAGAGACAAGTAGAGTGCTTGTCTTTTCAACAAAAGTAGTGAACTGACATTTGATGACAGGAAATGCAGAGTGAAGTTGAAATCTCAGTCATTTGATTATCAAATAGACAATCGATATTGAAAGAATGAAAATAAAAATAAAAAACAATTGTGTCTACAACTTCATCCATTCAATCAACCATCCATTTGGTGATTGAACGATTGAAATTTCAATTTCACTCTGCATTTCCTGCTACCAAATATAGAAGAGACATTCTCATTTTATAGGATCCATTCTCATCTTGAAATTCAAAGGACAAATTTACACAGGTCAAAGGCACACCTTATACAGACCAATTAAGGGTAAAAGGGGGAAACTTTCACTAACAAAATAATGAAAGGAATCTAATGGCCATAAGCATGCACAAACAGTCATCAACTTGAAACTTCACAATAAATAATATTCTTTCTTATCATTATTTAAATATTATGCTTTGTTGTGTAGACCCTCTTCATTTCTTGTTTAATAATATGTTATTCCACTTTAGTGTATGTTTGGATGCCCGGCTAGCTAAACGCACTGGGCGTTGGAGGCCGGTAATCCCATTGAGAGAGAAATTCAGGCCATTTGGATACACGTCGAACTGTTCCCATAAACCATAGTGGCGTTGGTAACTGCCCGTCAACCACGTTGGCCCATGTAATTTTCTGAGTTTCCCTCAATCCAGTCTATAAATCAATGTGGTGCTGCCTACCTGCCTCCAACGTAAACTGGCTTCCTTCCATTCTGTACTGCCTCCATGATGAGTAATGGTTTTCATATCCCTCTGTCTTTGGCTATCCATGGCTCCATTGTTGAACTGACTAGTAAATTCTGAACTGGAAACATAAAGGTGACGGTGAGGTTTCTTGCACATTGGTCAGTGGTCGAGGCTTCCTTGTGGTTTCAGAAGTGAGAGCGTTTTCAGTAAGTCATCTCCTGTATCTCACAATACTCTGTTCTCCCTTGTTTTCTGTCATCTGAGCAAAGCTGGCTTCCTCGGGTTGTTTCTATGGTTTCTTCTCCTCTGTGGCAATTCTGTGGTTCTGTGTGTGATTTTTTTTATTATATGACTTGTGTTGCTTTTCTTCCCTAGTCACCGTTCACGCCAGCCTCAATTTATCATAGTTCAAAATAATTTTTATATGACTGGTTATAGCATCGAAGACTAACGCCTCCTGTGAATTCCTTGGTCCCAAACCTCAAGTTATTGTGTTCTCGCCTATGGCTCATCTCTGGAGTAAATAAGGCTAGAATCTCTCTCCCAAATCCGTGTTTGAGGAATATTATAGCTGAATACTATATATGAATATTGATTATATATGAATACTGATTATTATATGAATAATATATATGAATACTGGTTATACTAGTTCTAGTAGGGAGGAAGGAAACGACTGGATATTATTAAATAGAATTTATTAAAATATATGAATGGTTTTGATTGTAATAAATCGGATATATATATATATATATATTGTTTTGATTGTAATAAATCGGATATATATATATATATATATATATATATGAATATTTGGTGTTTACGAGAATCAAACGCTACTACTATATAGTGGCATTTTTTATATAAATGCCACTAAATGAGTTAATTTTTTGCATTGTGTTTAAAATCAGTGACAATTATAAGAGCCACAAAAAACACCACTATATATATTTAATTGCGTTTGTACCTACATTTGTCAGGAAATGCTACTAAATAGTTTGTGTAAATTTCTAGTGGCATTTGAAAACGCCACTATACTGATAAAATAAATGCTACTAAATCCAAAATTTCTTGTAGTGTTAGGAAAATGTTATTAGGATATTCATTAGTTAAGAAAATGTTATTAGGACATTCACTAGTTAGGAAAATGTGTGGAAAATGTTATTAGTAACCTATTAGTAAATAGAAGTAGAAAAATACAATTACGTGTTATTCACTAGGATATTCACTAGGTACTATTAGAAATACAATTCGGTGTTATTCACTAGTAAATAGGTTTAGAAAAATACAATAGGTGTCATTCACTAGGACATTAACTAGTAAGTTAGGATATTCACCGGGTATTATAAAAATACAACTATGTTATTCACTAGTAAATAGAATTAGAAAAACACAATTAGGTACTAGAAAAATACAATTAGGTGCCATTCACTAGGATATTCACTAGTAAGTTAGGATATTCACTAGGTATTATAGAAACACAATTATTAGTAAGTTAGGATATTCATTTGTAATTTTTATGTAATTTATTAGTAATTTTAGGAAACTTACTAGAAATTTATAGGTGATTTATTAGTAATTTAGGTGTTATATGGTTATTAACTTTGTTATGGATTTTAGTATAATTATTATTACTATACATGAGTCAAGGAAATCAAGCGACCACTGATCCCACCCCATCTGAACATACAAAGGCCACTTGGGATCCTCGTTTGACTGAGATTTTTATCAAAGGTTGCTTGGACAAAGTTAATAAAGGAGAACGTAATGGCAATACCCTTATAAAGAAAGGATGGAAAAGTGTCATAAGTCAATTCAACAACGAGAGTGGTAAGAACTATAATAGAGTTCAAATAAAAAACAAGTGGGATAGCTTGAAGAAAGAATGGCAAGCATGGCACAAGCTATTTGCACATGAAACCGGCCTACGGTGGGACAATGTCAAGAACACTGGATGCTCCAGATGAATGGTGAGATAAGAAGCAAGCATAGTACTAGACAAAAAGCCCATAGACCGTAGGTTGGCCAATGACTGCCCGTAGATGGGCAGTCTTGGACTGAGTAAATTAGGCTCGTTTAAAAACAAGCTAAACTGTCTTTTTTTCTTAATTTTATTATTTTTATAAAAATATATTATTTAGTATAAATAATTCTATTTTATCATATTTTTATATTTTATAACCTTATATTTAATAAATATAGTAATTTTGGATAGAAAAACTCTTGTAATTTTTTGAAAATAAATATAAAATTTTCAAAATTAAGTATAATATAGTTAATTTCAAAAGAAAATATGAAAAATTAAAGTGATTGATTATTTGAAAATATTAAAAAAGTAATGTTTTGCATGTATAAATATTATTTTAATAAAAAATTATTGAATTTTTTACTTAAAAAATTAAAAATTATATTATTTTAATATTATTTAAATAAAAGAAAGGGTAGACCGCGGTATGTCCTTTTTAAGGGCCGCAGTCTTACACGGGCGGTCTTAATCTTCCTATATAAAGACCGTTTATAAATGGGCTGGCCTGGACCTCTCGTTTCTCGCCACCAAGCAAGCGGTATGCCTAAATATTAGACCTTATGTTATGGATTATACTTTTTTCTATTGTGATAATATATTTTGGATAATTGCAGGAAAATTCCTTATACCCTAAGTTTAGAAACAAAGGGCTTTTATTTGCCCATGAATTGACCATTCTTATTAAGGATGTGGTGGCCACAGGTCAGTATACTTAGGCACCAACGTCAAGGACACTTCCCACTGGTATGAATGTGGTTCACGCCACTACGATGCCAAATCGCCCAGAATTGAATTTGTGGCAATTTGCAGTATAGTGATCCCCAGGTCGTATTCACTCAAGGAGTCTCACTTCTTGATACTAATTAATCGTTCTAAACACCTAAACACCAATTAAGAGTACATAAACGTGGGGGGGGGTTTTGTAGCAATACTAACTAAATAAATAAAACAGAACAACAATTAAACACTACAACAGCAGCAAAATATGCAGCAACAGCAGTAACAGTAGAAACAGCAGCAGCAGCAGAAATTGCAAGAAATTGACAGTAAAGAGACTATGTAATCAGCCACTAGGATTCATGGGAGTGTAACTATCATTACCTAACTCATTGTTTCAGTTTTGTTCTCATTCCATTGTTTGGTTCTTTATGAAAATGTTTCTAGAATAACATCTAGAATTTAATGCTACTAATTACAGTCAAGAACATCTCTCTACTATAACTAGATGCATTCAGTGGAAAATTTCAACCAAACCAAGTTAAATATATCATTTAACTAGTCATTTCGCCTCCCTCACTTTCCTAATCAGTCAAGCAAGGTTGTGTCTTATATATAAGTCAGTTTATGTTACAACTCAAGCTCTAATCAGAATTTGACAGCAAAATAAACATGACAGCAAAACAGAAATGAAATGAGATGAAAATGGAGAACAAAACACTTAACTTGCATTCTTAGTTCAAGCTACAACATCCCAGTGGTCTAGTGACTAATTACAATGAAAACTTAGCCTTCCATGAGAGCAAAACAGCCAATAACAGAAGCAAAAACAGAGGGGAAGAGAGAGCTGCGAATTTCCTAAGTCTGGTTGCCTAAAATGAAAGTCTTCTCCTTTCTAAAACTGATGCCCCTTCAATGCCTTAGAATATTCTACCCTAGATGCTTCCTCCATGATGTAGCAGCACTTTGACAACAAAACATCAGTATAATTAATGTTTCTGCAGCAGAAAGTAGGCATGGCAGCAGCAGATTTAATATTTCTGCAGCAGAAAGTAACAAACAGCAGCAGAACATAGGTATGGCAGTAGCAGAACAGCATGGAAGAATTGATATTTCAGCCTTACTTTCTGACCTACGAAATTTAATATTCATGCCCTCAAATTCTGACTACATGGCATTCAATAAGAGTTCAAGTGGGCCCCACATCCAGCATATCCTAGTCAGTATCTGCATCATCCAAAAAGTGCCACATTAGCATCTAAATCATCATCTTTGTCCATGTCAGCATTTTTCTCTCTAAAATTAAAATTTGTAGGAATTAAATTGAGCATTTTACAATTCAAGTTCTAAAAATATAAAATTGAAACACATTCAATCCATAAATAGTTTATACCCAATAAATTCCAAAACATAATAAAATTAGAGAATTGGCAACATTGGAATAGCCATAGGACTAAGATAGGGACTAAAAAGTATATAAAAATACCCGATATCAAATCCCCCACACTTGGCCTTTTGCACTCCTGGGCAAAATAATATTCGGAACACCAAAAAAAAACACCAAAGGAAAAATGTGGAAAGCATGCTAGAATAGAATAATCAAAATTTTGAAAAGATTTAGCACTCGAAGGAATTAATCTTAAATTTCTAAGATTCCAAGCATCATGGCAATTTAATTTGATATGAATGAATTCAAGTAATTAGCCTCCTCACCAGGAATGTGTTTACTCTCTATTCTCTCAAGTGTCTAGGGTAAATCACTCGAAATTCAACTTATCACAGAATTCACTACCATAAGCTTGTCAAGAATCTAAATCTCCACTACTTGAATCCAATACATACTTGAATCAAAAGGACTTTACGAGGTTGTAACGTGGGTAAGAAAAATAGTGGGAAACCAAGGGAAAGATTGAACAATGAAACAAAATATAGTAACAACTCAAGAAAATGAAAAGTATTTACAAGTGAAATATAAGAGACTGAGTATAAATAAATTTGGATCTCAATGTTCTATCTGCTCCTCTTTTTCATTATTTTCTCTCTCTTTTTTTTTCAAAATTTTTTTTTCTTCTTTTTTTTTTCTTTCTCTTTTTTTCTTTTTTTTTTCTTCTTGGCTGGCCAGTCTTTTTCTTTTGCTTCAGAGGAAGTAGAAGAAATATAGTCCAGAACACCCCAAAATTCACAAGATTTTTCAGCATATTAATCCCTTAAAAGAATTTAAAATACTCCTCACATCTTAAGTTGAAGAGAAAAAATATTGTTGTAGGCAGAAAAAGTGGTGGAAGGACGCAGGAAAGAAAATGGATAAGGCACAAAATGACATACAATGGAAACAATGATAATGGATGGCTATTTGGCTACAAGTGGTTACAAGAAACAAATGCCTAAATCATTTTCAAGCATGTACAAGATATGTAGCCTCAATCAAAGATTCAAGACAAGTTCTAGAGTGACAATCCATGATAGAGAACAGACAACAAGAAGAATAGCATTTTTCACTTAGGCTCAAATCCTCACAGCTAAAGGACTATTACTACAAATTCATTAAAGTCAACGTCATTGCCATTTAACTTGAATTCCTTAGAGAAATAAGGCTAAATTCTCTTCATGCTAAGTCAATCTACACTTTAACTATTTCATCATGCATAATTCCACACCAAAACTCCATCAAATTTTTTTTTTCAAAAATAAAACATCAAATTCGGGCAAAACAGAGTAGCAAAATTCTGCACTGCAGAAATTCTGGCGACTTAGCTTTACTGACACGAAACTACACCAAAACAAATGCGAAAGACACCAAATAAAATTTTACAGCTAGAAGACATATAAAGCTTTAAAAACATGTAAAGAAACTAGCAAAATTCGTAGCCAATCAGTACAGAAAATTCATGCAAGACAGCTCAAAAATTCTGGACAGAAACAGAGAAAACAGAGGAAACAGCAGGAAATTTTTTTTTTTTTTGGAGAATAAACTCAAATTCTCTCCCCCCACACTTAAACATTGCATTGTCCTCAATGCAAATTATTACCAAACATCAAATAAAATGAAGAGGACATAAATTAAAAGGAGGGAAAGAGTACGGCCTTATCATGGAGTCGGAACGTTGTAGAGTTTGATTTCCTCTACAGTTTCTTCTTTGAAGCCCTCGTAGAACTTCTTCAACCTTTGCCCATTTACCATGAACTGCTTGTTGGTGGCCTCATTTTGAATTTCTACTGCACCAAAAGGAAAGACATTAGTAATAACAAAAGGGCCAACCCATATAGAGCGAAGCTTACCGGGCATTAGCTTGAGGC
This sequence comes from Biancaea sappan, assembly GCA_037074585.1. Taxonomy (NCBI): domain Eukaryota; kingdom Viridiplantae; phylum Streptophyta; class Magnoliopsida; order Fabales; family Fabaceae; genus Biancaea; species Biancaea sappan. Next base: position 53,003,247 of record CM073494.1, on the reverse strand, counting down.
GAGAATTATAGAGAAGGACTTTATCTCCCACTTGGAATTCTTTTTTCTCAATTTTCTGATCATGTAAAGCTTTTGTCCTCTCTTTATAGATGCGCGCATTCTCATAAGCCCCTAGCCTTAGTTCTTCCAGTTCTTGAAGTTGCAACTTTCTTTCTTTACCGGCTAGGGTCATGTCCATATTGCATTGTTTAACGGCCCAATATGCCTTGTGTGCAATCTCCACCGGCAAGTGACATGCTTTACTAAATACCAAGCGGTATGGAGACATGCCGATGGGAGTCTTGAAAGCGGTTCTATAGGCCCAAAGCGCATCGTCAAGCCTCTTACTCCAATCTTTTCTGTTGGATTGCACAGTTTTCTCTAATATTTGCTTTATCTCTCAGTTGGAGACTTCTGCTTGCCCATTGGTTTGGGGGTGGTAAGGTGTAGAGGTTTTGTGCACCACCCCATATTTCTTCAATAGCCCTTGCATGTTTCTATTACAAAAGTGTGATCCTTGATCACTGATTATGGCCTTGGGGACACCGAATCTGCAGAAAATATGTGAACGAAGGAAATCTACAACAACAATAGAATCATCAGTTCGGGTGGCTTTAGCTTCCACCCACTTCGACACATAATCCACAGCAACTAAGATATACATGAAGCCAAAAGAAACAGGAAAAGGACCCATAAAGTCAATACCCCAAACATCAAAAACATCACAAAAAAGAAGAGGTTGTTGAGGCATTTCATTTCTTTTAGACACATTTCCAGTTCTTTGACACCTGGAACAATTTTTGCAAAAATCAAAGGCATCCCTAAATAAAGTAGGCCAATATAAACCAGAATCTAACACTTTTCTAGCTGTTCTTTGGGGACCAAAGTGTCCACCACATGCAAGAGTATGACAAAAATTCAGCACAGATGCAAATTCATGATTTAGAACACATCTCCTAATAATTTGGTCACTACAAATTTTCCACAAATAAGGGTCATCCCACACATAGTACCTAGCCTCGCTTCTTAATTTATTCAATTGATGTCTATTTTGGTATGCAGGCAATTCAGATGCAACAAGATAATTCACCAAATCAGCATACCAAGGCTCACCAATGCCATGCAAAAGGAGGAAACACTCATCTGGAAAATTGTCTCTTACAGGGAGATGTTCCAATGGAAGATCAGAAAGCCTACTCAAGTGATCTGCTACTACATTCTCTGCCCCACTCTTATCCTTGATTTCCACATCAAATTCTTGGAGGAGCAGCATCCATCTAAGCAATCTTGGCTTTGCATCTGGCTTCTTCAACAAATATTTCAGTGCTGCATGGTCAGAAAATACAATTACTTTGGAGGCAAGCAAATATGATCTAAATTTTTCTAAAGCAAAAACAATTGCTAAAAACTCCTTCTCTGTGGTTGTGTAATTTGATTGAGCTGAATCAAGGGTACGGGACGCATAGGCTATGACATGCAACTTCCTCTCTACTCTTTGTGAAAGTACTGCTCCTATAGCAAAATTTGAGGCATCGCACATGAGCTCAAAGGGAAGCTCCCACTGTGGAGGTTGGATGATAGGAGGGGAGATAAGTTGCTTCTTCAACTCATCAAATGCTGACCTGCAAGCATCATTAAAAACGAAATCAGTTTCTTTTTGGAAGAGTTTAGATAGGGGTAGAGCGATCTTACTGAAGTCCTTGATGAATCTTCTATAAAACCCTGCATTGCCAAGAAAAGAGCGAACTTCCGGCACAGAAGCGGGGTAAGGCAAAGAAGAGATAACATCAACTTTGGCTTTATCTACTTCTATGCCACGTGGTGACACTATGTGGCCTAGGACTATTCCTTGCTCTACCATGAAATGACATTTTTCATAATTCAAGAGCAAATTTTTCTCTATGCATCTCTCAAGTACTCTCTCCAAATTTTTCAAACATACATCAAATGAGTCTCCATAAACAGAAAAATCATCCATGAACACTTCCATGCAATCCTCTAACAAATCAGAAAATATGCTCAACATGCATCTTTGAAAAGTGCCAGGTGCATTACAGAGACCAAAAGGCATGCGTCTATATGCAAAAGTACCAAAAGGACAGGTGAAGGTAGTCTTCTCCTGATCTTTAGGTGCAATGTGAATTTGAAAATACCCAGAAAAACCATCAAGAAAACAGTAATGAGACTTGCCAGCAAGTCTCTCAAGCATTTGATCAATAAAAGGAAGGGGAAAATGATCTTTTCTAGTTGCTTGGTTCAACTTCCTATAATCAATGCAAACACGCTAACTGTTTTGAACTCTAGTGGGCACTAACTCATTATTTTCATTTGCTATAACAGTTACCCCGGTTTTCTTTGGCACTATTTGTACCGGACTCACCCACTTACTATCAGAGATAGGATAAATAATGCCAGCTTGAAGGAGCTTACTTACCTCCTTCTTGACCACATCAAGAATCATGGGGTTGAGTCTTCTTTGGGGTTGCCTTACGGGTTTCGTCTCTTCTTCAAGGAGAATTCGGTGCATGCACACTGAAGGACTAATTCCAGGAATATCTGCTAGAGTCCACCCAATCGCCTTCTTATTCTTTTTCAGCAAACTGATCAATTTTTCTTCTTGATTGGGGTTCAAGTTGTTGGCCACAATGATTGGAAGTTTGTCTCCTACTTCCAAGAAGGCATACTTGAGGTTTTCTGGTAAAGCCTTCAACTCCAATGCAGGTTGTTGGATGGAGGATGGAATTAGTTTTTGTGGAATCACATCCAAGGAAGCACCTACAAATTCAGTTTGCTCAAAGACAGAATCCTTGGCTAAAGAGGAGGAAGGGTTAGCAGCACAAGAGGAAAGAGATGAAGAATGTACAACATTACAATTTAAATCACTACACCTACAACTACCTAAAATAGAAACAAAATCTAAGTATAAGCTAGAGAAATTTACAGAATCAGAAGGCACATCAGAATCCAAATCACTATGCAAATCAGAATGCAACTCAGAATTGTCAGCATTTAGAGAGTTTTCAATTTCAGTGCAAGCATGACAAAATTCAGAACCAGCACAGTTGCATTCAAAGGCATCTACCAAATCAGAGAATTCAGGAAAATCAGAAATTAATTCAGTTTGGAAATCATCACATGCCTCATCAACTAAGTAATCCAAAAAGTTAACTACATGCACATTGGAATGATTTTCTATAGGATGTTTCATGGCATCCAAAATGTTAAAATCAATTTTGTTACCAGCAAACTCCATTGACAAAGTCCCTTCATGCACATTAATAATGGTTTTTGCAGTTTTCAGAAAAGGTCTACCAAGTATTAATGGTGCATGGCCAGGAGTATTATCATTTTCCATATCAAGCACATAAAAATCAGCAGGAAAAATGAGATCTTTAACTCTTACCAGAACATCTTCTAAAACTCCTGCTGGATGTGCTGTGCTCCTATTGGCAAGTTGGACAATCACTCCAGTTGGTGAAAGAACACCAATCTTGAGGCTCGAGTACACTGATTTGGGCATAACATTGATTGAGGCTCCCAAATCCAGCATAGCATTGGAGAACTCCATGTTGCCTATTGTGCATGGTATTGTGAAAGTTCCAGGATCTTTGCACTTGGGTGGCATGGGTGGTTGGATGAGTGCAGACACATTTCTTCCCAAATTAACTCTTTCATTACCCTTTAAACGCCTCTTATAAGTGCACAACTCTTTAAGGAACTTGGCATACTTGGGGATTTGCTTAATTGCTTCCAAAAGTGGGATATTGACCTCTATTTTCCTGAAGGTCTCCATGATCTCTTTATCCATGTCAGATTCAGAAGCTTTCCTTGATTGAGTTTGCCTATTGGGGAAAGGAAGAGGAATTTTCTGAACCACTTCTTCATCCTTTTTATTTTGCTCACTGGTTGAAGATGAAGGAACACTTTGCTGGACATTTGATTTTTCTGGTTCAGATTCAGAAGCTGGACTGTCTACTTGTTTGCCACTCCTCAAGATGATGGCACTCACATTGCCTCTTGGGTTGATCACTGGTTGGGATGGCAAACTCCTTGAACCTTGGCTTTTCAGCTCATTGACTGTTGTGGCTAACTGGCCAATCTTAGTTTCCAAATTCTGCATATTTGTTTCTGTCCTTTGTTGGAACTGAAGAGTATTGGCAGTCAGTTGCTTCATTAGATCCTCAAGACTAGGCTCAGGTTTCTTGGGTACTAGAGGAGGTGTATGGCTAGCTTCAGATTGATTGTATCTTACATGGGGTGGCTGGTAAGGGGGGTTAGATGTATTCCCATACTTGAAAGCTGGATGATCACGCCACCCAGGATTGTAGGTGGAGGAATATGGGTCATATCTCTGTTGTTGTGGCTGCATGGGTTTACCAGGGAATATACCAGCACATGACTCAGTTGAGGTCTCTTGCAGCTGAGGGCATTGATCAGTATGGTGGGTATTCAGGGAACAAATACCACAGGCTAAAGGAGGAGGGGCTTGTTGTTGTGTTCTCTGATTTAATGCCAATTGCCTCACCATTGAAGCTAATTCTTCCAATTTATTTTCTATCCTTTGTTGCTCCATGGGAAGTGTCCTCACCTCATTGACAGTAACTGTTGGACCACTCAATCTGGTTCCAAATTGCTGAGCATTTTGGGCCATCTTGGCCAACAATTCATTTGCTGCAGTAGGAGTCTTATCCACCAATGCCCCACCAGCAGCTGCATCAACTATATATCTGTCCATAGGCAGTAATCCCTCATAGAAATACTGGATGAGAAGTTGCTCTGAAATCTGGTGGTTTGGACAGCATGAGCAAAGCTTCTTAAACCTCTCCCAATATTCATGCAGAGACTCACCATTCAATTGTCTAATCCCACTGATATCTTTCCTGATTGCTGCTGTTCTGGAGGCTGGAAAGAATTTTTCTAAGAACAACTTCTTCAGCTCATCCCATCTTGTTATCAAGGCAGTGGGTAGATAGTAAAGCCAATCCTTGGCTGCCCCATCCAGAGAGAAAGGAAATGCTATTAATTTGATCTGTTCTTCTCCAACTCCATGTGGTCTCATGGTAGAGCAGACAACATGGAACTCCTTTAAGTGCTTGTGCGGATCTTCTCCTGCAAGACCATGAAACTTAGGCAACAAATGGATTAGACCAAATTTTAGTTCAAAGTTAGCATCCAACTCAGGATAATTTATGCACAATGGTTGATAATGCACATCAGGTGCAATCAACTCTTTAATTGATTGTTCTTGCCTATTTTGAGGCATTTGTGCATTTTGATTATCCATCCCAGTTATCCCAGCTGACTCAGAATCTGTAGACTCCAACACAATATCAGATTCAGAATCTGATTCAACTTCTACACTATCAACAGCTAACTCAACAATTTCAGCAAGAATTTCAGAAACTATACTAGTCCTAATGCTATTACTTCTCACTAGCCTATGGAAGGTCCTATCAATTTCTGGATCAAAAGGTGGTAAGTCCACGTGACCAGACCTTCTCATATACTAGAAAGGGCACAAATTCACAAGGAAACAACAAGAAAACAACAAAAACAACTAAATCACTACAAAAGACTCCAACCGATGAAAATCACCAAAAATTTAAGTATCTCAGAAAAATCTGATTTTTCATGGAAAAATTCTTGACAAATTGGAGAGACAAACACAAAAAACAGAATTCAAAAATTCAAACTACAAAAATCACACTAAAAATCACAATTAATTAGAAAAATCAAAAAAATAGTAAAAAATAGAAAAGAGGGCCTAAACGATGGAATTTGGCAAAATGGCCGCCCAAGATGATCCTTTGGATAATCAAGTGGTTGGAAATTGCTTAAAATGTTGAAAACTAGTGGTATACCAAGTTTGAGGTCAATCGGAGGTAGATAGTTTTTGGCCTATGAATAGTAATCGATAAAAACTCAAAAACTTGTAAACCGTTTCAACAATACTAGATAACTTAAAATTAAACAAATGAACACTTAAACAACTAATTAGATAACTTGGAAGTGAATTGGCTCCCCGGCAACGGCGCCAAAATTCTGGTTCACGCCACTACGATGCCAAATCGCCCAGAATTGAATTTGTGGCAATTTGCAGTATAGTGATCCCCAGGTCGTATTCACTCAAGGAGCCTCACTTCTTGATACTAATTAATCGTTCTAAACACCTAAACACCAATTAAGAGTACATAAACGTGGGGGGGGTTTTGTAGCAATACTAACTAAATAAATAAAACAGAACAGCAATTAAACACTACAACAGCAGCAAAATATGCAGCAACAGCAGTAACAGCAGAAACAGCAGCAGCAGCAGAAATTGCAAGAAATTGACAGTAAAGAGACTATGTAATCAGCCACTAGGATTCATGGGAGTGTAACTATCATTACCTAACTCATTGATTCAGTTTTGTTCTCATTCCATTGTTTGGTTCTTTATGAAAATGTTTCTAGAATAACATCTAGAATTTAATGCTACTAACATCTCTCTACTATAACTAGATGCATTCAGTGGAAAATTTCAACCAAACCAAGTTAAATATATCATTTAACTAGTCATTTCGCCTCCCTCACTTTCCTAATCAGTCAAGCAAGGTTGTGTCTTATATATAAGTCAGTTTATGTTACAACTCAAGCTCTAATCAGAATTTGACAGCAAAATAAACATGACAGCAAAACAGAAACGAAATGAGATGAAAATAGAGAACAAAACACTTAACTTGCATTCTTAGTTCAAGCTACAACATCCCAGTGGTCTAGTGACTAATTACAATGAAAACTTAACCCTCCATGAGAGCAAAACAGCCAATAACAGAAGCAAAAACAGAGGGGAAGAGAGAGCTGCGAATTTCCTAAGTCTGGTTGCCTAAAATGAAAGTCTTCTCCTTTCTAAAACTTATGCCCCTTCAATGCCTTAGAATATTCTACCCTAGATGCTTCCTCCATGATGTAGCAGCACTTTGACAGCAAAACATCAGTATAATTAATGTTTCTGCAGCAAAAAGTAGGCATGGCAGCAGCAGATTTAATATTTCTGCAGCAGAAAGTAACAAACAGCAGTAGAACATAGGTATGGCAGTAGCAGAACAGCATGGAAGAATTGATATTTCAGCCTTGCTTTCTGACCTACGAAATTTAATATTCATGCCCTCAAATTCTGACTACATGGCATTCAATAAGAGTTCAAGTGGGCCCCACATCCAGCATATCCTAGTCAGCATCTGCATCATCCAAAAAGTGCCACATTAGCATCTAAATCATCATCTTTGTCCATGTCAGCATTTTTCTCTCTAAAATTAAAATTTGTAGGAATTAAATTGAGCATTTTACAATTCAAGTTCTAAAAATATAAAATTGAAACACATTCAATCCATAAATAGTTTATACCCAATAAATTCTAAAACATAATAAAATTAGAGAATTGGCAACATTGGAATAGCCATAGGACTAAGATAGGGACTAAAAAGTATATAAAAATACCCGATATCAGAATGATGATGATGTGTATTGTCCAATGTAAGACAATATTCCGGTCAACATTGAAGAAGACAATGGAGATAGCGAGGATAATTTAGATGTTGTAGCGACTTTACAATCAACTTCATCTCAAGGAATACCTAGCTAGAAAATGGGTGATAACAGAAAGTGAGTTAGCAATAATAAAGATAAAGTGAATTGTCTATTGCTAAACAGATAGCTAATGCTGTGAGCGTAATGGCTAAAAGTTGTCATTCACGTAATGAGGATATCGTTCCTAGATCTAATATGGGTGAAGTCATGGCTAACCTTCTCAATATGGAAGATATTACAAGTGACCAAAATTTTATCCAAGATGCTACAATTTATTGATGCAGAAGGAAGCTAGGAAGATGTTTGCTACAATGAAGGGCACACCAACCCTGTTTGTCACCTGGCTCCATTTTGCAGCATATTGGACTTCTCGAAGGCCTGAGTTGAATGCTTTCAGTTGTATTAGATTGATTAGTTTAGTGAAAATTTTATTTCTCTTGAATTTGTGTTATGACTTTAATGTCTATTTCTTGTGGTTTCTTGAAGTATTTTATGACATTATGTAATGTGTATTTCTTGTGGTTTCTTGAAGTATTTTATGTTTTCCTACATTTCTTAACATTCAATTTGCTTTATATATTACATATAGGTGTAAATGAGTTATCACAAATTGAAATGTTATTCTGAACAAGATGAGGAAATGGACAATTATATGCGTATGGGTGCACTAGTTGCTGAATATACCAGAAGATATTTATTGAAACAACTATGCAGAACAAGTGAACAATCTAGTCATGCATGGGTATTAGAAATATTACAAAGGCATCCCGTGCGTCACTATAAAATGTTCCACATGAAAAAAATTGTATTTAAGAAGCTATGTCTTAAGTTAATCGAATACGGGTTAAAAGGCACTACACGAATGGGAGTTGAGGAGATGGTCACAATATTCTTGCACATGGTGGGCCATGGGGTAGGAAATAGAGTATTGCAAGAAAGGTTCCAACACTCGGGAAAGACCATAAGTAGACATATGTATGAAGTGTTAGTTACTTGTTTGAAACTTTCCTTCAAGTATATTAGGCCCAAAGATCGTTCATTTCATGATATTCCTCCCAAAAAACAAATGACCGACGATATTGGCCCTTCTTCAAGGATGTCATAGGAGCCATTAATGGAACTCATGTCCTGTGTGTAGTTAATCCTAATGCCCAACTTTGATTTATTGGAAGAAAAAGATATCCTATACAAAATATATTAGTTGTATGTGATTAGAACATGTGTTTCATTTTTGCATTGCTTGGATGGGAAGACACTGCTCATGATGCTCATGTCTTCCAACATGCTCTCACAACTCCTGATATGAACTTCCCATATCCACCTCCAGATAATTTTTCCTGCTTTTAAAATTCTTTATTTTTAGTAACTTATTAGGAACTTCTTTGAATTTTATCTTTGACATGATTTGTTTATCTTTGTAGACAAATATTATTTGGTGGATGCTGGCTATCCTCCCAAGTATAAGCGCTATCATCTACCTAATTTCAAGCGTTCACTCAACTTTGTCAACCAATATCTACTATTGAAAGAACTTTTGGGGTATGAAAGAATAGGTTTTATTTTTGTTGTCGCATGCTTAAGTTCACAATTGAAGCACAAGTGCAAATAGTGAGTGCAACAATGGTTATATGCAATTTCATTAGAAGGAACACTAAAACAGATATTGAATTTAGTCGTTCTGAAAATGAAGACATAATTCAAGACGAAAGTGAAGACCTTGATGTTGGCTCAAATTCCCTACTTAGTATGAACATAGCATCTTCATTTGAAATAAATTGTGTTCGAGATGCTATTTAGGATCAAATCATAAAGCATACACAACATATTTAGCAATAATGTGTACAATTAATTATTTCCATTATTGTGAGAATAGACCATTGGAATTTTTTTCTTCTTTTTGCCTTTATCTACTTTTTACACATTTTAATTTTAAATTACTTAAAATAATTTTAAAATTTATAAAGATAATTAATTATGGAAACTTAAATATATATATATATATATATATGAATTGAAAAATATTTACATATTGTGTGTGTGTGTGTATTAACTATATATATATATATATATACAAGAACTATTTGCATATCCTTTCTTGTAATTACACATTCAAAACTCTATTTGGACACCAACATCCAAACATAAATCATGTTTATCCAAACCTAAGTTGACTCAAACCTCTTCGCTCTACCATAGTTTATTCAAACCCCATTTGCCCACCAGTTTCCCAAACTTTAATTAATTAATGCTCTAATTTTCTTTCAATTTATGTGTGTGTCATTAGAGAAATTGAGAATATCACTTTTTTCTATTAAGCATCCATTTTGATAGTTTTATAAAGAGAAGGAACCATTTGAGTGAATTTTAAAAGTAGGAACTAAATTGAAATAAAATAAAAATTAAGAAATGAAAGTGAAATATTTAAGGTACAGATTTGGAACTATCAAGCACTGAATATAGAAACCAAAATAAAATTAAAGAACCAAATTCACACAAAATAAAATTAAATAGACAAAAAAAAATGAAACTTAAAAAATATCTAAAGAGACCAAAACTATATTTTAATTCGGGTGAAATTGATCCGCAGATGTATGCTGACAAATAGTACCAAATCCAATTCCTAGTGTAGTACAAATTTATTATTAGGGAAAAAAGTTAGTGCAATTCTCATTTAGTCATTATATTTTCTATAAAAACATAAAATGTAGAAAATTCTTTTAGGGTCATATAGTGCAAAATTGTAAAACATATTCATATTTATATTTAAGATCAGAGATTTTGGTAGTAAAAGTTCTAAAAGTGTTACTTGAGTAATGTGTTTTATATTAGTTCATAGCAATATTTTTGCATAAAGACATGATCAAAAGGGAGAGAGAAAAGATGAGACTTAAGGAAAATGGGCTTCTTGATTGGTTGCTTAGATTGCTTATCACCTTTGCAAAAGCAAGAGAAATTTGCTTATATAGATGTGAAGTTGGTTTATATAGAGGCGTGTACAGTTTTGATATAGTGCTTGGGTACCCGGCTGTGGGATGTTGGCGAATGTGGTTAAACCTGAAACGAGTAAAACACCTTTCGATTTTACTGCGGAATCAAACACCAAACAAGGCCCCATCACCAACATTTTACAAGGTCTACGGCAAGAACTTGATAAGATCAAAGGAAAAGTACAGAATGAGAACCATGCTGTCAACCTAACATAGGTGAATCAGTACTCGGATAATAAATCCTCAGGTACTATTTCAAATTTTCAATCTACCATGACTATTCTACATACTGCCTTAACTCTTAGTGGCATAGGATCTAACTCTTGGGTCATTGATACCGGGGCCACCACACACGTGCACCAATTTGCAATCTCTACTTAATCTTGCTTATACCAATCAACCTATTTCTATAAAACTTCCTAATGGCAGTACTAGACAAGTTACTCAAACAGGAGATGTCAAATTAATATCATCCAAACTGGTCTTAAAACATGCTCTTTATACTCCTTTCTTTAAATTCAATCTTATTTCTGTAAGTAAGCTTACCACTTATGCTAATATAAGATGTATCTTTTATGATTCATATTGTTTGTTACAGGACCAAAAGACTGAACAAACTATAGCTAAAGGGAAACTTATCGACAACTTGTATGTTTTGGATGATTCTTGCATTGATGTTAAAAAATTTAGAGCTTATAGTTGTAATACTGTTGATTGTAATATTGATTCTTATACCAAGTCCCTTTGGGTTTGTAAAAATAGTAATGTTTGTTCTGATAATAAAGATTGTAGTAGCATTCCCAATGATTCCATTGCTAAGGTTTTTGGTTCTAATGACACCCACATATGGCACAAGAAGCTTGCACACATATCTGATAATGTTTTGAGACATATAAAATCTTCTGATATTTTTATGCCTTTTAATAAAGGAGGAAAAGATACTTTAGAAGCTTGTGATGTTTGCCATAAAGCCAAACAAACTGGACTCCCTTTTCCCTTAAGAACTAGTTGTAGTTCTACTACTTTTGAACTCATTGATATGGATCTTTGGGGTCTTTATTCACAGTCCTCTTTCACTCAAATCAGTTATATGTTAACCTTAATTGATAATTTCAGTAGAGCTGTTTGGATTTATCTTTTACAACATAAATCCCAGGTTGTTACTGTTTTTAGCTCCTTCATAAGTACGGTTAAAACTCAATTCAATAGCAAAGTTAAAACGGTTAGAACTGACAATGGTACTGAATGTGTTAATCATAGTTTTATCACTCTTTTAAATGAACATGGTATATTACATCAGAAAACTTGTGTTTATACCCCTCAACAGAATGGTAATGAAAACATTGGCATATCCTTCAATTAGCTAGATCCCTCATGTTACAAGCTTCTTTACCTATGTACTGTTAGCCCCTCTCTCTTCTCATGGCTACTTACATCATAAATAAAATACCTACTCCTGTTCTTAAATGGAAGACTCCTTATGAGTTACTGTTTCATAGACAACCGAACTACTCTAATTTTGAAGTCTTTGGATGTCTTGGTTATGCTACAAATACTTAACCTCATAAGCACAAGTTTGAAGCCCATGCTCGTAAATGTATTTTTCTCGGTTTTCCTAATGGTCAAAAGGCTTATAAACTTTATGATCCTAAATCTAAACAAATCATAATTTCTAGAGATATTGTCTTTTATGAATATATTTTTCCCTTCTCTGATTTAAAAGACGATCATAGCAATGTTTCTCCTCCTATACCGATTATGAATGATCTTTTTGACATTGACACTGATGATTCCGATTATCAAGATAATACCCAAGGATCATTCATAATCGGTATAGGAGGAGACTACTGAAGTAAGCAAATATAGCAACAGACAAAGGAAGCCACCAAGATGGCTGGATGATTTTATGGTTAATGCTACTGTTGTAAGTAAGCTTGCCTGCATTGATAATGGGCCCACTGACTTAAAAACACTTACTGTTTATACTCATCACACTTATCCTTATACTATTTCTTTTGGTTTTAACGATGAGTACATGAGTTTTTCAGCTAATGTTTCTACTGAGAGTGAACCTTATTCCTATGATCAAGCTAAGAAAAGGGAAGAATAGGTTAAAGCCATGAATGAGGAAATTATTGCTATGGAGAAAAATACTTGGATTCTTTCTAAATTACCACAAGATAAGACTGTCATTGTAAATTGGTGTATAAAATTTAAAGGAACCTAGCTAGAAAAATTGAACGTTATAAAGCACAGTTAGTGGCGAAGGGATTTCATCAAATTAAGGGTATAGATTATACTGACTCTTTCTCACCTATGGCCAAACTTGTCACAGTTAGAGTTTTGCTTAATGTTGCAACTGCGAAAGGCTGGCCTATTCATCATGTTGACATAAATAATGCCTTTCTCTATGGGACTCTTGATGAAGAGATTTATATGACGCCTCCTCAAGGATATTGCAAAGCCAAGCTAGGGCAAGTATGTAAGTTAATTCGGTCTTTGTATGGCTTAAAACAGGCCGGACAACAATGGAATATCGAATTATGTTGTAAGATAATTGATTTTGGTTTTGTATAGTCCTCTTCTGATCATTTCTTATTTACTAAAACTACTTCTAAAGACTTGGGTACAAATAAAGATGATATTATTGCTGTTAAGAATTATCTACACAATATTTTTAATGTTAAAGACTTGGGTTATGTACATTATTTCCTTGGTCTTAAGATTGCTCATAGCTTGGATGGTACTTACATAAATCAACATAAGTATATTTTAGCTATTCTTACAGATACAAAATTACTTAGTTCAAAACCAGTGGCTACGCCTTTAACTAAGGGTCATAAATGTTTTGAAAAATCATGTCACCCTTTTCCTGACCCTAACAAATATAGGAGGCTCATTAGACGTATGTTGTACCTGAATTTCACTTGCCCTGATATCACTTTCGCTATTCAATAGCTGAGCCAATTCATAGGGGCTCCCAACTGGCTGCATTGGGATTCAGCCATTCATGTCTTAAGATATTTAAAGGGTTGTCCTTTTAAAGGACTTTATATTAATGCTGCTAATGATTTACAGCCTTCTGCTTACTGTGATGCAGGACGGGCATCTTGCCCAGAGACCATAAAATCCCTTATTGGATTTTGCATATTTTTTGGGCCATTGTTAGTCAGTTGGTGGACTAAGAAATAGAACATTGTATCTTGTTCGTCTGTCGAGTCTGAGTATCGAAGCATGGCTTCTACCACTTGTGAAATACAATGGCTTGTCTATCTCCTTCGTGATTTACATGTAGATTTTTGACAGCCTATTGATCTTTAGTGTGACAACAAAGCTGCTCTACACATTACAGCTAACCTTGTTTTTCATGAGCACACCAAGCATGTAGAGATAGATTATCATATGGTACATGAAAAATATCAACTTGGACTTATTTTGCCTCGTCACATTACTTCAAGTTTACAGTTGGTTGCTATATTCACTAAAACTTTAGGTAAACCTCAACTCTAGAGTATATTGTCTAAATTGGGGTTATTTGATGCTTTTCAACTGCAAAATTGAGGAGGGAATGTACATTTTTGATATAGTGCTTGAGCACTCGGTGGTGGGATGTTGCCACTGGGTGATGCTGTCATCATATAGTTAGCCTTTGTTTTTCTTTATACTGTTACTCTGTTAGTTGGTTCAGTTCTCTATTTATATTGAACATTGTATTCTATTCAAAGTACAATATTAATACAAAAAGAATTCCGTTCTTGTTTCTTGTATATACTTTGGATTTGTTCAAGGCGAAACCAACATGCATACATTTTTTTTTAAAAAAAATCTACTCTAGAATTTTCTTCCACATAATGGATGGATTTGGCATGTCTGCTCTTCCAATGAAGAAGAGCACCTTACTCTTCAAATTTATAGCCGTCAAATCAGCTTAGGGAATGGCCCAAATTGAGTTCTAGTGGGAAAAGCTAGGTCATTGGATCAACGCAATCCAACGGCCCAGATCACGTAAGGGCATTTAATGAAACTCATTATTTTGCGTTCCTTTTTTTTTAACACATTAATGCTTGTCACGTGTCTAACTTTGGCCCACTCGCCAACATCCTGATCTAGTTCACGCATACCCGACCTGGTGTCCCCTATTTAATTTCTTTTAATAAATAAAACTCCTCCAATCAATGCTTGCCACGTGTCAAACATTGCCCAAGGTTATTCTCTTCCTTCGTAAGCTCCAACCCTGTCTCATGTGTGCCATATCCTCTCCTCCATCTACTATCCGCTATTGGTTCTTATGCTAGAGAAGTTCTTCCCCTCATCTTCTCTCCTCTCTCTCTCTCTCTCTCTCTCTCTCTCTCTCTCTATTTCCACTGTACCTTACAATTTGGCCACTATACCTTGGCTTTTTAATTTGTATATGTCTCCATGTTTTCTTCTAATCTTACTGACGTTAATGGCGGGAAGGGCTTGTGCAATTAGAAATCATGAAGAAAGAGGAATTTCTATAGAATCAAGCTAATCTTATTGCTATACTCTACTTTTGTTACTATTGTAGGAATAACAATTTATTTTTCTATTTGGAATATGTTTCTATAGACTTTTGGTTCATGAATCTGTAATATGTTAGAATAAGAAGGGGAAAGGATGCCATTTTATGAATATATATGTTCTTTTTTTCTTTACTTTTATGTAAATTGTAATTTATGGAATTTCGCTAAGAGAAAATTAAAACTTTTGGCAATATGGTGGTGGAATGTGAATTTGTAGATCATTCCTGGCCTCAGTTTTTAGGTAGAGAAAAGAATTTATAGATGTGTTATATTTTCTTACTTGTTGTTTACTGGAAAGGGAAAAATTGAAAGAATAATTATGGAATCCTAGTAGTGTTAATGTAGTGTTAATTACTGCACTGAATGGGCTATAGAAATAGAGATAATTATTACATTGAAGAGAAATGGGGAGAGAGAGAGAGAGATGAGGAAGACAAATAGAGATAGAAAAACCAAGAGGAAGATGAGAGGAAGAAGACGAGGGGGTGAACTCCTCTAGCGTAAGAACCAATGACGAATGGCAGACAGAAAAGCAATGCCAGACAAAGGAGAGGATATGGCACGCACAAAATAGGGTTGGAGCTTGGGGAAGAAGAGAAGGACATAGGGCCAATGTTTGACACGTGACAAGTGCTGATTGGGAGCATTTTAATTTTTGGGCAAAATGGTACTATATGCCCCTAATGTTTATCCCGATTTTCATTTATTCCCC
The DNA here is from genome assembly GCA_037074585.1 of Biancaea sappan. NCBI lineage: Eukaryota > Viridiplantae > Streptophyta > Magnoliopsida > Fabales > Fabaceae > Biancaea > Biancaea sappan. Next base: position 52,987,456 of record CM073494.1, on the reverse strand, counting down.
TGAGGTTTTTTTTGCCCGATTATGCCTTTAACGTTTCAATTTTTATCATATATGCCCCAAAATGATGAAAACACCCCTTATCCCTCTCTTTTTTTTCTCTCTCTTCTTTCAAACATAGACCTCGCCAGAGAAGCAGAAAACATCAAATCTCACCACCATTCGCTCTCTTTCGTCTACCATCGCGTCCCTCTTCCCTCCAACAATCTTTTCCCCCTCTTTCTCTCTGGTTCTCTCTCTCTCTCTCTCTGTGAAACTCAAAACTTTTTGAGTTTAGGGTTTTGAAAAATTTTTGAGTTTCATAGAAAGAGAGTGAACCAAAGAGAAAGAGGGGGAAAGAATGTTGAAGGGAAGAGGGAAGCGATGATGGAGGAAAGAAAGTGAATGGTAGTGAGATCTGATGTTTTCCGCTTCTCCGGCGAGGTTTGTGTTTGAGTGAGGAGAGAGAAAAAAAGAAAGGGATGAAGGGTATTTTCATCATTTTACGATATGTATGATAAAAATTGAAACGTTAGAGACATAATCGAGCAAAAAAAAACTCATGAGCATAAATAAAAATAGGGGTAAATGTTAGAGGTATATAGTATCATTTTGCCTAATTTTTTTTTTTAAAAAAGGTGAAATAGGAGCCACTGGGTTGAGTATGTGTGAACCAAATCAGGATGTTGGTGGGCGGGCCAAAGCTGGACATGTGTCGAGCATTAATGTGTTTTTTTAATAAAAAAAGGAACACAAAATGGTGCATTTCATTAAATGTCCTTATGTGATCTAGGCCATTGGATTGCGTCCAACGACCTAGTTTCTCCCACCAGAATTCAATCCAGGTCGTTCCCTAAGCTGATCTGATGGCCATAAATCTGAAGAGCAGGGTGCTCTTCTTCAACCGAAGAGAAGGCTTGCCGGATCCATCCACTGTGTGGAAGAAAATTCTAGAGCGGAATTGTATTTAAAATTAATCATGAGTATAGTCATCAACAAAGAGCAAGAAATATCTCTTTCCACCAAGATTAAAGGTTCTTGAAAGATCCTAAATATCTACATGCACTAATTTCAAAGGAGCTTTTGCTCTCCAAGATGATGTTGGGAATGGCAATATGTGCATTTTCCCAAAAAAGCATCGTTCACAAATTTTTCTCTCAAACTACATAAGTAGTAGTCTAAGCACCATATCTTTTTAATATATTAAGGCTATTAAAATTTAGATGACTATATTTCAAACGTCATAATGTGGCCGCTCTCTCATATTTCATAGCATATTATCAAAGTGGCATATTCAAAAGAAAAATTTTGTTAAGAGCCATTTTAACAATAGTTATAAATTTGTGCCCCTTATTTTTATTAAGTATTGTGCATTTGTCATGATTTTTTTTTTAAAAAAAGTCACCTTATAGCCTCTTTGAATCAATTGCCCAACACTTAATAAATTTTGAGCAAGGCAAATATAAAAAAAAATCTTGAATATATTTTTATTAGTCATTTTTTTGGTTTTTATAGCAATAATATCCTTTTCTTCAACTTTTTGAATTTTTCCATCTCCAAGTGTAATTTGGGATTTAATATTTTCATGTAAATTTATGAAGCAATTTTTGTTGGTTATCATGTGATTTGAACAGCCATACCAAATATCCCTTAATTCTTCTTGAAAAGAAAATGTAAAATAAAATATTTGATTAAAGGATTATTCTTTTTCAACAAAATTGCTTCATCTTTTTGTTAATATCAACAATATTTTTCAAAATGTGTGTGCCTTTGGCACTTTTTACATTTGTATTAGTCTTTGGTATCATGATTTTTTTTAAAATTTTTGCATAAATTGTAAAGGAGCAGGTAGATTTAGTTTTGCTCCCCTGATAGTTATTTCTTCTCCCCTTTCCATGATTATTAGATGATCCTCTATTTTGATATTCACTTTGTGATCATTCATTTTATCTCCACATGAAAAAAGAAGGCTAGGAGGCAGTATTGTCCAAAAGAAACTAGGAAGAAGATGAATGAGATAGCAATCTATTATGTGTAAGAAAATTCCAGAGCAGAATTGAAAATTTGTAAGCGTATCAGTTTTACCTCCATATAAACCAACTTCTGCATTTAATAGCGAGTAACCGTGGCTTTTTTTTTTTTGCCAAGATTCATATTTTAAACCCATCATTAAATGCATGTGGCCTCACATCTAACTCCTATCTAACCGTCTTTAATTATACACAATCTTTAATCTCAATATCTAAAAGAAAGTTTATAATTTCTAGAGTACTAAAATGAAGACATTCATCTCACAAAACTTGTGGAAATTGTAGAATACCCTTAGGGAAGTAAATAGGTGTTTATTAAAATTTTATCCAATTTATTTAGTTATGTTCAATTTTCAGATACAGTTGATTAGACACTAATATAGTTGACTGAAACTTAAACAAATATGTGCAAAAATAAAAGAGAGAGAGAGAAAGAAAGACTTAGTGATATATCCTGGTTCAACTTTGCTCCCTACGTCTTGTCCCCTTACAAAGCAAAAAAATTTCACTATGCAATAAGTAAGTACAAGATGGTTTACAAGATCACCATCAACTCTTACAAGGTTTTCTAGTTCACCTTCAACTGGAGGGTCACATAGATCACCCACAACTACAAAGGTTTTTGTAGATCACTAGGAACTAAAGGGTTTTCATAGTTCGCCCACAACTAAGGTAGAAAGAGAGAAAGAGAGGTTTAACCCTCAAGCTAGATGGGTTACCGATTTAGTACACTATAATTGGTAGCTTTCAAAAGCTAGATAATCAAAGATATTATACTCACAATATTTTCTCACAAAATAAAGATAATCACATAACAAAGCATGAATGTTTCTCTTATTCTTGACGTCTGCAGAATCAACTTCATATGCTTTATAAACACAATTGTACTAGTTGTTGTATGTAATTAACTGTTGATCAATATTTTTAAGTTTGCAATTGATTGATTTTGATTCTTTCCTTATTTGTTTGATCATTTGACCGTTGGTTTCTATCATTCCTTTGAGTCATTTTCAGCTTCAATCTTGCTTGCTTGAGTGCACGTAATGATGGAGATTTGTTCCAAGTTGTTTTCCTTCTTGATAATTGCATATGAACTTATTCCTTGTTAGACTCTTTGACTTGGCAAGATCTTAGGTAAATTTTGTATCTCATGAAGTTCCATTCCTTCTTTGTGTCAATCACAATTTTTTCTTTACTTGATTTATCTTTTTCAAATCTGTTTCTGTTTAATTGAAATACTTTCCAAATAAAATGTAAGTAATTATTTGTGGAATAGTAATACTAATTAAGATATGATAAAATTTCCTTACATAAGAGATATGATTGAATTAATTAAAATAGGAAACTTTTCTTATTAAGTCATTTCAAGGGAAATAAATTTAGTTTTGGTCAAACATGTAAAGATTTCATAAACTTGGCAATTTCTCATAAATATCGAACATTAAATATTAATGTTTTAAAAATATATTTTTTTTTGGTTATCATCAAAGTCAATTATCAACTCTTGGGCCTACAGAAATTAGTAATGGAAAGGTTTCAAGAACTTATTCCAAAGGAGTAACTAGTATGAGTTGCCGCCAAACCAAAAAAAACACAAGCAAATTATTCAAAAGGATGTAAGAACATTTCTCCTTATTTAACAAGAGGTAAATTTTGTAATCTTTCACTAATCATGAATGTTAGTCCCGCAAAGGAGGCATAACAAATTTTGAAGAGTCGAAACAAAGGTTCTAATAAAATAATTACTATTAAACTTCAATTTTTATGGAAAGATCAGTTTTGATACTTTATTAATGGAGGTAAATCAATTCAAACTTACTTCTCTCATATCACCAATATTGTCAATCAAATTAGAAACTGTGGAGATACAAAAGAAAAGAAAATTATTAAGATGTCTTCCAACTAAATTTAAACAAGTGGTGGCTATTATTTCTTAAAATATTTGTTTCTGATCGAAGAGCTTGCTTTAGTAGTTGTCTAAATCTTTACATTCTACAATGAAATCGATAGATACTCCCCAAGCTCAAAAAGAGAGAATGCAAATATTTGAACAACTACTAGAGTATGTTTTTCAATCAAAAGCAAATATTTCCAAAAATAATAGTCACCACATTTTCAGAAGGAATGTTTCTTAACAATATAACTCGTAATTTGATTGATAATATTAGAGAACATAAGAGAAGAAAGTTTGGATTGCTTTACCTTCATTAATAAGGTGTCAAAATCTCTCATGAGAATTGAAATTTAATAGTAATTACTTTATTAGAGCCCTTGTTTTGACTCTTCAAAATATCCCACTCCACATTTGTATTATTAGCATTAATTCCTAGAGAGATTGCTTTATAATTTGCTTGTCCTTTTGTTTTACTGGACGGTGGACCATGTTGCTTGCTCCTCTACGTTCTTGAAATCTTTTACTACTAATTTTCAAAAATCTTGCGAGATAAATAATGTTTCATTTTATTATTCCAAAAATTTTAGTCTTTTCCTTCAAATATATTAAAGCTTAAGTATAATTAAGGGTGTTTAAATTGGAGGCTGAAGGACTTTGTTGATGGGTTAAAAAAAGTGTTAGGATAGCTTATACATGACTAGGAATTTTGAAACCATACTCCGATACCTCCAATGGATTTTTAATGAAAAAAATGATGATTGCAAAATTAAGAAATCATAAGGGAAAGGGAAAAGATGAGAATTAAGGAGAAATTGATCACTTAGACTGCTTCATACTTTTGCAGAAGGTACAGATGCTTGCTTACATAGATGTGGAAGTCGGTTTATATGGTGGCAAAACCGGCATGCTCACAATTTATTAATTCCGCTTGCACATAGGCTGCTATCGCATTTCACCGCCTTCCTAGTTTCTTCTGGATAATACTGTCTCCAAGCCTCAAAAAAGAAAAAATCACTGCCGTTCTTTATTTTTCTAGATTATGCTCAATAAATTGTTGTGCTTCTATTTATTATTATTTTCCCATATCGTCCTTTAAATAACAATATTTTATTACAAAATACTTGTAAATATATTTAATTTAAAAATTAAGACTTTTTAATAGAACAACTAACTCAGTTTCATATCTCATTTCCTATGGATACAGCAATGAAGTGAACGCAATCAGAAAACAATAACATCATCATATATGTGAACAATTCTCAACCAGAAAATCACAGATGGGGCTTGTATTGAACTCATACTCACTACATATAGGCCGGTGAATTCATAAATAAAACAATGAAGAGTAGCAATAGCTTGTACTTCTTTTGTCAAAACAATTGTGTATAAATTGCTTTCAATTTACATATTTAAGATCTCTACGACCTACCAATGGTATGATACAAATTGCTTCTTCAATACTATGTACAAAAAAGAAATGATACAAAGCGAGGTCAAACATGACATCCATTAAGCGCTCGCAACTTATATGTTCAATGTACAAAAAAGAAATGATACAAAGCGAGGTCAAACATGACATCCATTAAGCGCTCGCAACTTATATGTTCAAGCTGCAAGAACTAACACTTTGATGGTGCCTTGACTATTTGCAGTTAATATAGTGGGGCTATCACTCTTCCAGCATACTGCGCTGATGAAGTATGATCCGGCCTCGTCTTCGGCGTCATCGATATCAGGTGAGCCAAATCTATGCCAAGTAACAGGCTTGGAAATTTCCTGCAAGAGGAGAATGAAATTCAGTTTTGCTCAAGGTAAAATTTAAGGGAAAATGGTATACTCGGATATTACAAACCTTGTGGTAGACAAACACTTCGTTTGTTTCACTGCCGCAAGCAATGAAATCGCTGTTTACTGTAAGACCAACAAAGTTTTTCTCATTGGTGTGACCTCTGAAAGTACGAACCTGTGCACATAATTTGAATTTTACCCATTAATTATTGCTATTCATATTTTAAACGAATCTTGAAACTAGAGTTTATTGTAACAGACAATCACAACGGTAGCACAGTCAACAAAATTGCAAGTTGCAACTATGAGATCAATCACATTAAATAACAGAACTCTACCCGAAAAAAGACTCGAACAAAACCACAATAATGAAGCAATGGGCAGTGAAACTCCTAAATCAATCCTCCACACTATATATTGTCGCGAACAAGAAGCACATGGAAGCAAATCGTAATTCACTTATGGGTATCAATATACCATGTTCGCCGTAAACAAGAAGCGCATGGAAGCAAATCGTAATTCACTTATGGGTATCAATATACCATGCTCGCCATAAGTTCATATCAGAGGCAGACCTACCAAGATTCTTTATAATACAAAAGTAAGATTCCCATAATCCTCTACAAAATATCTGGATGAAGGGTATTTCTCCAGCTTGGAATTGACAAAAGTAGAAATGTTTACGAAAAGCTTTAAGCAAGAGTCGTGTTGGTGATCAGTGGCGGATCTAAGACCCCTAACCCGGAGGGCCATTTACTTGAAAAGATAAATTAAATTATTGAATAAAAAAACCAATTGCTAAGTGATGTTAAATTCAGCCTTTATTCAAACATTTTTTTAAAAAATAAGTAAAAGTGATGCCTAATGGGATCATAACAAGACAGAGAGTTGATGTCTGATGGGGTCCTTGTCCAAGTGGAGAGAAGAAAGAAATGAAAATGGGAGTTCAAAAATTTTAAAGGGTCCAAAAGTTAATAATAGGGGGGGGGGCAAAATTATAAAATTTTATAATATTATATGTAGCTATAAAAAATTCAGATGCACCCCCTCAACCATACGTGAGTCCGCCCCTGTTAGTGATAGCTAGTCAAACCGTTAATTCACCAGCCCTGGCCTGGCAAAATTTCAACACAAACTTGAAATTTATATATAACACAAACATGTCTGACAAATCTGTTCCCGAACCACTAAATTTAAGCCCATTATCTTTGTCAGAAGTTGTATATGTTTCTTTATATGAACTTTACTATTATTAATTTTCTTAAGGGCATAGATTAAAACTAAATACACCAAGATATAGACAACTAAAAGGGCAAACCTGGTGCTACAAAGCTCCCGCTATGCGCGGGGTCCAGGGAGGGGCCGGATCCACTTTGTGGATCTAATGTAGGCAGTCTTACCTTGCAATTTTTGCAAGAGGCTGATTCCACGGCTCGAACCTGTGACCTCCAAGTCACATGGCAGCAACCTTACCGTTGCGCCGAGGCTCGCCCTCTAATAGACAAGATATAGACAACTACTCCAAAATTATCCAAACAAACTTAACAGGCAGAAGACCACAAAAGCAGGCACAGATAATAAAACTTGGTACATCCTCGTAATGAAAACTCTAGAAAAACCTTGATGAATTTGAAAATTGCAAAATCAAATGCATAAAAAGGAAGACCATAGGAAAGAGTATTGGAGACGATAGCTGAAAATATTAATTGATAAATATTTTTATTATTATTTTTTTTTAATAAGTTTGTTAGGATAAGCTTTATTAGTTAGTCTGTTCTGATATAGTTTATTTAGGATAATTATCCTAATTATTTTTTCCTAGTCTGTTAAGTCATGTGTGCCTTATAAATACGGCAGGGATGTATTCTTTGATTAATCAATCTGAATGAAGCATTATTTTCATCAAATGTTTTCTATCTTCCTCCTAAGTATATACTTTTTTGGTATCAAAGGTATTAAGAGTATATAATTTTAGTTGAGGGAGGTTCGGTCTCCATGGCCGCCGTTCGAACGAGCAGAGGCAATGAATCTGAGGTATCATCAGATAACTCAGGTTCGGTCTCTACAATCGTTCCCACCGCTTCGTCAGACAATTCCCTTTCCCTGCAAGTCACGTCATTCAAACTGAATGGATGCAACTTTCTCCATTGGTCTCGTTCTATTGAAATCGTTGTTCGAGGAAAGGGGAAATTCGGCTATCTAGATGGTTCAGTCACACAACCGACACCTGAAGATCCTACCTTTGTCTCCTGGGATATCAACAACTGCATGGTTATGTCCTGGTTAATTCATTCCATGGAACCCTCTATTGCCGAAATCTACCTTCTCTATCCTACTGCCAAGGCTATCTAGGATGCAATTCAAATTTCCTACTCTGATTATAAAGATGCTTCTCAGATGTTTTCACTTCGGACACGTGCTCGAGAAATTCGCCAAGAGAATAACTCTGTTACCCAGTACTTTAATTCGCTAAAGAAAATTTGGCAAGAGTTGGATCTTTTCAATCGTCACCAATGGTGTGATCCGGCTGATGCTGAACTATATCGTAACATGCTTGCTGAAGAAAGGATCTATGATTTCTTGGCAGGCCTCAACGAGTCTCTTGATGATATTAAGGGACGTATCCTGAGTCTTACACCACTGCCTGCGATTGATGAATTTTTGCAATGGTCAGACGAGAGGAAAATCAAAACCAAGTGATGCTAGGTTCATCTCCTTCATTGTCCTCAGCCACTGAGTCATCAGCTATGGCCGCTCGACAAGGTAATGGCAGAAGAAGCAATCTGTGGCGCGACCACTGTCAGAAACCCAATCACACTAAAGCTACATGCTAGAAGATTCATGGAAAACCAGCAAATTGGGTTCCACGTCATCTTAGGGACACAAGTGCAAAGACAAATCATCCAGCTGGTGACAAAAGTGTTCAGATAGCTACTGCACATGCTCCAGAATCCACTCTTGATCAAGTTTTTTTCAAAGGTGCAACTTGACCAACTCAGCAAACTCCTTTCCAGCCCTCACACTATGATGCCTAGCTCTTTGATGGCCACTGGTATTATACACTCCTCCCTTAACACTAATTCACATCAAGGTGAGCCCTGGATTATCGATTATGATGCATCGGATCATGTGTGGTTCCCATTCTCTTTTTTCTTCCTACTCTCCATGCTCTAAGAATAGGAAGATTCAAGTAGCTAATGGGTTATTTACATCTGTTTTGGGCATTGGCACTATATGTCTTAACTCACAGATATCTCTCTCTAATGTCCTATATGCTCCAAATCTAACATATAATCTACTATCTATCAGCAAGATTACAAAAGATTTACAATGTGTTGTTAAGTTCTCATCAAATACCTGTATTTTCCAGGATTAGACTTCGAGGCAGATGATTGGGAGTGCTAAAGAATTTGCTGGCTTATACTACTTTGTAAATCCTCCTAGTGCCAAATGTAACCTGATCATTGATTCATCTCACCCCTCAAAACACCAGCACATCATGCTTCTTCACCATCGACTTGGACATCCTAGTTTTTCTTATATGAGACATTTATTTCCTTTGTTGTTTCATAGCAATGATCAATTTTTTTGTGAAATATGTCAGTTGGCCAAACATACGCGTGTTTCTTTTCCTAATCATAATGATATTGCATCTAAACCCTTTGCTCTTATACACAGTGATCTTTGGGGACCTTGTCGTATCAATTCTATTTCAAATAAAAAATGGTTTATCTCTTTTATAGATGATCAGACAAGAATGTGTTGGGTCTATCTATTACGTGATAAATCTGAAACAGCCCAAATTTTTGAAAATTTTTATTAGATGATTAAAACTCAATATAATTCTCAAATTCAGATCTTACGAACAGATAATGGCACAAAATATTTTAATTCTTCTCTCAAGAATTTTCTTCTTAAAAATGGCCTCCTTCAACAAAGTTCTTGTGTCCATACTCCGTAACAAAACGGAGTTTCTGAAAGAAAAAACCGTCATTTACTTGAAGTAGCCCGGTCCTTAATGTTCATGCACAATGTTCCAAAGTGTTTTTGGGGTGATGCCTTATTAACAGCCTGTTTTCTTATCAATCGACTACCCTCTAAAATCCTAGGTTTTCAAACTCCTCTTTCCACTCTCCAAAAGTCTTTTCCAGAATCTCGAACTTTCTCCACATTAGATCTAAGAGTTTTTGGCTGTACTGCATTTGTTCACAATCATGATATAGGTCGCAGTAAACTTGATCCAAGATCCCTTAAGTGTGTCTTCCTTGGTTACTCAACTTCTCAAAAGGGTTATAGGTGTTATTCTACAGAAAAAAAAGATATTTCATCTCTCGGGATGTTACCTTCTTTGAACAACAACCATATTTCACCAAAAATTTGTCTCAGGGGGGAAATCTAGACTACTATCCTAATTTTTGGGACAATAATTTTAAAAATTTTGAAAATTCCCCACCTATTCAAAATTGGGAAAGTTTTTGGGTAACAAATCCTGATGTTCAAAATCAGTCCAGCATTCCCTCAGATATGTCCAATATTCCTTCAGATCAGTCCAACATCCTTTCAAACCCATCTCAGTCACAATCTCCTGATGCAAATCAAAATATTCTGCCCAGTTCTACCACAACTGAATCAGTGAAGCCTTTTCCTATCACCTACACCAGGAGGGAACATGTTCACAAAGAGGATAACCAGAAAAAAAACTCCATCTGATCCTAATATATGTACTAATGAGAACTTACTTGATATGCCTATTGCTTTAAGGAAAGGATAAAGAGCCTGCACTAAACATCATATATCAAATTTTATTGGCTACTCACACTTGTCTCAGAATATGAAAGGGTTTGTTTCTCAACTATCAGAAGAAGAAATACCAAAAACAGTAAGTGAAGCCTTAAAGAAAGAAGAATGGAAGAAAGCTGTTCTTGAGGAAATGCGAGCTCTTGAGAACAACAAGACGTGGGAAGTTGTTCAACAGCCTAAAGATAAGAGAACAGTCGGACGCAAATGGGTATTCACAGTGAAATATAGGGCAGATGGCTCAATTGAAAGACATAAAGCCAGGTTGGTCGCAAAAGGATGCACACAGCCTTATGGTATTGATTACCAAGAGACATTCCCTCCAGTAGCAAAAATCAATACTATTCGGGTGCTATTATCTTTGGCAGCTAATCTTGATTGGAAATTACAGCAATTAGACATGAAGAATGCTTTTTTAAATGGAGAGATTGAAGAAGAAGTATACATGGATCTACCACCAGGATTTGACTCAGAAAGCAAAAATGGCAAGGTATGTCGTCTAAAAAAATCATTATATGGCTTAAAACAATCACTAAGAGCTTGGTTCGATCGTTTTACTAGAGCTATTCAGCAACACGGATTCAAACAAACTCATGCAGATCATACTTTGTTTCTTAAAACACAAGGGGGTAAAGTAACTATTTTGATAGTATATGTTGATGACATGATCCTCACTGAAGATGATGAAACTGAAATAGAAAAAATTAAAAAGGAATTATCAAAAGAATTCGAGATGAAGGATTTGGGAAACTTGAGGTATTTCTTGGGCATGGAAGTTGCTAGGAGTAAAAAGGGAATTTCTGTATCACAAAGGAAATATACACTTGATTTGTTAAAGGAAACAGGTATGATGGGCTGCAAACCTGCTGACACACCCATGGATCCTGTTGAAATATTCTTCAGCTTTCCAATATTCCCCCACCTAATCCAGCATGTTCTCCCACCTAATCCAGCATGGTGTTGTCTGCAACTTTACATGTTATTCTCTTCCTCATAGTTGTCTACAGAGTGTATTTTGCTGTCACATAATTATGTCTTTCTCTTTAGAATCTTTCACAATGTACATATAGGAAGTCTTGTTGTACAGATATTGAGAATAAGAGATTATCTTTCTCTCTGAGCATTCTGGTTTTCATATAATTCCCTAAAACTGACATGGTATCAAAGCCAGTGAATCCATTAAATATTGAGTGATCTGTAAAAGTGAGTTTGATATCTCACCGCCCACCTAGGAAGTCTCCCCTCCTCAATTCCGGCCCGTCCCCGAAGTCCGGCAGCCCATTCCGGCGCGCGTGAGTCTCACGCGCCACCACCATCTTTTACGTGAATCTCACGCGCCGGCGCGTGTGGGCGCGTGTGACCGCCGTTCAGGTTCCTGTTCGTATTTCCGGCGTCGACTCCCTGTCTCCGGCACATCCCTGGTATCAGTTTGGTTATTAGAGCATTTTTGCATTTCTGGTATCTGCAAGTTCACGTATTGTTGCTGCTGGTTCTCAGAATAACCTTGTAAAATAACGTGCTTTGGCCTTAATTGCCATTTTAAGTGAACTTCATTACCATTACATGTCTTAGCTCTTTCTTGGCCTTAATTGCCATTTTTAATATTCAGTGAGCTCATTTATTGACCTTAATAGTCAACTTTGAGTGGCCTTCCTACCATTTCCTTCTCATCTTACCAAATTTTTCAAGACCCATTGTATTTATTTCCTCTAATTATGTCTGGAATTGAACAAACTGAGGTTAAAATTCAACATGAGGAAATTACCCGTATAGGGGAATTACCAAATATTCTTGCTTCCTATAGATTGGATGGGAAGAACTACCTCAAGTGGTCTCAACTTATACGTACAGTACTAAAAGGAAAAGGAAAAATCAAACATCTCACAGGTATGGGTCCTAAACCTGAAGATCCTAAGTTTGAAGCATGGGATGAGGAAGACTCCATGATTATGGCATGGTTATGGAGCTCTATGACACCTGAGATCAGCGACACCTGTATGTTTCTAGCTACTGCCAAAGATATATGGGAAGCAATTCAACAAACATATTCCAAAGCTAGAGATGCTGCCCAAGTATATGAAGTAAAAGTGAAAACTATGGCTGCAAAACAAGGTAACAAGACTGTTACTGAATATGCAAATCAATTAAAATCTTTATGGCAGGAACTAGATCATTACAGAGTCATAAAAACTAAATGTCCTGAGGATGCTGCTATTCTAAAAGAGTATATTGAGCAAGACAGAGTATATGATTTTTTTGTGGGACTCAACCCAGAATTTGACCAAGTCAGAGTCCAAATTCTAGGGAAATCAGAAGTTCCATGTTTTAATGAAGTAATTGCCCTGATTCGAAGTGAAGAAAGCAGAAGAGGGCTGATGCTTGAACCTAAAGTCACTGATAGCTCTGCTATGGTGGCTAAATCAACTACAAATCAAGAGAGGGTCACAAGTCTCGAAAGGGAAAAAAGTGGCCAACAGAAAAATCAGAATCGGGATGAGTTATGGTGTACATACTGCAAAAAGTCTCGTCATACACGAGAAAAATGTTGGAAACTTCATGGAAAACCACCAAGTAAAGAATGGGGTCCAAAAGGAGGGCAACAACGAAATAGAAACCAAGCACATGTTGTAACATCACAAGAGCAGAACAACCTTAATCAAGAAGAGATCGAGAGGATAAAGGCTTTTATCAACAACATGGAAAAACAAGAGGGACTCTCAGGTACATGCTCCATGGCTTATTCTGGTAAGTTTCCACTCTCTATTGGATTAAATGCCTCAGATATTACTTTTTCCAACTCTTGGATCATGGATTCAGGAGCAACCAACCATATGACTCATTCATTTAAACTTTTCTCAACTTATTCCCCATGTCCCAGTAATAAGAAAATAGCTATCGCTGATGGGTCTTTGACCACTGTGGCAGGACAAGGTGATATCAAAATTAGCCCAACTATTATTTTAAAAAATGTCCTACATGTTCCTAAATTAACCACAAATCTGGTCTCTATTAAAAAACTCATTGAAGATTTAGATTGTAATGTGGTTTTTCATAAAAATTACTGTGAATTTCAGGACAAAGGGAAGATGATTGGACATGCTAGGGAATGGAATGGCCTCTACTACCTTGAGACGTCAAATACAGCTAAGAGCAAGATGCCTTTTACTTTTGTTTCACAGTTTGCCACATCCAATAAAGAAAGAATTTTTCTTCATCATTACCGTCTTGGACATCCATCTTTTTCAATTATTAAAACTTTGTTTCCTTCATTATTCAAGGATTTAGATGTTGAAAATCTTCACTGTGAAGTGTGTGAATTTGCCAAACATAAACGTGTACCTTTTCCAGTTAGCAATAAAAGAAGCCTTGTTCCATTCTACCTTGTTCATAGTGACATTTGGGGACCAGCTACTGTTTCTAATGTTTCAGGGGCAAAATGGTTTGTTACTTTTATTGATGATTGCACCCGAGTTACATGGATATACTTGCTCAAACAAAAATCTGATGTCAGCTATGTTTTTCCCAAATTTTATTCTATGATAAAAAACCAATTTGGGGTTAATATCAAAAGACTTAGGTCTGATAATGCTAGGGATTATTTCAATCAGATTCTTAACTCGTTTTTTGAAAAGGAGGGAATTATACACGAGTCATCATGTGTTTATACGCCACAACAAAATGGAGTGGCTGAGAGAAAAAATGGTCATCTTCTTGAACAAACTCGGTCAATGTTATTTCAAAAGAATGTGCCTAAAATTTTTTGGGGAGAAGCTGTTCTTACAGCGACATACCTAGTAAATCGTTTACCTTCTAGAGCTTTGGGTCTCAAAAGTCCAATGGACATCCTTTCAACTTTCTACCCGAATCTGAAAACTACAAACAATCTTATCCCTAGGATTTTTGGGTGTGTGTCTTTTGTTCATATCCATCATCAAAATAGAGGAAAATTAGACCCGAGGGCTCTAAAATGTGTTTTTGTAGGATATTCATCAACTCAAAAAGGGTATAAATGCTATCATCCACCCACAAAGAAAATCTGTCTCAGTTGACGTCACTTTTAATGAGCAAGATTCATATTTTGCTACCCCCTATCTTCAAAGGGGGAATACACCTGAGGAAGATAATGGGTGCAAAGAAAATGGGTGCCTCCTTGATTTTTCATCAATTCCCTTGACAGGGTCTAAACTTTTACCCACAAAAACAGTAGAAACAGTGGCTGAATCCATGTTCAGATCTGAAACACAGAATGATAACCATGAAACTGAATCTGAAACAGTAATTGAACCCATGTCCAATGTCCAAGAATCTAGGCCTAAAGAAGAGGATATTTTGAACCCTGCTCCTGAGGAAGTAAGATTTGGCAAAGGCAAGGTGTATACAAGGAAGAAAATGGTCATTCCAGAACCTATGCATGTCCAAGAATCCAACTCAAATCCTTCAAATGAGGTAATGATCTCTAACCATCCATTACAAAATAAAAATGAGATTTTTGAGAATAGTGACCAGGATTTTCATTTACCCATTGCTCTTAGAAAAGGAACCAGAAAAAGTACAAAACAACCTTTATACCCCCTTGCACAATTTTTATCCTTTGATAACTACTCACCATCTTTCAAAGCTTTTCTGACAAACTTAAATGCTATCACCATTCCTAAAAGTTTATCCGAGGCTTTATCTAATAAAAAATGGAAACAAGCTATGAATGTAGAAATGGAAGCTTTGGAGAAGAATAAAACTTGGGAATTAGTGAAATTACCTACTGGAAAAAAACCAGTAGGATGCAAATGGGTGTATGCTGTGAAATATAGAGCTGATGGATCAATTGAGAGATATAAGGCCAGGTTGGTAGCCAAAGGTTATACCCAAACCTATGGTATTGACTATCAAGAAACTTTTGCCCCAGTAGCAAAAATGAACAGTGTTAGAGTATTATTATCAATTGCAGCTAATTTTGGTTGGGAATTGCAGCAATTTGATGTCAAGAATGCCTTTCTACATGGAGAGCTAGAAGAAGAAATTTATATGGATATTCCACCAGGATATGGAAAGAATTTGGCTACAAATACTGTATGCAAATTGAAAAAGGCATTATATGGCCTTAAACAATCTCCACGTGCTTGGTTTGGGCGTTTCACAAAAGTTATGATAACTATGGGGTTTAAACAAAGCCAAGGTGATCATACTTTATTCATCAAACACTCTTCTTCAGGGGGAGTCACAGCCTTATTGGTATATGTTGATGATATAATAGTAACTGGAAATGATAAAAAGGAACAACAGGCCGTGGGTCAATGTCTAGCTAAGGAGTTTGAGATCAAAGCGTTGGGAAGATTGAAGTACTTTCTTGGAATAGAAGTGGCTCATTCAAAGAAAGGAATTTTTATCTGTCAACAAAAATATACTACAGATCTCCTCAAGGAAACAGGTAAAACAGCATGCAAGCCAGCAAGCACTCCAATAGATTCTAACTTTAAACTTGGAAAAGCTGAGGATGACATCCCTGTTGACAGAGAGTCATATCAACGCTTGGTAGGAAGGCTTATTTACTTATCTCACACTCGACCAGACATAGCATATGCTGTAAGTATGATCAGCCAATTCATGCATGACCCAAGGGAAACTCATCTACAAGCTGCTCATAGAATATTACATTATCTTAAAGGAACGCTTGGAAAAGGTATCTTGTTTAGAAGAAATGGAGGTTTAATACTTGAAGCATATACTGATGCTGACTATGCTGGATCAATTATTGACAGAAGATCAACATCAGGGTATTGTACGTTCCTTGGTGGGAATCTTGTGACATGGAAAAGTAAAAAACAAAGCGTAGTAGCCCGTTCAAGTGCAGAAGCTGAATTCAGGGCAATGGCTCATGGTGTATGTGAACTACTCTGGTTAAAGATTATTCTTCAAGACTTAAAGATAAAGTTGGATGGCCCTATGAGACTCTATTGCGACAACAAATCAGCCATCAACATAGCCCATAATCCAGTACAACATGACCGCACAAAACATATTGAAGTGGATAGGCATTTCATCAAAGAAAAATTGGAAAGTGGACTGATTTGTACACCATATGTCTCTACACATGACCAACTTGCTGATATTCTAACCAAAGGATTGAATAGCTCAAACTTCCAGAATATTATATGCAAGCTGGGTATGGAAACCATCCATTTACCAGCTTGAGGGGGAGTGTTGAAATATTCTTCAGCTTTCCAATATTCCCCCACCTAATCCAGCATGTTCTCCCACCTAATCCAGCATGGTGTTGTCTGCAACTTTACATGTTATTCTCTTCCTCATAGTTGTCTACAGAGTGTATTTTGCTGTCACATAATTATGTCTTTCTCTTTAGAATCTTTCACAATGTACATATAGGAAGTCTTGTTGTACAGATATTGAGAATAAGAGATTATCTTTCTCTCTGAGCATTCTGGTTTTCATATAATTCCCTAAAACTGACAGATCCTAATCTTAAACTTGTTCAAAATGATGATGTACCGGTAGATAAAGGGCGTTATCAAAGACTAATTGGAAGATTAATTTATTTATCCCATACACGACCAGATATTGCATTTTCTGTGCGTTGTGTCAGCCAATTTATACACTCACCTACCCGTCATATGGAGGCAGTATATCGGATCCTAAAGTACTTAAAAGGTACTTCGGGGAAAGGACTGTTTTTTAAGAAAGCTGAAGAAAAATATGTAGATGTTTTTGTTGATGCAGATTGGGCCGGATCAAAGACTGATAGACGTTCCACCTCTGGTTATTGTTCCTATGTATGGGGTAATCTAGTCACCTGGAAGAGCAAGAAACAGACAGTAGTGGCCAGGAGCAGTGCAGAAGCGGAACTACGCTCAACAGCTCATGGAATTTGTGAAGCATTATGGTTGAAACTACTCTTGGATGAATTGGGGGTTAAAATACAGGTCACTATGCGGATTTTTTGTGATAACAAAGCTGCCATTGCCATCTCACATAATCCAGTACACCATGATCGAATTAAACATGTGGAAGTAGATCAACACTTCATCAAAGAAAAAATTGATAACAGAATCATCACAACCACTTACATTCCTTCTTCTCAACAAACTGCAAATATCCTAACTAAAGCATTGTTCAAACCTTCACATGAAAATATGGTGAACAAGCTAGGATAGTACAATCTGTACTACCCAGCTTGAGAGGGGATATTGGAGACGATAGCTGAAAATATTAACTGATAAATATTTTTATTATTATTATTATTATTTAATAAGTTTGTTAGTATAAGCTTTATTAGTTAGTCTGTTCTGATATAGTTTATTTAGGATAATTATCCTAATTATTTTTTCCTAGTCTGTTACATCATGTGTGCCTTATAAATAAGGCAGGGATGTATTCTTTGATTAATCAATCTGAATGAAGCATTATTTTCATCAAATGATTTCTATCTTCCTCCTAATTATATACTTTTAAAGAGCAACTCAGAAAAAAGTGCCAGTCAGAGAGCCAAACAACATCAATTTATCTCTACTAAGAGAATCATTTTGCCTTGTGATCTATGCCAGGAAATAGACCCATATAAATTACAGGAGTGATGTGAAACCCCCAAGCATATACTGAGGCTCAGCCCCTAAGTGAAACTTATTCAGATAGGAACGAGAAAACAGAGAGAAGTGAGTGCTGGAGAATTCTGAATGCTTTCATTATCACTGGTGAATGTATTTCAACCAATACACTCAAACCGAACAAACAGAACAATAACGACAAGAAACCGAACTAACAGAAAAACAACCAAACAAACTATCAAGACACAAACTTACTAATACAAGAACTTCAAACAACTAAAACAGACTTAAAACCAATTTAAACCAGACTATTTCACTGCCTCCCTCAAACGACAGGTTGCTCTAGCCAACCCGAGTTTGCCACAAAGAAGATTGAACCTCGAACTGGCCAAAGGCTTGGTAAAGATGTCAGCTGGTTGTTCCGAACTTGGAACATACCCAATTGAAACTTCATGACTCAAGACCTTATCTCTTACAAAATGAAGATCAATCTCCACATGCTTAGTCCTAGCATGTAAAACCGGATTGGTTGCTATAGCTTTAGCACTCAAATTATCGCACCACAACATGGGAACACGGGTTGTAGGACACTTCAACTCACACAAAAGAGATTTCAACCAAGCTACTTCACTAGTCAGTGAAGCCACAGCTCTATATTCTGCCTCTGCACTTGATCTGGACACCACATTCTGTTTTTTGCATGACCAAGCCACCAAAGACTCACCCAAGAAGACACAATAACCACCAATGGACCTTCTGTCAAGCAAATCATTTCCCCAATCTGCATCAGAAAATCCAATCAAGGCTAAATCAACAGAGGGTTTAATGTGCAGACTTAAACCTGCAGTCCCTTTAAGATATCTCAATGTTCTCTTGGCCTTCAACCAATCCAGAGTAGTCGGGGCATTTAAATGCTAACTAAGATGATTCACAGCATAGGATATGTCAGGCCTAGTACTGGTTAAATATTGCATAGCACCTACTAAGCTTCTATAGAAGGAAGGATTATGAAGAGGCTCTTCCTTAATCTTTGTTGCATGCTTGCCAAGAGTCAAAGGAGTAGCACAAGTAGAAGCACCCTGCATATTAAATCTTTCTAGCAAATCTTCAACATATTTCCCTTGACTTAAGAAAATGCCATTTTTATTTCTGATAACTTCTATTCCCAGGAAGAAATGAACACTCCCAAGATCCTTTAATGAGAAAACAGCATTCAGCCTTGCTATAAAACTTTCCATCAAGCCTTCATTGTCCCCTATAATTAACATGTCATCTACATAGACAAGCACAATGACAACATGTTTTTCCGTGTGTAAGATAAACAATGAATGATCACATTTGGTATGCTGAAAACCCCATTCCACCAATGTATTCCTCAATTTATCATACCATGCCCTTGGGGCTTGTTTAAGCCCATAAAGGGCTTTCTCCAACTTACACACATGATCAGGACACTTTGAGTCCTCAAAACACTTTGGCTGCCTCATATAAACATTTTCCTTAAGACTCCCATTCAAAAAAGCATTGTCAATATCAATTTGTTTGATAGGCCAATTTAAAGACACAGCAATGGTTAGAACAACTCTCACAGTGGCAAGCTTTGCTACAGGGCTAAAGGTCTCACCAACACTGATTCCAGGGTCTTGCTGAAAACCCTTGGCAACCAATCTTGCCTTGTACTTCAGCACATTTCCATCAGCACCTAACTTTGTTTTGAACACCCACTTACAGTCAACCAACTTTTGGTTATCATATGGAACAAGTTGCCATGTCTTGTTTCTTTCAAAGCATCAAACTCTACCTCCATAGCCTTTCTCCAGTGTGGTATTTTGTAAGCTTCAAAAGGGTTGTGAGGATCTGCACAGTTGCTTAGTTTTGTCAGGCCAATGTAAGTAGTTTTAGGCTGAATTGCACCACTTTTAAGTCTTGTAATCATAGGATGAGTTGGTTGTGTTCTTTCCTCCCTTGCTGTTACAGACTGATCGTTTAATTGCATCCCTTCTCTGCTGCGTGGCTGTGACAGCAAATTACTGTCATCTTCCTCTTGTTCAAGAACTTCCACAGCTTGTGAGCATTCTTCATTTTCTCCTATAGTGCTAACAGAGTTCTGCACATCATCAGAAATTTTGTTACTATTTTCATAGTGGGAAGCAATAGGCAACATATGAATAATTTCCCTGGTTTCCTCAGGCCTTTTTTTATCAATAAATCCTTCCCTAAAGGGAAATTCCAGCTCATTGAACATCACATGCCTTGAAATGTAAATTTTTCCAGTAGAAGAGAGACATTTAAAACCTTTGTGGACCATGCTAGGACCCAAATAGACACATTTTACAGAATGGAAACTAAGCTTGTGTTTATTGTAGGGCCTCAAATATGGAAAACATGCACAACCAAAAACTGAGTTCTTTAAACTCAGGTTTCCTTTTAAATAGAGCAGAGTAAGGAATTTCTCCCTCTAGTGCTGAAGTAGGCAGTATTTTAATCAATCTAGCAGCTGTCTGAAAAGCATCGGACCAATAGTACATGGGCATTCCTGCTTGAGATAGCATACTCAAACCCATTTCTACAACCTGGCGATGCTTCCTTTCTACCCTTCCGTTTTGGACAGATGAATATGGGCAAGAATGTCTCAACACAATA
Source organism: Biancaea sappan (assembly GCA_037074585.1). Lineage (NCBI taxonomy): Eukaryota > Viridiplantae > Streptophyta > Magnoliopsida > Fabales > Fabaceae > Biancaea > Biancaea sappan. Next base: position 52,966,772 of record CM073494.1, on the reverse strand, counting down.
CCATTTCTGTTCACAATTTCAGAAAGCGGCTTGAACTCAGCCCCTCCATCACACTGAACAATCTTAATTTTCCTCTCCAACTGGTTTTCAACTATATTTTTGAAATGAGTGAAAGCCTCAATGGCTTCTCCTTTACTTTCAAGAGGGAAGAGCCACAGGAATCTGCTATAATCATCAAGAAAGGATATGTAAAACCTGTATCCTGAAGCTGAAAGAGTGGGGGCAGGGTCCCACAGATCTGTATGAATGAGGTCCAGGGGTTTTTCAGCTTTAGAATATGATCTTTTGTAAGGTAAGGCATGCATTTTTCCAATTTGGCAAGCATCACAAAAGAAATCATCTTTATTGATTAAGTTTGTCAGTTTACAACTTTTGAACACATCATTTAAGACTTTTACAGAGGGGTGACCCAATCTTCTATGCCACAACTCCTTTTGAGAACATTTTTCATCTCTCTCAGTCAGGAAGCAATTTCCACCAGCAGTTCCCTTGATCTTGTATAACCCATCAGTTTGCACTCCTTGAATTAGAATCTTTCCCGTTAACTTGTCCTTCACAAGGCAATCATGTGAGTCAAAAACAACGGATACATTGTTATCAGAGGCTAGTTGAGAAACACTGATCAGATTCTTACTTATTCTGGGAACTAGTAGCAACTCATTTAACTTAAGTTCTGAATTTTCAATGACAGACTTCCCAACTTTATCAATAACAATTTTCTCTCCATTTCCAACTACAAGGCAGTTTTTAAGAGGATCTTTCTTACCTTGTTCGATGACATTGGGATCATTAGTGACATGATTTGAGGCACCACTGTCAACATACCAATCTTGATTATCAAGATTGTCTTGCGTTATCAGGTAGGCTGAGTGATTGGCATCCTTATTTTCCGTATTGTTCACTGTGTTTCCTGAAGGCCCAGAGTAATTTTGATCAAATCTAAAAAAACATTTAACAGCTGTATGACCAACCTTGCCACATAGTTGACATGTAGGTTTTGAGTTAGTTCTTCCTCCTCTGCCTCCAGAATTTGATCTTCCTCTTCCACGTCCAGATTGGCCTCTCCAATTTTGATTTGGATTATTTGAATTTTTTGTCATTCCTGAGACAAAGTTGGCACTTGGTGATCCATACTGACTCTGAGTGGACCATTGTTCTAATCTGCTTCGTATGTAAGAAGAGAGGTAGAGAGTTCAACCCACGAGAGTGAGGGCCTCTCAGACAGCTGGACCACAACGGGCCCATAGTCGGCATCAAGCCCAGCAAGAGCCTGTGTCACTATGTCATCGTTTGACATAGGATAACCAGCCAATAATAGATTATCGGCCAGTTCCTTGATTTTACGGAGGTATTCGACCATCTTCATACCTCCTTTCCTCAAACGCTGCAGTTCACTCTTGTACAGTGATACACGCGACCGAGTCTGTGCACCCGAGATCTCCTTTACAGTGTTCCAGAGTTCTTGAGAGGTCTTGCACCCAAGAACCTGTGAAATAACTTCGGCAGTCATACTATTGTACAGCCATCCCAAAAGTGACTGGTCGAGCGTTACCCACTCCTCAAATTTGGGGTTTATCCTTCGCTCGTTATCTTCGAAAACGAAGACTTCTGGACATGGGTTAGTACCCAAGATAAAACCGTCCATGTTATTGCCTCTTATCATCGGAAGGGCAAGCGAACTCCACAGCAAGTAGTTCGTTCGATCTAGCTTGATCGAACATACTTGAGTCGCCATCGTCTGTAGCGTCCTTTTCTGTCCAACAGGAATCGAAAAGGTCTCAGTAGTTTCTTTGGCTGATCCAGTGGCGACAGACGTAGCGGAGGTGGGTTCCATTTCAAGAGCCTGAATCTTGGCTCTGATACCAAGTGAAACTTATTCAGATAGGAACGAGAAAACAGAGAGAAGTGAGTGCTGGAGAATTCTGAATGCTTTCATTATCACTGGTGAATGTATTTAAACCAATACACTCAAACCGAACAAACAGAACAATAACGACAAGAAACCGAACTAACAGAAAAACAACCAAACAAACTACCAAGACACAAACTTACTAATACAAGAACTTCAAACAACTAAAACAGACTTAAAACCAATTTAAACCAGACTATTTCACTCCCTAACTTCTAGAAGTTCACATAAATACACTGATTGATTCAGAATTTTTAATAGCATAAATAGATCAACAGAACTCTGCACCAAGAACAAGACATGCACTCTATAATTATCCAAAAAAAAAAATTCTACTAAAAAAAGAACCCAATAAAAGTCGGCAAACCCCCCACAAAAAACCAAAAAAAAAAAAGAATAAGCCACAAAGCAGCTGTCCTTTCCTGTTGGTACTGAGCCTGTAAATCTTCCTTTTATTTTCAGTATCATCAAATAACTGCTTACTCCCTAGTCCTTTCTAAAATTATTACCAGCAAAAGAAAAGTGAAATATAAAAGGAAGACAAGGTAAAATAGTCGGATACACCTGGGTGGAAATAAATCCTACTATATCCTCTGAAGATTGTTTCTAATCTGAGGTACCATGTTGAATTCATAATGCCATAAAGCATTCTAAATATAAAATAAACCTGCTGCATCATGGTGCAATACCCTGTTAACATGCAATTCAACTGGTTATAAGTTTCTTTCGTACACTTCAGATTCATATTAAGCTCTCCTTAAAAAATTGGGTGATAAACTGATGAGACCGATGTAAATTAGTCATTGAGGGCTATAATAGGAGAAATAAAAAGAAGAGGAGTGGTAGTTAAAGGTTCTGGTTTGATAGTTATAACTAACATGACAGTTATAACTAACTATGGTTTTAGGGGTCTTTTTAAAGATGTAATACAGATGGTGATGTAAATTAGTCATTGAGGGCTATACTAGGAGAAATAAAAGAAGAGGAGTGGTAGTTAAAGGTTCTGGTTTGATAGTTATAACTAACATGACAGTTATAACTAACTATGGTTTTAGGGGTCTTTTTAAAGATGTAATACAGATGGTTTGAGGGGAGAGAACAATCATGGGAATTCTGGGGAGAGATGCTAACCTCTCGAAAGCTAGTAGAATTGGTTCTTGGTTGTTTAAGTTGTTTATGTTTTGTTCTGGGTGTTTCTTGTATAGGGTAAGCCTCAGGTAGCATCTATTAGTAAATTTTACATTGTATCTTTTCTGTTTTGAATAATAAATGCACTCTTTTGACATTCTTTACGGGTCGGTTCCATCAGAAATACATACAAAAATAATTTCTCAAAATTCATTCATCATTCCTAAATTATTCCCTCCCCCAAAATTTAAAAAAAAAAAATCAGACTTTTGAAAGAACTCTAGTAAGTGTGAAATTTGGGAAGAAAAAATTGTATTCCATCTGAATGTTCAGTTAAATATATATAACTACCCTACGGCTCAAAAGAACTTAAGGGCATGTTTGGGGTAGTATGAGGGAAAAGAAGAGAGGTTGAGGGAAAAGGAGAGTAAGAAATTGTCCAAATTACCCTCCTAAAAAACACAGCTTTCTCTTTTTTTTTTCCAAAAAAAATGTTGGGGAATTTTAGTAAAATACCTCAATTTCATTCCCATGAGGATATCTCAAATCCCAGGTTTTATGGGATATCCTAACGGAGAAAGGAAACTAAATTACGAAGTCCTGATTTTTAGGGATAAATTTTGTTATAACAAAAAAACTCCTAAAATAACTAACTGGTGTTATAACACAAGCGACAAGCTAAGAACGAGTTGGAGGTTAAAATTGGTGATCAGGTCGTATCACAAGTGTCAAAGTTTAGGTGGATTAGTTATACAAGATAACGGAAAAATTATTGGAGATGTAGAACATAGGATACAAGTTGGGTGGTTGAAGTGGAGAATAGCATCAGGGGTTATTTGTGATCGGAAACTACTTGATAAGCTCAAAGGAAAGTTTTATCGTACTGCTATAAGACCATCGATTTTATATGGGAGTGAATGTTGGACGATAAAAGGATAACAAGAACATAAAATTGGAGTGGCGGAGATGAGGATGTTGCGTTGGATGTGTGGTCATACAAGAAGAGATATGACCCGTAATGATCATATATGAGGTAGAGTTGGAGTAGCACCTATTGAGAAAAAAATGGTTGAAAACCGTTTAAGGTGGTTTGAGCATATTCAAAGAAGACCGTTAGATGCGCCAGTTAAGAGAGTTGAGCAGATAGTTTGGAGCCCTGTGAAAAAAGGTCGAGGAAGACCAAAAAGGACACTTAAAAAAATTATTGAACGGGATCTTCTAGTAAATGAGATACCTAAAGAGTTGGTCATTGATAGAGCTCAATGGCGTCGTGCGATCCATGTAGCCGACCCCACCTAGTGGAATAAGGCTTTGTTGTTGTTGTTGTTGGTGGTGGTGTTATAACAGAAGCTCCTAAAATAACTAATTGTACACAGTTTTCCCACAGTAAGTGACAGTCTCACAGATAGAATTTCAGCTTTTCAATTTCCCCCTACCACCACCCTCTATTCTCTCTCTCACATTAGTTAACAGCCATGGCTGAGTAACTCGTCCCATCTTGATGGCCAGGGAAGTATCTTTTCATTGACCATGACAGATAAACAGGACACTATCATATTGGATGACAACATTCTTTCTTCCTCTTGTTCTTCATCTTCTAGGCAATGGTATGTCACATTTGGCAATCCAAATTGCAGACCACCATAATCCAGTTTGTGGCTTGAGAAGTGGTCCAGGCTTTTATTTTCTATTCTTCTCTTGGATAAAAAGGTCTGGAGAACTAGGTAATCCCTTTTACCACCAAGAGAAATTTCCATGTCTATAAATTCAGTAGAAAGTTATTTCTCATGGGAAATAGCTATGTTCGCAACTGCATGGTGCATTTAGACGAAAAGAAATGCCAGAATTTTTAATTATCGATGTCTGCCTCCTCAATTATTATGGGATCGTATTCATTTTATGGCTTTCTTGTGGGTCTCGGCAAATGGGTTGTTCAAGGGAATGCCTCTTTCTGATGTTTATAGGAATTGGAGGGCTTTGTTATATTAACCTCGTCTAGGGGCCTTGTGGGCTGTCTTCTGGGTTTATTTTTCCCTTTTTTTAAGTTTTTCTCTTTGGAGGATCTCTTTTCCTCCCCTTCTGATGTATTGCTGCTCTTTTCTCATCTAATAAAATTCTTCTTTTTCTATCCCAAAAAAGAAAAGTTATTTCTCATGGGCACAAAACTTCCATCAGGTGGGCCTATAGATAAATTAGCAAAGTACAACAATGACACAAGTACATGCATCTACAGACTCTACACACAACATAAAATAAAAAAGGACAACCTTGTGCTACAAAGCTCCCGCTATATGCGGGGTCTAGGGAAGGGCCAGACCCACTTTGTAGGTCTAATGTAGGCAGCCTTACCTTGCATTTGCAAGAGGCTTATTCCACGACTCGAACCTGTGACCTCCAAGTCACATGGCAGCAACTCCAACCGTTGCGCCAAGGTTCCCCTTCACACATAACATAAAATAAATTTAGCAAAAATCAAAAGCATATTCGAAACTCCGTTGCTTATATTACTCACTGGTATATTCTCCTTCACATCCCATAATCGCAGTGTACTATCTGTTGATGCAGATGCAAGTTCATTATTAGACAAAAATTTCACATATGAAACAGCCTTTCTGTGCCCGTTGAAGACATGGAGTGGACGGCTGATATTTCTCAAATCATAATAATGAATGTGATGGTCTGCTGAACCAACCTGTAAAATAAGTGATGGTTGCATTGTATAAGCCATATTAGTCTAAAAAGGATAGAGAAGAAATGAAGCCTTTTGACTATAACATAAAATGAAGGAGGGCATATGTGATTCTCAGTAAGATCAGTGCACGCATTTGATGTTGATATATTTGCATACATGCAGTTGATGCCTAAACTCTAAAAGTGAGACACTGAAAATGCTATTTCTAGAACACATGGATAGGGAGAAAATAAATCTAGCCATATGAGAATTTATCTTATATACAGTGGATGCAAGCTCTATTGACATGGAGTTGCTCACTTGTTTTTTTCCCCAGTAAAATTGAAAGACATTGACTGCATGCTCAAATGAAGAACTTTTTCATCATGAGAAATTAGATAATAACATGATTGTTGAGAAAATGAGAAGAACTTGGAGATAAAGGAAGTTTATTACCGAAAGATTTAATGACTCTGTATATAAATCTGACCCTTCACCTCTGTCTACCACTAATCCTATGACTACAAAAAGATACTAGAGAAACTTTCTAGGAGATAATATGAAACTACCGAGAGCAAGAGAAACACACCAGAGAAGAATGAATAATACTTCTGTATATTAATGAACCAAATACAGAACGTATTTATAGAACAAACCCAAAACTGAAGCAACAGACAGAAAACAAACAACTAACTAACGAAAACAAGAACGTACAAGAACCCAACAACACAAGACAAGAACAACAAGACACAGCAACAGAACACATTATTTAACTGTCCCCCACAAACGAGGAGGAGCAGCAGCAAGCCCGAGTTTGCTACAAAGAACATTAAATCTTGAACCAGCAATGGCCTTGGTAAAAACATCTGCAGGCTGCTCAGAACTAGGAATGTAACCAATAGAAATCTCACTTGCTAGAACCTTGTCTCTTACAAAATGAAGATCTATTTCCACATGCTTAGTCCTAGCATGCAAAACAGGATTTGTTGCAATAGCTTTGGCACTCAAATTATCACACCAAAGCATAGGAGTTCTTGAGGTAGAACACTTCAACTCAACCAGTAAAGTCTTTAACCAAACAACTTCACTTGTTAAGGAAGCAACAGCCCTATACACAGCTTCAGCACTAGACCTTGAGACAACTCCTTGTTTTTTGCTAGACCAAGACACCAAAGCATCACCCAAAAATACACAATAACCACTAACTGACCTTCTATCAACAATATCAGTGGCCCAATCTGCATCAGAAAAACCAGTGAGTGAAAGATCACAAGAAGGTTTAATATGTAAGCATAAATCAACTGAACCCTTCAAGTATCTCAAGGTGCATTTTGCCTTCAGCCAATCCACTGTACTAGGAGTACTCAAACGTTGGCTTAAGTGATTTACAGCATAGGAAATATCCGGCCGAGTATTAGTCAAATACTGCAGACAACCAACCAGCCCTCTGTAAAGAGAAGGATTGACAAGAGGTTCTTCTTTAATCTTCGGAGAGTGTTTACCAAGAGTCAAAGGAGTTGAACAAGGAGAAGAATCCTGCATATTAAACTTTTCCAATAGATCAGTCACATATTTCCTTTGACTGAGATAAATCCCCCTATCATTCCTTATGACCTCAATGCCCAAGAAAAAATGAACATCTCCCAAATCTTTCAAGGAGAAAACATCACTCAATCTTTTTATAAAAACAGCAACAAGATCTTTGTTATCTCCAGTAATAAGCATATCATCTACATACACTAACACAATTATAACATGAATTTTAGTGTGCAGAACAAACAAGGAATGGTCAGACTTGGTATGTTGAAAACCCCACTGAACCAAAGTATCTCTCAGCTTGTCATACCAAGCCCTTGGGGCTTGTTTAAGCCCATAAATAGCTTTCTTTAATCTGCAGACATGGTCAGGATACTTGATATCTTCAAAATGTTTAGGTTGTTTCATAAAAACAGGTTCTTTAAGATTGCCATTTAAGAAGGCATTATCTATATCAATTTGCCTTATATTCCAGTTTAGAGAAACAGCAATGGTTAGTATTACCCTTACTGTTGCTAGCTTAGCAACAGGGCTGAAGGTTTCACCCACACAAAGGCTAGGATCTTGCTGAAACCCCTTTGCTACCAACCTTGCCTTGTGCTTTTGAACTTTCCCATCTGTTGCAATTTTGGTTTTGAAGACCCATTTGCAGTCTACTGTACTCTGCCCATTATAGGGAACTAGTTCCCAAGTTTCATTTTTCTTCAAGGCTTCAAGTTCGGCTTCCATGGCTTTCTTCCAGTGTTCTTCCTTGTAGGCTTCGGCAGCGTTACAGGGTTCTTTATCCCTGTTGTGCAACTTAATTAAAGCCACGTAGGGTGATTTTTGCTGGATAGGTCCACTTTTCAGCCTAGTTATCATCGGATGAGTAGAGATAGGTCTGTCATTTCTGTTTTGAATATTTTGATCAGTCGGTGCTATCTCTTCAATTCTATTTCCTCTGCTGTTATCTCCAGTATTAGTCTCTGATATTTCTGAATTATCAGCATTATCTTCAGAAGTCTCATGGTAACCTTTCTCAAGATCCTGTACAGAAGTAGTACCCAAGTTAGTATCATTTTCACAGTAAGAGGGTATAGGAACCAGATGAACAATCTCTTTTGTTTCTTGTGGTTTCTTGATATTCAAAAAACCATACTTAAAGGGAAATTCAAACTCATTGAAGGTCACATGTCTGGAGATGTAGATTCTTCCTGTTGAGGATAAGCATGTGTAACCCTTGTGGTCAGAACTAGGACCAAGATAAACGCATTTGACTGAATGGAAACTCAACTTATGTTGGTTATAAGGTCTTAGGTAAGGAAAGCAGGAGCATCCAAATACTTTTAATTCTTTAAAGACTGGCTTCTTTTTTAACAGCACATAATAAGGGATTTCACCTTGTAAGGCAGAGGTTGGAAGTAGATTGATTAAATTTGCAGCAGTTTGGAAGGCATCATACCAATAACACATAGGTGTGTTGGCTTGAGCTATCATACTCATCCTCATTTCAACAATTTGGCGATGTTTTCTCTCTACTCTCCCATTTTGAACTGAAGTATATGGGCAGGAGTATCTCATGACAATTCCACTGTTCAACAGTTTTCTTGAATTGAATAAATGCTTGAACAGCATCCCCTTTATTTTTCAATGGATATACCCATAGAAATCTACTGTGATCATCTAAGAAGGAAATATAATATTTATAGCCAGACCTAGAACATGTAGGTGCAGGACCCCAAAGGTCTGTATGCAGAAGATCAAGGGGTTTGTCTGCTCTAGACTGAGATTTCTTGAAAGGTAGGGCTTGCATTTTACCAATTTTACATGCATCACAAAAAAATTCAACTTTATTTATCAATTTTGACATGTTACAATCTTTGAGAACTTGATTTAAAATTTGTTCAGAAGGATGACCCAGCCGTCTGTGCCAAAGTTCCTTTTCTTGACTTCTTCCATCTTTCTTGGATAGGAAACACTTCATAGTAGAGACTCCCTTAATTTTGTATAGACCATCAGTTAATACCCCTTGCATTAGTATCTTTCCCGTTGTCTTGTCCTTCACCATACAACCAAAAGAATCAAAACTCACAGAAACATTATTATCAGCAAACAACTGAGAGATGCTAATGAGATTTTTATTTATTTTGGGCACTAGTAGGAGTTCATTTAACTTTAGAGAGGTATCTTCAATCCCAATCTTGCCAATTTTTTCCACTGAAACTTTTTCTCCATTTCCAACAATCAGATGAGTTTTCTGGGATGAAGTTTTACCTTGTTCAACCACTGATGGGTCATTTGTGACATGGTTTGAGGCTCCGCTGTCTAGGTACCAGTCTTGATTTTCAAGATTGTCTTGAGTGATAAGATAGGCTGAGTGAGAGGAATTTGCATCCTTGCTATTTTCTGAATTTACTGTTGTAGACACCCCAGAGAAATTTTGATCAAATCTATAGAAGCAATTCATGACAATGTGTCCTACCTTTCCACAGAGTTGGCATGTGGGCCGTCCACCTTGTCTGCCATTTCCATTTTGTCTGCCTCCTCCACGGTTATTGAATCTGCCTCTGCCACGTCCCCTCCAATTTTGATTGAAATTGGAGGCATTCTTGGGTTTATTTGTAATAACATTGGCACTCGGTGATCCATACAAACTGAAGGAGGACCACTGTTCAAGTCGACTTTCATAGGTCATCAGCGAAGTTTGAAGATCGACCCAGGTGAGAGAAGATCGTTCGCCTAATTGAACAACAACAGGTCCATATTCTGAGTCGAGTCCTGCGAGTGTCTGGGTGATTAAGTCATCGTTCGACAGCGGGCATCCAGCCATTTGTAGGTTATCGGCCAATTCCTTCGTTTTTCGAAGGTATTCATCCATTTTCGAGCCTCCCTTCCGTAGTCGTTGAAGTTCACTTTTGTAGAGCGAGATACATGCCCGATTCTAAGATCCCGAGTAGTCTTTGACAGCTTTCCATAATTCTTGTGAAGTTTGCACCCAAGAACTTGGGAAATAACCTCTGGCGTCATGTTATTCTATTGTATAGCCATCCTAATAGCATCTGGTCTTGAGTGACCCATTCTTCAAATCTTGGGTTGACAATCCGCTCGTTTCCTTCGAAGAGGAAAACTTCTGGGCATGGGTTAGTTCCAAGGACATACCCATCCATCTTGATTCCACGTATCATTGGTAGAACCAAGGAACTCCACATCAGGTAGTTATTGCGATCGAGTTTGACTGAGCACCCTTGACTAAAAGTCGACAAGTATGGGCTTGCTCTATTCTGGTTCGAGAGAGAAGAATTCAGTTCGGCTGAATTGTTTGTGGAGCGAGTGGAGGCAGAGGAATATTGGTCCATTGCACAGCCCAGAACCGTTAACGTCGCTCTGATACCAAGAGAAACTTTCTAGGAGATAATATGAAACTACCGAGAGCAAGAGAAACACACCAGAGAAGAATGAATAATACTTCTGTATATTAATGAACCAAATACAGAACGTATTTATAGAACAAACCCAAAACTGAAGCAACAGACAGAAAACAAACAACTAACTAACGAAAACAAGAAAGTACAAGAACCCAACAACACAAGACAAGAACAACAAGACACAGCAACAGAACACATTATTTAACTATACTTACTCTGAGTGCACTAAATGTAATTCTTTCTTAACCTACAAGACTTTTTCAATTCGTGATACCTCTTAACAATAGCATATTGCTTGGAAATGCCAAGTAAAATAACATGTTGGCTGAGGAATGAAAAGATTACAAGATACTGCATGAGTAAGATCAAGTCAAAATGAATTAAACACCAGATATTGTCTTCTAAGTGAATAAAAAGTACATACTGCAATGTAATTTCCAGATCCAGGATTATATTTGACACAACATATGTTTGCTTTCATGTCTATGTTAAGGACACTAGCTTCCTGCTTTGTGCACCAAACTTTAACCTGTTCATTAAAAAGGCAAACATTAAAGTTGGTTTGTTCAACCTTAAATATACAATTCAAAGAACAAGAAGATTTAGAGAAATCAACATTTAATCATTTAAAAAACATATTTTCTGGTGGCAGGAAATTTCTTTGTTAGTATAAAACAATAACAACACAAGCCAAACAACTGAGTCTGATTAAATAAATATATATATATATATTTCCTCCTGCTATTCCTCAAATTCCCCTAAGCCAAACAATTGAGTCCCTATAAAGCATAAGATCACTATAGCTTGGATAGGATTAAAATCTCTACCTCCAAATAGCACTTTACTTGCATGTCCATACCATCTGAAACAAATAACCATATGTTCTTACATTGCGAGGTGGCCTGGGATATTTGAAATAGATTGTTTGGTCTCTTCGATGAGAATTGAGTTTTCCCAAATGACCTTAATGCTCTTCTTGTGACTAATTTTACCAACTTTGGTTATAGGAAGGAGAACAAAATTTCGTAAAAAGCAACTAGCTATGGTCACAATTGTGTGGTGTTTTTAATGATCAGTCTTTGCCTTGACACTTGTTATGGGAATGAATTCGCTAGGTTGCTTCACTTTAGGTTTCAGCTAATGGGATGTTTAAGGGGGTGCCTTCTACAGATTTTTATAGGGATTGGAGGGTTTTATTGTATTAGCCTTGTTTAGGGGCTTTGAGGAGAGATTTTTTGTTTCGGCTATCTTTTCTTAGGAGGACCTATTGTCCTCCCTTTCTCTTTTTTATTTTTCTTTTTCCTTTGTATCTCTTTCTTCTCAGTAATAATATTCTTTTTCTACCAAAAAAAAAAAAAAGAAATCATGCAAGCTTTTTTTCTTTCTTTTTTTCCCATTTACATCAAACACATTAGGACAGGAGCCAAGGACAGAAAGATAATAAATAGCCTATGAGAGTTTCTTGTCAATTCCCCAACAATCAAGGTCAAGAGCACTTTTATAAAACAACAGTGACAAACTGATAGAGCCCAGTAGTCTACAACCTTAAACTCACTGAATAATAATGATTTTATTGAATGAAAAGGAAACACCAATACCAGTGGGGTAATGGTGTGAATTATGGAAAAGAAATAACAAAGAAATAAACCACAGTTCAACAGTAAACTATCAGAACAGCAAAGGAATTGCAGAAAACACAGTGACAGCGATAAACACACACAGAAGATAATTTCTAGACTTTCGAGAGGTCTAGAGCTCTCCCATTCCAACTCCAAAACCATCCATAACCCCTACTCTCCCTCCACAGGCTATTTTACCATCCTCATGCCAACTCATCAGTTAGTTACGCCTTTCTCTCTCTCTCTTCCACCTGATCATTCTCCACCACTGTCACACTCTTCTTACCACTCGGACCATTCCTTCTTTTATAGTACTTAAGGGTCTCGGGCCCAACACAAACCTACACAAGCGAGGACTGAGAAGGTATATAACAAGGCAAGCATAAGTAAAGTTAGCCCAAGCACAATGCATAAAAAAAAAAAAAAAATAGTGAACTCTTACATACATTTTAATATTAAGAATTATACAATGAAGATAGTTTTATCATTTATAATTCAGAAGGAATTGTGTCAACCAAATTGGAAAGGCACCAGAAATTACACAAGCAAGCCATGGAGAGATTGTCATGAACTTAAGCAGAATGTTCTGGATTACCTTACAATCATCACTGCCAGAGACAAGCATAGAAGGATCAGTTCTTGAAAAATCAACACTCCATGCACGTTTTTCATGTTCTTCATATTCCATTATACTCTGCCAAAGGAAAAAAATACACAGGTAAAAAAAAAATGACGTGTTATACAAAGAATATGACAATCAAAAATTGACTTAGTCAAATAAAACAGACCACAATGAATTCAAAACTTACCTGCCGAGTGGTTACATCCCAAACAGTTACAATTCCTTCATAATCACTACTAGCTATGTGGTTCTTAGAATATTTATTCCAACTCAAGCAACTAAGTTTTGAGCGTGTAGATAACTCCACAACTGGACAGTGTGCATCCGCAGGTTCATTAACAACCTGGAAAGCAATAGCACACAAAATGATCATCCTCATATTCATGTAAGTTGCTGACCTGACATCATAACCACAGAAAGGAAGCCCTTGCCATTAATTTGAATACCAAATCCCCCAGCGATCTTGTGTATAGTTGACGCAAAATAACACAACACACACTGATGTTTCTATTGCAAGATACATAAATAGCCATCCAACAATCACTAGAGCACAGGTTTATTGCCTTTGACATATAGGGGAACTATGTTATAATTTATAAACTTAAGATATAAAACAAATTTAACATAGAATATTGTGAACCAAGTAATTTCCAGGTGATAGCTGAATAGTTCGATTACTCAGGTCCTGTTCTCTATTTCTAGAATATTGTGAACCAAGTAATTTCCAGGTGATAGCTGAATAGTTCGATTACTCAGGTCCTGTTCTCTATTTCTTAAGTTTTACCATTTTGCATATAACAATATACTCTACCATCTGATCAATGGCTAGACGAAGTTGAAATAATCACCAACGTAACATATCAATCAAGATAGCAAATAATTAAAACAAAATAAGAAAAATTAAAAAAAAAAGCCCATCTTACCGAAGAGAAGTCAAAAACTTTTATGCGTCGGGAAACTCCAGCAGTAGCAAACAACTCATCATCACGGTCAAACTCAATGCTGGAATAAGACAAAGTAAACTCAATAACTAGATAAATATAGTAATCAAATTTTAAACAAAATACATAAATATGTGACAGTGACATGATGAACATCTCATTCTATCAGTGCAGTTTATGCTGTCTCACTCTTTAAATTAAGATAACAATGAAAAAGATGGAAAGCACATCAGCTACCAAAAAAAAAAATAAGAGTACAGACTTGCCATAGCACCTAACATTCTGATGTCAGTGTTTGCACAGGACCTAGTCAAGGGACGACTCAAGGGGAAATCCTCTTTTCCCTTGCTTGAATTTCTTCCCTTCTTGAACCTTATTGTGACTGATTGAGAGAAAACTCTAATGTTTCTGATTGAAATATCTGATGCCTTTCTTATTCACTTCTAGCCTTTTAAATAGGCAAGATACACAGAGTAGTTTGGGAAACAAATAAAAGAGGAATCAGCTACTACTGATTCCCTTACAAATCATAATCTTTCCTAAAGGAAAACCTTCCTAAAATGAAAGTCAAACAATTACTAAAAATAAAGCTTGCCAAATCAGAGATGATTCTCCTAATTAAGACAATTATTTCAGAATCAAAGATGATTCTCCTAATTAAGGCAATTATTGGAATTAAGAATTTCCTATTCTGCTCTTCCATCTTTCTCCTTCATTCCCTTTCTCATATCACATTCTCATTTCCACATAGTTTTTTGTAGTGACTTGCGCACATATAATGTGGGGGTAACAGTAAGACCATGTAATATTGTCACAATACCAGAAGGCCCAGCCCAAATAATTTGATAATCATAGATATGGAAACAATGCCATCACATAATAAATTTATATAGATGTATTCTCCTTTTACACAAAGCTATGGCATAAATATAATGTCACAAAATAAAAGCTACCTTTCCCTTAACATCTAAGACAATAAGAGAGTACCTCACAAATAATTTAAATACTAAAATTTCCCAAATACAACATCCAAAGTTTCTCCCATCATGTGAATTAAAATACTATAATTTCCCAAATGCAACATCAGTCTCTCACATCACGTGAATTAGAATACTAAAATTCGCCTAATACAACATCCAAGTCTCTCACATCACATGCCCTTCATAAGTTGAAAGAGACTAGAATGAACAAAAAGGTATTACTTTTTGTGAAACTAAAGAAAATAATAGGGAAAGTAAAAGAGAAAGGAGAAATTGAGACAAGAGAATATAGGTTTTTCTCATTCAACTTGGACGCAACAATCCTTCTACATGGCCTCTATTTATAGGGCTCCAATCATAATACCAATTTCATAGGTTATAAAGCATAAATATGAAAATTTAGTCCTCCTAATTACACAACTTAATTTCTTTTGGGGGTTATAAGATATATTCTCATAAATCCTTGGGGGTTTGGGGAGGTGTACAGACATCCACTTTATGATTATATTTACAACATTTTACCCCTTTTCTTCCAATCCAAAATTTGTAACAAGTACGAAGTGTGTGCTATACTGTTGGGCCTCCAATTAAGAAGCAATATCATAGAAGAAAACAGTCTGAGGGGGCAAATGAGCCTAAGGACCAATCACCAAATAACATATATTCTGGGGAAAAGCAAAAAAGGTGAGCTGGCAGAGGAGAGAGAAATACCCAACTAACCTAAAACAGAGGGACGCGGGGGGGTTTATGGGCAGCTTTGTACATTTGAGGGTTCAAGTAAAAGTTCAGGGTTTTGGTGGGAGAGTGCTACCCGCTCGAATGCTAGCTATGTGTTTGTTTTCCTTTTCATGTTTCATCATTTTTTGTGACTGTGTTGTGAGTGCTGTTAGTATGTCTCTGTTATTCAGTGTAATCCACTCCACCCCACTGGTACAGGTTAAGTATTAATACGAGAGTATCTTCAGTATTCTGTGCTGGTTTTATTGTATCTTTCATTGTGTTTGTTCCTCAGTGTTCAGCACAGGGTTCCATTATATACATATCAGGTCTATGTTGGCCAGTGTTGACAAGGCATCATGTCAGCTAAAAAACTCTACCAGCATTGTATCAGGTTCAGGCTAGATAATTTCTCTCTCGGCCTGAACAAAGGGAAGGGGGATATTTAGTGTAAAAGGGAAATGAACAAAGGCTTGTTCTCATGGTTATCAAGATTGCAAGTAAGATCGTAAAATTGTAAGATCTTATGATCCTACTTCCTAAATTGATAGGATCGTGACCAAGATTGTAAGACCGTAGGGTCATGCCATCCTACCTGATCCTAGAAGACTGCATATATTTTTATTTTTGTTCCTTATTTGACTCAAATACACCTTTTTGAAGACCAAAACGAAACTTTTTAGTTGATATTAAGTAATCTCTATTCTATAATGTAACTTATCAATTTCTTATTTCTTGTGTGTCCTGACTATTATTTTTCTTGAAATTTGTTAGATGGACTTGATTCTTGAATGTGTCTAAGTTTAGTGGATCAGTATTATGTTTTCGTGAGTATTATTGTTTTGGTAACTTACAGTTGTGTTTACATAAGAGGTGACTTTTGCAACTTATAACTGATTTATTAAAGTATGATGAAAGTTTGATGAATTTCCGCTTATCTAAGAATTTTATGTCACTAAATATTTTTTATCATAAGAGGTAGGATCTCAAGTTCCTCAATCTAATCTTACAATTCAATCATTTTACCTCTTGACAGATCTTATGTAAGTTCTCGATCTTGACAACCTTCTTTGCTCTTCGATCAAATTGTTTACTATTGATGTGGGGGAGGAAGGAAAATAGGCATTGCTAGAGTAATATTGAACATGGGATGGTTCATGAATACTATAATGTCTCAAAAGGAACAAGTTTGTTGGCTCGTTTCTCTCTTCATTTGGATCAGGAGGTCTATAGCTTACTCAGACGGTCTAAGCATGTGGAGCAGCATAGTTCAACTCCAATGTATTGCAAATCTGACTGAAATCCAACTCCTAATCAGGCACTCAAGGTTACTTTGATACTGAATCTTCTACTAGACAAAATGAATCCTTCCACTGATCTTTTTCCTTCCAATTTCTTGGTAGAAGAGGGATAGATCATATACTCAGCATCCCATTGCCTAACATATTTCATATAAGTTGTCTCCATACATGTCCTTTTTTGCTAGTCTAGGCATACCAAACTGTATAGAGGAAGCACTTCAAAATCCAATTTTGTAAATAAGGAGTTTAATGCTCTGAAGAAGAATGGTACTTGGGCTGCAAATCTTGATTGGAAACTTCATCAACTATATGTCAACAATACATTTCTAAATAGGAATCTCAAAGAAATTTACATGGAGATACCTCCTAGTTTCAAAAACCCAATAACTCTCATCCAGTATGCAAGCTCCAAAAGTTTCTTTAAGAGCTTAAAAAATCTCCCAAGAGCTAGGTTTGAAAGATTTACCAAGGCTATTAAGAAGTTGAGATACACTGATAGGTACCCATAGTGGATTTCTGTTAAGGGGTAATTAGGGAATTTCTAGAGGGGGTGAGTTTGTTATAAATAGGGGAGAGGGAGTGTGAGTGGGTAGGCTGAATTTTGTGTCAGATAGTAAGAACATTTGCTCTGGTGTTTTGTGGGCAAAATACATTGGTGGCCAAGTTTTTCTGTAGGAGCTTTAGCTTTGGGGGAAGATTGCTCTGTAATCCTTCTTTGGTTTTTGTAGAATTTCATTTACACTAAAATTGTAAAATAAAATTAGAGAGAGAAAGCGAAGGAAGAGTGATAGAGAGAATGGACGCAATGAACTACATTGTTGAGTTGTTTTTGATACAAGAAGTTAGGATTTATATAGGCCTAGCTAACGCAAATAAAGGAGTAAATTAAGGTTAATTTAAGGAAGAAAACAAGGATAAAAATAAGGAGGAAAATCCTCTTACAAATCAATCAAGCATTAAATATGATAATTCTACATCCCCCCTCAAGCTGGATTGTTATACAATCCTAGCTTGGAGTTGATTTTGCTGAGATGAATCTTGGAAGAGTAGGATATAATTGAAACTGTAGTGAGTTGAAACACCAGGTGATTCTAGAGGCACAACTGAGAGAGATGGCCGGCAGTGCTTCGATCGACAAGGAAATGCCCGAGACGATGAGCCAAGGTGAAAGATGTGGAGAGTTGAAACACCAGGTGAATTCTTGGGAGATTGGGCCACTACTGAAGTTGTGGAGGAGTAGGAACCCCTTAAAGGTGATTCCAGAGACACAACTGAGAGAGAGAGTGAACCCCTGAGAGCCCCCAGAGTACTTTAGCACTGCCAATCATCTTCCAATGTTCTGTATTTGGGATCATTAGCCTTTAGAGGAGCTGCAGTTTCCAGAGATGGTCACAGCCATTGAAAGATATTGTTAAGAGACAATACTCTACTTAGAGAATTCTGAACAACACTGAAGCTTCAAAAGAGCTGCAATGGCATCAAAATCTCCCCTGGTTGATAAAGAACACACGAACAGGTGCCCAAACAGACATAACAATGATTGGGTAATGCTCTACGGTGGCCGGAGACTGTTTCTGTGAAAACCGATGGTGGAGGAACAGCTTCACGCTCTCACGCGCCGACGCGTGGAAGACGTGGCTGAAGGGGACGGAAGGCACATGTGAGGTCCAGTGAATCTCCAGTCAGTGAGGATATGACGGCGACGAGGTTTAAAGGCTAATCCTAGGGTGGTCTAGCCAAGACAGAGACTTTGCAAGGTTGGAGGAGGTTCTAGGCGTTACCACAACAGACCAATAGAAAGAGAAAACTAAAGAATCAGAATAATGGCTCTAATACCATATAGAATTTCATTCACACTAAAATCTCAAATTGTAAAATAAAATTAGAGAGAGAAAGAGAAGAAAAAGAGATAGAGAGAATGGACACAATGAACTACATTGTTAAGTTGTTTTTGATACAAGGAGAAGCTAGGACTTGTATAGGCCTAGCTAAGGCAAATAAAGGAGTAAATTAAGGTTCATTTAAGGAAGAAAACAAGGATAAAAATAAGGAGGAAAATCCTCTTACAAATCAATCAAGCATTAAATATGATAATTCTACAGTTTTGAATAATACAGTGTTATTTCGGTGTTATTTCTTTGGTTTCCGTCAGGGGTCTGACCTACCGGATTATTCGAGGGGAGCCAGTATCTTTAATGTGTCACCCAAAATGTTAGACAAAAGATGGGAAGAAAGACAGAGAGAATTGAAACAATTCATTATAGATGAGTTCAACCAAGTGCTGGAGAAGAAACCTATGGATGGTACTGTGTCAGACTAATTCGTGTACATCAGGAATGAGCTTGTTGACAAGAGCTACAACAAAATCACGCTCGATTGGAGGGGGAGCTTCTATGGGTGTAGTTTCGTCATAGGCGAACAATGGCGGAGGACCAGTGCCGACGATGGCAGCCCAAGAAACGGTGACGAGGTGGGTTGAAGGTGATCGAAGAGGGACTCTGAAGAAAAACAGAGGTCTTTGACATTTGTCTTACTCGAAGCTCTTGAGGCTAAAAGGAGACGATGAGGAAGACAATCCTGTCGCCAGAAGCAAAGGTAGGTTATTTGGGCCATCATGGGTCAGCTTAGTCCAAAACAATGCGTTTTTGTCCATTTGGGGTGGCCGAATTAGTTCAGGAACACAGAATGGGTCAAAAACTTTGGCTGGAGCTTCGATTGGGTCTTCACACAGCATGAGCTCACGTTCAACTTCTTCTACACAGACAACAGTGAGAAGACCCGAGGTTGAACAAAGATTGACGACAGACAAGCATAGAGGCATGAAACATCTTCCCTCTGCTGAATTGATGGAGAGGTAAGCTAAGGGGCTCTATTTTAGGTGTGGAGAGAAGTACCATCTATTGCATCGCTGTAATAATAGGAAACCTGCGATTGGTGAATTTAAGAGATGAGAAGGTGAATGGGTAAGGTAATGGCCATCAAAGTAGAAGAAGAATTGTCTGACAATGTGTTGGAATGCAAGACAGTAGGCGTGTTGGTTTTTCTAAATGAAGAGCCCTCAGGGGTGGTTTCAACTTTGGAATTGCAAATTCATGAGTCTCACAAGATGGCTTGTGATGTTGAGGCTGCAATCGTGGTGTGGCTGCCGCAGAAGGAAGACGGTGTTGAATGGATTAAATCTTTGAAATGGGACCAAGACACAGGTCAAGTCATGCATAATGGTCTGGGCCTGGGGATGCATTTTCTGATTGACCCCAAACGCGCATTTGGTTAGGGCTCAATCTCGCATGTCTGGAATAAGGCTTCTGATGGGCTCTTATGCAGAGCTGATGGAAAGGACGAAGCTCTTTTGTTATTTCCTTTGCTAGGAAGAAATGGAATAGGTTGATTTGTTCTTTTTTATTTTTATTTTTTTCAATTCTAGCCTTGGGTACAAGGCTGATCTTGAGGGGGGAGTATTGATAGGTACCCATACTGGATTTCTGTTAAGGGATAATTAGGGAATTTCTAGATTGGGGAGTTTGTTATAAATAGGGGAGAGGGAGTACGAGTGGGTAGGCTGAATTGTGTCAGATAGTAAGAGCATTTGCTCTGGTGTTTTGTGGGCAGAATACCTTGGTGGCAAGGTTTTTTTGTAGGAGCTTTAGCTGTAGGGGAGGATTTCTCTGTAATCCTTCATTGGTTTTGAATAGTGCAGTGTTATTTTGGTGTTATTTGTATAATTATAGAGCTTTAGCTATAGGGGAGGATTGCTCTGTAATCCTTCATTGGTTTTGAATAATACAGTGTTATTTCGGTGTCATTTCTCTGGTTTCTATCATACACACAATGTTAGACAAACTACACCTAGTTCACCAAAAATTCTCAAGGTGACAAGATCATTGTTCTTATTGTTTATGTGGATCACATAATGTTACATGGAATCATGAGGAGGAAGTAATTCATTTGAAGGGAATCTTCAGCAAAGAATTTGAAGTTAAGGACCTTAAAATAGTTCCTGAGAATGGAGGTGGCCTGGTCAACAAAAGGGACCTCGACCTCAGGAAAATATACCTTGGATCTTTTGAAGGAAACCGAAATTTTGAGATGTAAGCTTGCTAACACTCCAATGGACTCATCTAGTAAAATCAGTTCAAATAAGAACTTTGCTCCATTTGATTAAGGAAGATATCAAAGGTTAGTTGGAAAACTCGCATATCTCTCTTATAGGAGGCTGGGTATCAATTTTGTTGTAAGTGTGGCTAGTCAGTTCATGAATGGTCCTACCAAAGAGCATCTTGACGCTATCAACCGGATTGTAAGGAACCTTATAATGACACCAAGGAAGTGCCTGATTTTTAAGAAGGGGACCAACAAAAGTCTTGAAGTTTTCTCAGACATGGATTGGGTTGTATCTAACTAATAGAAGATTAACCTAAAGTTATTGTACCTATGTATGGGGAAATCTAATTGCCTAGAGAAGCAAGAAACAATCGGTCATAGCCTGAAGCAATGCCAAAGCCAAATTTCAAGCTATGGGACATGGGATACGTGAAGAATATAGCTTGAAAGAGTTCTTGAAGAACTTCAGCTTCCTAGTTCACATCTATGAAACTATTTTGTGACAACCAAGCCACTATTCAAATAGCTAAGAACCCAGTTTATCACAACATGACTAAGCATGTGGAGATTGATTAACTGCTTATCAAGGAGAAAATAGAAAAAAGAGTTGTAGAGGTAAAGTACACTCCTACACAAGCAATGTGCAAACATCTTAACAAAAGCCATTCCAAGAACTATTACAGTCCCTTGTAAGTGATCTTGTTATGGGTCTTGCTACAATAAAGTCAGACAAGGAAAGAGAAAAGAATTTCTGTTTGTTCTTCTTTCTGCCTATCTTTTTGGCTTAAAATTAGATAGAGAGCCACCTATCTCTCAGTGAAAACTCACCACTTTGATAATAATTCTAATATGATATCTCCATTAATTTTAGAAAGGTTTAAATACAATCTAAAAGACATAACTTCCCTTAACTAGCACCACTTCATTAAAACATGGGAGAGTGGCAGAAAACTAATCCTAGTAACTACCCACTTAAACTAAAATACATTAAAATATAAATAAACATAATAAATATGAAAATTAAAACAACTAAATACAAATAAAAGAATACTGCACATGCAGTATAGCAGCATTTATAATGGTTACTAACATTAGTCCCCCCTGGAATTAACGCTTATCCTCAAGTGTGTGGTGCCACAAGTGCATTTGAAAGTTTGTGCTGGTCATGTTCTTCTAATTCATCATCAGCAGCCAATTCTAAGACAAATAATTTCTTGCATCGATGGCCTTTACTGAATGGTTCATCACAATTAAAACATAGTCCTTGCAATCTTCTTTCTTCCACTTCAGACCTAGATAATTGCTTAATAAATTTAGGTCTGGCAAACTGTTGTGGTAATGGATCTAGAGGTCTGGGTTCTTTGGGGCCTAATGAACCAAGAGAATAATGATTATTGCGTTCATACAATCAAGAAAGGCTCATTGCCATTGCAAGGTCTATAGATTGTGCAACTCCACCTCTACAGCAATATAATCTTCCAGGCCACTAATGTAATCTTCTGGTCTTGCGTCAATGATCTGGCTCTTGAAGCCAGTTGTTCAAATTGTTCTTGATACTCCACGACTGCTCCTTTTTGTTGCACTTTTGATAATTCTCCTAATTTAAAGCTGCGTGTAGGAGGTCCAAACCTTAAGTTACAGTGATTTTTAAAGTCAACCCAAGTGAGATGGGGGGAATCTGTCTCCAACTAAATGAACCATGTCTGCGCATGTCCTTCCAAGTGATAAGAGGCCAAACCAACCTTCTCTTCCTCATTGATTTGTTGATGCTCGAAAAAGTGGGCACACCTGTTCAGCCAACCAAGAGGGTCTTCATTTCCACAGAAATTCGAAAAATCCAGTTTAACCAACTTGGGAACAACGATGCCAGTACAACTTGCCTCCACACGCTGTGTCAGTGGCCGCCAGTGATTGGGCCCACTTCGACTACCCCTATCGTCGCTTTCTGTGTGAGCGACATCCTTCCCTTTGTCCGTTCGAGCACCTCTGTCCTCGCGCCCCCTGTCCTCACTACCCAAAGACCTCTGTTGGCCTCCTTCGCCACCTTCTGGATGAGTTCCCCTATCCTAACTGTCTATGGACCTTTGTCGCTCCCCTGCGTCTCCTTCTATGGATGTGCGTATTGCAAGCTCCTTAGAGAGCGCTTCAATTCGCGAGTTCGTCTTCTTTCTCTCTGCTACGTTAATCCCTCTCTCTGTTGCGTTAATCTCTCTCTCTACTGTGTTCTTCGTTGTTTCCTCTTGCAGCATTCGCATTAGTTGAGTCATCTATTGCTGAAGCTGTTCCACAACCACCGGCTCTGATACCAACATGTTACGGTCCCTTGTGAGTGATCTAGTTATGGATCTTGCTGCAGTAAAGTCAGACAAGGAAAAAGAGGAGAATTTTTGTTTGTTCTTCTTTCTGCCTATCTTGTTGGCTCAAAATTAGAGAGATAACCAACCTATCTCTCAATGAAAACTCACCACTTTGATAATAATTCTAATATGATCTCTCCATTAATTTTAGAAAGGTTTAAATACAATCTAAAAGACATAACTTCCCTTAACTAGCACCACTTCCTTAAAACATGGGAGTGGCAGAAAACTAATCCTAGTAACTACCCACTTAAACTAAAATACATTAAAATATAAATAAACATAAAATATAAATAAACATAATAAATATGAAAATTAAAACAACTAAATACAAATAAAAGAATACTGCACATGCAGTATAGCAGCATTTATAATGGTTACTAACAAGAACATAGTTTGATAATCTGTTATCCAAGCTAGAAATGATTGACATCTACTACATAGCTTGAGGGGTATTGTGGAAATCTGATTAATTGATCTGATTGATTCCCTATTTATAGGTTAGTCAACTTCCATAGTTAATGTGTCAGTTATGTGTAAATATTCTAAAAAAATTTCTGTGTTCGTTAGATTTCATGGCCAAGATTCAATGAGGAACTTCCTCCCTCTGATCTCTCATTGTTTGTGTATATATAGAGATGATTACAAATTATCAGAGTGAGAAAAATAATTTCTCTTGCATGAAATTTATCATAAAATCACAACTATGGAGATGCAGTGCAACAGATATATACCAAACATTCTATATGCAATTGTGCAGAAACAGCTCACCTTGATACTATGTTGGCTGAATGAAAGAGGTCCCCATGCCTAAGTTCAGCAATGACCCTGAGTCGACTATTCCAAATGAAAAAGAAAAGGTCACAGGAAATTATTGTAACACTGACTTGGGGAAATAGTAATTGACATCAATACTAAATGTAAATAAAAGAAAGTATTGACATGAATACCTGTATTGTGTGAAAGTTGTCAAGACTGATTGAAAATCTGAAAGGCCAATGGTATAACCCTCTCTATTTATGACATTTTTATCTTTTTCTTGTTGGTTACGAGGCTTATCAGCTGAATGACGTCGCTTTTGTAGGTAACATTCTTGCAAGTCATTGAACTGCAGTCCAAGAAGTAAACAAAAAGGAAGTCAGATGTAAAAATAAAACCAGGTAAACAGATGCCAAGCTGGCAATATGAAAGACGTAAGTCAGCATATACCAATAATTCTTTCTTAAAATTTAAAAATATATGCCACAAGCTGATACATTCTGTAATCTGTGGTATCTGTTGTTATCCATATAGTTTTTAGTATCTATCCTTATCTATTTTTTATTTATTTAAATTTGTTCTGTCAATATTTTTTTTTGGACTATCTTGTTAAGTTATTTCAATCATTATTAGATTAGGATTAGATTAATTAGTTAGCCTTATCCTATTAATTATTTCTTCCAATCCTAATCGTATTAGGCTAAAATTTGATTTATTTTTTTTCTTAGTTGATTTAAGGATTGAGTGGCTGGATTGTGGCCTTCTTTCCCTTATTTATATTTGGACCATTCATGGAATAAACACAGTACACAGAATAAAAAGCATTACTTTTCTATAAAATCATCATGGTATCAGAGCCTTAAGAACCTAAAATTCATGCCAATGATGCAATTTGGCTCCATGAGAGCCTTTCAATCCTCTAGTCCAGACTCATCGTCTGAGTCCTCGACCCATTTGCCTCAAAACTCCCCTGGGTTTCCTTTCTTGGTTGCCGACAACTCCCCTTCAATGGTTGCTAGCCATCAATTTAATGGCCACAATTATTTGCACTGGTCAAAACATGCCTTAATGTTCATCATAGGATGTGGCAAGGAAGAATATCTCAATGGAGAAGCAATGGAACCTCCAAAGATGGACCCATCGTATAAAACATAGCATGCAAAAAATAATATGGTGATGTCTTGGCTGATATACTCAATAACCCTGGAGGTAGGTGCGAATTTCTTGTTATATGAAACTGCAAAAGATATTTGGGATGCCGTGAAAATCACATACTCATCTGCTGATAATAAAGCTGCTAAATTCCAGATTAAAGGTGCTACTCGAGAGTTGAAACAGGGAGATACTGATGTAACTCAGTACTAAAATAGTTTGAAAAGGTATTGGCAGTCACTAGACCTATATGAGGATCATAAGTGGAAGTCTCCTGAAGATGCTATGTAATATAAGAAGTTTGTGGAGGAAATTCGCATTTACACTCTCATCTTACATCTTTGAAGAAGTCTTCTCACAAGTTAAGTGGGAAGAAAGTGGACAACAACTCACTCATGGAACTCAACTGGCTACTGAAGCATCTGCCTTGGCTGCTCGGAACAATTTACCAGCTGACACACAATCAAAAAGAGGAGGAAAACCATAGTGTGACCATTGTCAAAAATCTGGACACACATGGGAAAAGTGCTGGAAAATCCATGGTAAACCTGCAAATTGGAGACCACAATCTCAAAGGCAGTCTCAAGGCCTCACAATGTCTGAAGAAACCACTCGAGAGACTACTAGCATTAATCCCAGTAACACTGAACTGCTAGACATGTTTAAGAAAATATTATCCAACCAAAAAAAAATCCTCTACCCCAGCAGTTGATACTGGAATGATGGCTCAAAAAGGCAATTCTTATATTACTCCTATCAAGCAAACCAATTCATGGAT
This sequence comes from Biancaea sappan, assembly GCA_037074585.1. Lineage (NCBI taxonomy): Eukaryota > Viridiplantae > Streptophyta > Magnoliopsida > Fabales > Fabaceae > Biancaea > Biancaea sappan. The sequence goes on along the minus strand of CM073494.1, from coordinate 52,940,797 downwards.
TGTTAACTGTAGTGCCATTGACCACATGACAGATAATTTTTCTCTTCTACATCATTTTATTCCTATTACACTCAGTTTTTGTTAAAATTACCAATGGAACTTTAGCTGAAATTCAAGGCACGGGTGTCGTACATATCTCTGAACAATTGATTATTAAAAATGTCCTCTTTGTGCCAACATTGAAGTGCAACTTGTTATCAGTTAGTAAGTTGACCAAGGAATTAAAATGCACTACTAACTTTGATACATATAGATTTCTTTCAAGATTTGGAGTCAGGGAAGAGGATTGGTAGTGTTAGGGAGTATGATTGACTCTACTGGCTTGAAGGACCCACAGAAACTAGTGCTGGTTTACCTTGGGTTATGACAGTTGAATCTGGAAAAGATATCTTGTTATGGCACTATAGGCTTGGCCATCCAAACTTCCATTACATGAAAAGATTGTACCCTTGTTCGATCAATAAAAATCCTTCTATTCTATGTGAAATTTGTGAATTATCCAAACACACCAAATCTGTTTATCCATCTCATACTCGTCAACCTTCAAAGCCTTTCTCTCTTATTCATAGTGATGTTTGGGGCCCATCTAAGATTAAGAGCATCTATCAATAAGCAACTCTTTATGTATCATATTTACCAAAAGATCTTGTTCAATGATTTCTTTAAGTGTCCTTCTTGATCTTCCTCAGCCTTTTTTCACAGTACTCAATACCATCTGCTCAACCCTCCTTATTTGCGCCTCCAGCTATCTTCTTTGAACATATCTAAACTACCTTAAACGATTTTCTACCATTTTCTCCTCAACAAGTACCACGCCAATTCTACTTCTTATACAACCATTACTCATATCTTTTCTTATATGACCACGTATTCATCTCAACATCCTCATTTTTGCTATCCCAATTTTTTATTCTTGTTGTCCTTTCTATGCCCAACATTCACTCCCATTTAATATTGTCGATCTTATAGCAGTTCAATCAAACTTCCCTTTAAGCTTATTAGGTACTTTCTGGTCACAAACAACTCCTGATGCCTTTCTCCATTTCAACTACCCAACTTGTATCCTATATATAACATTCTCATTAATTTCACCGTCATCTTGTATTACTGATCCCAAATACCTGAACTTTGACAGTTGTGGTATAACATAACCTCCAATTTTAACCTCCAACTCATTTCTAACTTGCCGCTTGTTAAATTTGTAGTGCATATATTCTGTCTTACTTCTGCTCAAACAAAAACCCTTCGATTCCAAAGTACATTTCCATAACTTAAATTTAGAGTTAATCTCTTCTCTTGATTCTGCCATGAGGACTATATCATCTGCAAAAATCATGCATTAGAGGATTTCTTCTTGGATGTGCTCCATTAGAACTTCTAAAACTATGTCAAACAAATAAGGGCTCAAAGTTAACCCCTAATGCTGACCAATCTCTGTAGGAAAGTCTTTCGTCTTCTATTCATACGTTCTCACACTAGTTGTTGCCTCCTCATACATATCTTTTATAGCTCTGATAACCACAACACAGACACCTTTCTTTCCCAAGGCTTTCCACAGCACTTCTCTTAGTATTCAATTGTAAGCTTTTTCCAGATCAATAAAAACTATATGCAAGTCTCTTTGTTTACTCAAATACTTTTCCATCAACCCTCTTAGTAGATAAATAACTTATATAGTAGACCACCTTGACATAAATCCAAATTGGTTCTTAGAAATACACGTCTCAATTCTTAATCTATGTTCAATCACTCTTTCCCATAATTTCACAGTATAGCTCATAAGTTTTATCCCTCAGTAGTTTGCTCAGTTCTGGATATTCCCTTTATTCTTGTATAAAAAGTCAAATTTTGTTCATCCTCTTGGGTTGTTAAATCTTCCATATTACTAGTTGAACCTACTCTGTCATTAAAATACTTGTAAAAGTAACCCTCCCATCTGTTTTTAATATTTTCATCTGTAACCAAAACTTTTCCTTCATCCTTAACATATCTTACCTGATCCAAATATCTTGATTTCCTTTCTATCTTCTTCGTAATTTTGTAAATCTTTCATTCCCCATTTTCGTCCTTAAATCCTTGTAGAACTCTTCAAACGCTTTAGCTCATGCTTTATTTATTGCTTTTTTAGTCTCCTTATTAGCCTCCGATACCTTTCCAATTTTTCATGTTATTGCACAAATATATAGCTTTAAAAAATTCTTTTATATTTAACCTTCTGTTGAACGTTCTCATTCCACCACCAAGATTCCTTATCTCTTAGTCCAAAACCTTCTCTTTTATATTTTGTGTTATTGAACAGAATAATTGATAATGGTAGGAAATTTTCTAACTCTAATCTTGACGCCTACCTCACTCATTATGGAATTATTCACCAAAACTCTTGAATAAATACACCCCCAACAAAATGGGGTTGCTGAGAGGAAAAAAAAAAAATTAGGCATTTATTAGACGTCGCTGGGTCTCTTCTTCTTGCCTCTAATACTCCTAAATGCTATTGGGGAGAGGCTATTTTGACAACCACTTATCAAATAAATAGAATGCCCTCAAAATTTTCGAATTCCATCTCTCGTTACAAAAAACTTTTTGAAGCCTACCCCATAAAACAGTACCTGTCCACGCTGCCTTTCAAAATTTTTGGGTGTACTGTTTTTGTTCACAATGACAATGGAGGAAAACTTGAACCCAAAGGAATAAAATGCATATTTGTCGAGTATTCATCTTTGAAAAAGGGTATAAATGCTACTCTCCTTCCCTAAAAATTTTTTTTATAACCATGGATGTTACCTTCTTTGAAAACCAAGTTTTTTATTACAAAACATCAATTCAGGGGGAGAACTTGGACACTCAACAAGAATGGTTGTATAGGAATGACTGTGACTCCCTGTTTTATGTCCCTAACTTTGTTGAACAGGTCACAGACAGTAACAACAACAGTCAAAAATCCCACCCCCAGAGAACCTGAACCTAAAACTTGCCCAAGTGCCATACAGGAAAAAGAAGTAAATGTCTACACCAGGAAGAAAAGTAATGTGACTGAGAATCAAGAAAACACACTCCTTGAGCAATGTCAATCCAATGCTCCTACTTCAAGTACTAAGGATCAAGAGGAGTTGGATTACCAATAGGCTTGAGGAAGGGGTAAGATCTTGTACAAAGCACCCGATTAGTAACTTCATATCATATCATAAATTGTCTCCCAAGTTACAGTGTGGTTTGTGCATAATGTTTCTAGTGAGAAAATTCCAGCAAATATCTATGAGGCAATGAAGAAACCAGTATGGTTGGCTGCTGTCCAAGAAGAATTAAGGGCATGTTAGGTATAGATTTGAGATTATGAAAGAAAATGGAATGGGAATGGGAATAGGAATAAGAAATAGAAAAGGAATGGGAATCTAAAAAATTTGTTTGGTATAATATGGAAATGATTGAAGAGAAATAAACTAATAGTGTTTGGTATGGTATTTAAAATGAAAAAAAGGAATGAATTAAAATGATTTTACCAAAATGACCTTTGATAAAAAGATAAATAGAAAAAGAAGTTGAATCCTATCGCAAATTGCCATCGAACTATCGCTGTTGTTGCCTTCGAGATTGCAGAAGTTGCTTGCCATGGTGGCCACCGATGCAGAGAAGTTGGTTGATGTTGCCTTCTATGGCCCTTGCTCCATCATTCTCTTCCCTCCTAGCCATTGCTCAACGCAAGTCAGAACACTCATCGGTGACAGAAGTGACGACGACGGTGAAGAAGCTCAGACTCGATGGCAACAAAAGCTCAAGCTTGGCGGTGATGAAAGAAGCTCATGCTTGACGGCGACGACGACAAAAGCTCATGCTTGAAAGTGACAACAACAGAAGCTCAAGCTTGACGGCAACAAAACCAGAAGCGACAGTAACATTAAAGAGAAGCACCAAGCACCGCCACACACGAACATAGATTTGAGAGATTCATAGGGGCATAATAATCTTTTCCCATCTAGTCCATTAGAATGGAATCCCATTCCATCAATTTTTTTATGGAAACCATCTGTACCAATTTGTTTCCATTCTTCATTCCATGTAATATCCATGAAATAAGTTGATACCAAACATGTTTCACAAGGAAATGGTGTGAGATTCCATTTCTTTTAATGGATACCAAACACCAACTAAAAACTCTTGAAAAAATAAAACATGGGAAATTGTTGATCTTCCCCCGAAAAGACCTTGGTCGGCTGCAAGTGGATATTTACAGTTAAATATAACACAGATAGCAATATTAATCGTCACAACGCAAGGCTTGTAGCCAAAGGGTTCACCCAAACCCACAGTATTGACTACCAAGAGACTTTTGCCCCAGTTGCAAAGTTTAATACAATCAAAGTTCTTCTATCTCTTGCTGCAAATTTAGATTGGCCACTCCATCAATTAGATGTGAAAAATTCCTTTCTAAATGGAGACCTTGAAGAGGGAGTGTACTAGAAGTAGCACCTTGCCTTAAACCAAAATTTGATTCTAACAAGGTATGTAGACTGTATAAATCCTTATATAGACTCAAACAGTCCCCTAGAGCCTGGTTTGAAAGGTTTACAGCAGTTGTAAAAAGGCAAGGATACACTCGGTGTCAAACTAACCATACCTTGTTTGTTAAGGAAGGTTCTAATGGAAAACTATTCTAATCGTCTATGTAGATGACATTGTTGTCACAGGAGACTTTTCTAATGAAGTTAACAGGTTCATCAACTGTCTTGCATCTGAATTTGAGGTGAAAAAACTCAGAAGCTTGAGATACTTTCTTGGTATGGAAGTAGCAAGAACAAAAGCTGGTATTTCCATATCTCAAAGAAAGTATATCCTAGATCTACTTGAGGACACTGATATGTTAGGGTGCAAGCCTACAAAAACTCCAATGGAAGCCAACTATAAGATGTGTCTCAAGGAAGAAAAACCCCTAGTTGACACTGGACAATATCAAAGACTTGTTGGCAAGTTAATATATCTATCTCATACTTGTCAAGACATTAGTTTCTCTGCGAGCGTAGTGAGTCAATTTATGAATAAGCCAAATGAAGAACATTTAGAAGCAGTGTACAAAATCTTAAGACATCTAAAAATGACCCCTGGCAAGGGGCTCTTTTTCAAAAAGGGTGCCCATAGGGGTGTGGAAGTATTCACAAATGCAGATTGGGCAGGGTCTGTGGTTGATAGAAGATCTACTATACGATATTGTACTTTTGTATGGGGAAATTTAGTTACTTGGAGGAGTAAGAAGCAACCGGTTGTTTCTAGAAGTAATGCTGAAGCAAAATTTCGTGCTTTGGCACTTGGCATTTGTGAAGGATTTTGGTTAAGTTGTCTTCTCGAAGAATTTGACTTAAGCACCACCATGCCCATAAAAGCCTACTGATAATATGGCTGCCATTGGAATAGCCAAGAATCCAATCCATCATGATCAAACAAAACATGTTGAAATTGATAGGCATTATATTAAAGAGAAAATTGAAGAAGGTATAATTGAATTGAATTATGTTCCCTCAAGATCACAAGTAGCAGATGCTTAACTAAATCTATTGCAAGGGTCAAGTTTGAAGAGTTGATATCCAAGCTAGGAATGATAAATATCTACTCCCCAGCTTGAGGGGGAGTGTTGTTATCCATATAGATTTCAGTATTTATCCTTATCTATTCTTTTATTTCAATTTATTCTATCATTTTTTTGGATTATCTTAAGTTATTTCAATCATAATTAGGTTAGGATTAGACTAGTTAGTTAGCCTTATCCTATTAATTATTTCTTCCAATCCTAATCAGATTAGGATAAAATTGTATGTATTTTTTATTTCCTAGCTTTTTAAGGATTGAGTGGCTGGATTGCGGCCTCCTTTCCCTTATTTATATTTGGACCATTCATGGAATAAACACAGTACGCAGAATAAAAAGTATTACTTTTCTATGAAAATCATCATTATCTGCTGAGCCTAATTTAGCTGTTGCTGAGTCAAATCCCTCATTTTAAGCTTCAGGGATATTTTTCAAGATTTGAAAGGTAGACCTTATTTTCCAAGAATTTGTATTAGTTACCCTAGTCATATGAATATAAGGCCTGAGTTCAGGTATATGAGAATTTCAGAATCCATATAGTTTGTTTCTTTGGGCAGTCTGATGGAATGCCATCCCAAAGTAGGATCCCAGATATTCTTCTTTGGCCCCTTCTGTTTAATCTGACTTCACTTCCTCTAAAGCCCTGTCCATATCTGCTTTCCTGGTCAGAGGCCTTAATGTATTCCTTTTTATACAACTCTGACTCATTCAATTTCATTTTTGTCTTGATCTCACTTAATCTCAAATCTAAAGTTGCTGTCTATGGACACAGTTCATAGCAACAAAGCAGTCTCCTCTCAGGAATCATTTGGCATCCTCTTGCTTAAAAAATAAGAACCATCTCTACCCCAACATGCTTTAACTAAAACTTCAACAAACCAAGTTTTCTATTCATTTCCTATAATTTAACTAATATTTTAGCTTTCTCAGATCCTAAATCCTTTGCTGTCATTCTAAATTTAGTAAAACTAAACAGCTTCAGCATTAACACCTTTTAAGTCTTTCCAAAGCTTAAGCACACTGATACATCAATCCTGAAATTTGTGAGAGCAAATATTATCACAAACCAAAAAAAGAAAAAAAAATAGTTCATCCTTGTACTGAGTTATCTGACAAAATTTTGCAGGCATTAGATTTAAATTTCATAAATCAGTTCATACGGAGAAAATTGTAAAACATAAGAAATCAAAATAACACATAAAGACACCAAAATTGAGACCAACATTACCTGTGCATGGACCCGCTTTTTTCTAACTAGAGCAAGACCGGATTGATTTATATATTGTGAGTCTGATCCAGCAATGGCATCTTTTCTCTGGACTCCTTGTGAGCTCACTTGGGGCTTTACATCAATTTTCTTAGGAAGACTCCCAGAAGACAAACCACCTCGCACATTTAGAGGACTAGACATATGGCCACTGCTGTTCTTATCCATTGATGAAGGCCATGATTTTCTTGCACCAGTCTCATCAAGCATCCGTAATTTCACAGAATACCGGTCTCTTGCAAGATACAACTCCATTCTATGTTTATCAACAGCACTTATGTCCTCTTTAATGAACTGGAGATCAGCTTGCACCTACAAACAAAACACCAGTTAATTACAATAATTAGCCATAAATATAACTAGCTCTGTCTGGATTGGAGTAACATAGACTCAGTAATGCACATGAATATATATATATATATATATATATATATATATAAGTCAGTAAGTAACAATCTTGTAAGAAATATATAGATACAAATTGCTGACAGCAAACCTCCTTCAACTCTTCAACTTTTTGCTTCCTTAAGCAATGCAAGAAGTCTAGCAATATCTGCATATTTCTCTCAGCCTCTTCTTGTTCCATTTTTCTTTTCTTCTCAGCAAGGAGTGACAAAAGGGTGTCTACCTCCTTAATTGTCACATCACAACCCTGTTTCAGGATTTAGAGGGAGAGAAAGATCATAATCCAGACAAAGCATAAATAAAATTGGTCTAAAGACCCCAAAAGAAGAATTATAGTAAACCACACTGCCTCCTAAGTAGTCTAGATTCGCTTTGTCCCTTTAAAGATTATAATATATCGGTATCAGGCAAATGCACTTTCTGAATTCCCCTTAGAACCATGACATACCAATTACCAACAAGGTGCCACATATCCACATTGGCATGACAAACTGAAAATTCTTTTAAAAGAGAATAAGTTGTAATGATGGCTTGTTAAATTGATAAAAAATCACAAATAAAACATAATCAATTATAAGATCTCAATGTGAATTTATATGTCACGTTAGCAAATAAATTTTCTCAAATAAAATTTGAGTAACAAAAGTAGAACAAAATTACAACCAACCTTTTGCAATGACAGCCGAAAATGTTCCACTGGGGAGGCAGTTTTTGATATTTGGCAAGCAGATGTCTTCTTTAGTAGCTACAAATGTGGTACAGAAACCGTATAACAATAAGCTGCATTTCGAAGTAGACTATTTCAAGATACTAATTATGTTCAAATCAGATATCAAGCTTTCACGCTTCACATTCCAAACAAAATGATGCTGTTAATTGAAGAACATTACAAATTGTGAATTAGAATGAAAATGAGGCTCCAGATACTGGTAATAACATCCATATCTGCACGAATAAAAACGAATATGAACAAAGACCTTCCCAATTGTTTTTCTACTTATTTTATGTTTTCTCTAGAATATCCACTAGTCCTAAATTGTTGACCCCATAGATGATTATTAACACCCTCCCTACAGGCTGAATTTTAAAAAACACAGATTTTAACTCTTAAATGTAGTTCCCGCTAATTACCCAAAGGACAATTTAAATCAGTAGAACCCAATTCACGTGAGCATGTTTAGTCTGCGTAACATACAGCTATTAGCAATTAAAATCCCAGACGAGCATATGACGAAGCAAAATCCATAAAAGAATCTCCGGGAACTGAGACAGACCTTATCAAGCAAGATATTAGGGAACAGCTGATTGCTGGTGAGGTAATGACCGCAACAAGGGCAATCACTCTTGTTGCGGAGGTGAGTGATGATGCACATGTAGCAGAAGCTGTGACCGCAAGCTGTGAGGAAGGCGTCCTTGATGATCTGCATGCAAATCGGGCACAAGAAATCTTTGTCCGGCTCAGACATGAAAGGCTCAGCCGTGAACGTGTTGCAGGCTGTGGTGGGGACTCCGGCGGGATCCGTGGCGGCTGATGCGGGAGACTTGGAGAGGTCGGATTTGATGGCGGGGACGAGAGGCCCCGCGGAGAGTTGGTCCATAGATTGGATTATCGTGGAGGAGTGGTGGTGGAGTCGGGAGAGAGAAGTGGGAAAAAGCGCTCGGACTGAGAGAGAGAGAGGGAGATCTGAGGAAGGAGGGAAGAGTGGGACCAGCGAATATTGGAGTGCGATTGTAAGGGCGAGAGGAGGCCACGAGACTGCTGTTCGTACAGGTTGATAACAGAAGCCACGTCATCGACTGCCGCAAATAAAAAGATTTTTTATTGTTTTTATTTTTAATTTAATTTTTAAAATATCAAGAATTAAAATTTAATTTTTAAAAGATTACATTTATTTTAATTTAATCTTTTATATTAATAAAACTATTTTTTCCTTATAGTGACATGGGACTAGAGATTTGGAATATTCATAGGCTCAATTTGTTTCGATTTTGAGTCTTAATTAAATTGAATCAAATTAATTGATTTTATAAAATTATAAACCTATTTAGTTTTAATTTTTGAGCTGTTTGGTTTGGTTTTGGAAGATTTTATTTACAATAATTTATTATTTTTAATTTTCATGAAATATATATAAATATAAGAAGAAAAAGATCAAATTAATTAAAAGAAAAGGATCAAATTAATTATAAAATATATATAAATAATTTTGTTCACATAGAAATATATAATATAATATTATATATATATAATATAATTTTTTATATATATAAAGTCGGTTCGGTTTGAATTTTAACTGAACCAAATTAAACAGATAACCAAACCAAACCAATTAAAATTTATATTTCAAAAATCGATATGGACCTCTTTTTTTTTAGTTTTTGGTTTGGTTTGGTTTTGATCACCCCTACTAAAGATGCTATTCTCATAGCTTCCAGCTACATTGTCTGATAATTAAGGACACATTTGGTATTCATTAATGCAATGATAAAGCAAGAGGGAATGTAGCAATGGCGCCTTTGGTAGCAATTATAGTGTTGGAATCCCTTTTCAATGAAATGCAAGAGGAGTCCAAGGATGTATCAATATTTACATCAAAAAAGTGATGCAATCCAATTTCTTTCCAGATAGTGAAATGTGTGTACCCCTTTTGCCCTTGGTCTATTCCTCTTTTCCTTATTTTGCATTTTTTATCAAAGAAGCCCGATTTAGAGGAGAGCGATGCATTGACCAGAACAACTGGCAATGAGAGAGTGACAGGAAAAAGCAACATTGCCATGAAGAAACACCGCCGAGATGATTGAGATAGAGAACCTACCGTGGTGCGAATAGCCAATGACGACAAATTGATGGAGGATCCATGAAAGACTTAACTGAAGTTGTAGATGAACATAGGCATTAGGCAGCACGTCAACCAATGACGATAAATTGATGGAGGACCTATAAAAGACTCAAGTGAAGTTGTTGATGGACACAGGCATCACCCAACACGTCAAATAGTGTAGGTGTCCTTGCTCAATTGCAAATACCCTCTCTTTTGTCTTTCGAAAAGTGTGGAGGTAAGGAAATCTTGTTTTAACCTTTTTTTATTATGTATTATTAGAATAGCAATTTAGTCAATCACATTAGTATCTTTTCTTTCCTTTATTTTAAAATACATGCTAAACAAAAGTGATGTCTTTTCACTTTATTCCTTCTCCTCTCTAGTTCACGCCACTACGACCACTGAGTCGCCCAGAATTAGATTCGTGGCAACTTGTAATATAGTAGTCATCCCAAGTCATTTCACTCCTGAAGCCTTGCTTCTAAATTGCCTAATTAATTGTTCTACACTAATCTACCCTAATTATCTACTAATTACCACGGAGGGTGATTACATATTTAAGGACTAAAACAGAATGTAAACACACAACTTAAGCTATAACAGAATTTGAAACACAGAACAGATCAGAAGCACAATGATAGAAACAAAATTATAAAACATGTAATCAGTCATTCAATCCTTAGAGTCTGCATCCATCATCATCTCATCCTTGGTTTACTCTAATTTAATCATACCATTCAATTTCCAACTAAAATTCCTAGAAGACTTCCTAAGACTAAATCATATTAGAATCATAATCACAACCTAATATAATTCGTTTAAGCCCTAACCAAATCCTTCTTGATAATCACCGAAGGCAAGCCATTTCATTCTACTTACTCCACTAATCGGTTAAAGCAAGGTTACACCTCAAATAAGAATCATAAAACTGAACCTATGCCTAACTCAGTCATAATAGAACAGAGATAAACATAAGAATCAGAGGCCAATGTAGAACAGAAATGAAATAGAATTAAAACCAGAAAACTTATCTGTTATTAAGCCAAAGATTCAAGATACACAGCTCCAGTTCATGTCTGACTAATTACAACACTCTTTAACCTTCCATAGAGGCCAAAATAAACAAAGAAGGGGGGAAGAAGACCTACGAAATTACAGAAATGGAAGAAGAGAATGAGTCTTCAACAGCTAAAAATGGCTTCTGAAGGTGCCTTTTAACTTCAGCCAAGGAGGGAGGACGAAAAATGTATTTTAGAGTTGACTTACGTACTATCCTTTCCATCTTTTCTGTTGCTGCACTTTTCTGTTGCTTTGTTTCTTCTGCTACATGCTTTGTTGCTTTCTACTGCAAAATGCTTTACTGTTTTCTATTTTCTAGTTGCTGCAGAAAGCCTTTATGGTTGTTGTTTAAAACAGAAGATGTTGTTTACTATACTGGGAAAGTGCAGAAAAGTGGGCCCCACTGGACCAGTCAGCTGTCATGTCATTAATTTCATCCATGTGGCATCCAAGTCAGCAAAGCTTACTCTCCAATAGTTAAATCTACAAATTAAACACAAGGATTAATGGATCTCTAATCAATTAAGCTCATAAAAATATATAATTAAAACATATTAGTTCTATAATTATTTTAGACCCAATAATTACCAAAATATAATATAATTGGAGAGTTGACAATATTAAAATGGCAATAGGACTAAGATAGGAAGTAAATAGCATATAAAAATACCCGATATCACTCTCATACCAAACACATTTTAGGTTTCTCATTATCCTTTCATTTCCCATTCATTTCCTTTCACTTTTCTTTAAAAGTCTTTAATATTTATCAAACGCACCCTAAGTTATATTTGGTATTTTAGTCTTAATTTACCATTTGGTTTATAGAATATTCATTGATTATCTTTGTGAAGTTATGATTGTGATTAGCTCCAAAATTCATAATCCATATACTTTGTGGTTTCTTCCACTAATGGATCTTCATGGTGACAGGAGGTAACCGTCCCCCCCCCCCCCCAAATTTTTTTCTTAATTAATTTTCTTAAAAAAATATTTATCAATTTAATTTTCTTTTATTAGTGTCCTAAAAAAAATGTAAGCCCCCTAAAAAAAACATTCAAGATCCGTCCCTAGTTTCTTAAACAAACTCTTTTCCTTGACAATATGTTATTATCAAAGAAGAGTGTCATGACCCGCTTATCTGGACCCGTGATGGTACAATAATGATATCCCTCGTTATTGTAAGCCTTCTTATTAATTTTACCTTTTTTGTTGAGTTCAATTATGTGGAAGTGTATAATCCACAAATCTATTAAAATCCACACCAATCACAACATGAGTAGTTCTTGATAAGAACATAACTTGCATCTTTACTTACACATACAGAAATGTATATATAACTTAATACAGTTATAAAAGTATAGATAAACAACCATAATATCACCATCCCCATAATGTTCATTAAATCCAAATATAATTATATGAAATTCTCGAAATATTTACAATAACATCCTAAGAGTCCCCGATAACTACAAAGCCCCTAATACTGACACGAGATCATTGAACCTATCCAGCAATGGGAAGATTCTTTATTCGCACAAAACTCCCTGCTACTCCTCTAGATAGAGTTTCTGTCTACAACTGGATCTGGAAATAGGGAAAATAAGGGTGAGTTTTTAGGAAAAACTCAATGAATTTACATTTGACTTAGTAATAAGAACAAAATACAAAATCGATCATGATAATGAACTTAATATACTATAAAATTAACTAAGAGCATAAGTAGGGAATACACCAGAAATCAGTACTTTTTTTCCATAAACAAACAATCAAGTGCATATCTTGGGTTTGGCACTCATCACTTAGGTGGAACCACAATAGGAACAGTCCACTCAACTTCCTATTCTCTTAAGACATTTTGTGATGCCACACACTTTCCGTTTTATCAATAGGAACTATGTCTCCCCTATTGTTTCTCAAGTCAAGTAACCAATCTTGCTCACCTAAAAAAATGGATACTACCAATATCACAAATATGTCATACGACTTTTCTCAATCACAAAGGTTCAACATATTATGAATATTAACACTTTATAATCTCATGAAATTTAGAGTTTCACAATCATAATACAAATATTAATTTCTTAAAAATTTCACATGCGGAAATTATTCATGTTTAAGAAATACAATAATAAATATATTGAATTTATCTATTAATTGTTTATAGAAAATAACAACATCAGGGTTCTCACTAATATCCGTTGTCACCTTTAACTGTTGAAACTTGGGATTTCAACCAAGTTCACTAACGTGATGGATCGTGCAATGATCCTATTATTAAGATTATGTCCACTCACCTAGATTTCGTATGAGAATCAATTTTCTAAGTTATTACGAATAAGAGCACACAGGTGGATCTTAGGTTCCGTTACAAATATTTTCATGAAAGGTCAAAGAAATCAAGCTAGGATTGTTTTTGTACAAATACTGTTCATACATATAGTTACTATTCATACGTATATTATTATTCATACTAGAAATAGTGAATACAAGCTATAAAAGAATACATCAGGTAAGTTCTCAGAAAAAAGATGTGGGCCACAATAGACACTCTTAAGTATCAGGTCTTTTCTTAGGTAGAACCTTTCCTAGACATGTATTCTTTACAGTTTACATTCTATTCTGACAATCAAAAATCAAATAATACTCAAACAATTGAGGATAGTTTTGTTCTAATGTGGATGATTAGTTAAGGCCGCAACCACAAAACATACTAAAAATTTAATCTTTAAAATTTGTAAGAAATAAAAAAGGATATAATATCCTCACCTCGGATCTAAGCTAAAAAGGAAAGGTCTAAAATTTCAGAGACCTAGTGCAAAAAACAAAGAGAAGCTTAAGGAAAGAAAAAAAAAAAAGAAAACCTGAAGGTGTAAATTTAAAAGTGAAATGGAATGACCTATTTATAGAAAAAGTCAATGGTACTATTCGATACTATGTGCTAATAAAATATTTAATATACTATTTATAAAAATGACTTTTCCTTTAACATAATTTAATTTACTATGTGCTTTAATAATTAAGTTTACTATTTGGTTGCATAGTAAATGAACATTTTGCAAGAGGCGACTGAAAATTGGTTACTATTGGGAACTAAAGAAAAAATTATCCTTTCTCTTAAATTTTTAAGTTTCTTTTCATTTTAGTCCCTAAAAGGATTTTCTCACATAAAATGTCATTTTTTTCCTACAAATTCCTTTTTAGTTTCCTCTTATGCCCAATCTACATCTAGTACTTGACATGATGATTGTATATGTGAATAGTATCATATTTGTAAATAGTGTCATATATATATGAATAGTATCGTATACTGGAACAGTAACTATAGTTCGTGAATATACATTTTTATTTTATTTTTCCAGGAATATTTCAAGGAGCCTTTGTTGAATGCCTCCTTTGTTAATACATGTTTGGTACACCTGAAAGTCCATTCAAAAGAAGGAGAAGAAATCCTGAATGAGGCATTTTCTTATTTGGTAGGATGGAATAGATTTATTTTCCCATTCTCTAGGAAGATAAGATTCTCACTCAAGATTTATTTTCCCATTCTCTAGAAAGATAAATGAGGCATTTTCTTAATTTCAACTGTAGCATTAGGTTTAAGGATTCAACAAATTATAACAAGGGAGAGGAACCTTTGATTTCCCGTTTATTTCTTCATATTTATCTTAAAAATTTTCTTTTATAATACTTTATATTTATGGGTAATTTGATCAATTGCTTTTAAAATTTTTTTCATTCTTATATTTTAAACAGCACACCAAATAAGATAGTATCATGCTTTTCTCATTCTTTTTTCTATCATACCAAATATGATCATGAACCTGCATAATTATTATTTTATCAAAATCATATTTTCTTTCCCATTCTTTTTCTTGTTTCTTTAAAAATATTCTATATCTTTTATTTGCATAATTAAACCTTACTTTATACTCAAGATTTTTCCCTGTGACTTCAAAATCAGTTATAGCGCCATAATTAGTTCAAAACTCTCAAGCATATACTATTATTTCAAATCTAGTACACAATTTAGGTTTTTTTTTAGTAAAAGTACAATTTCTGTCCCTAAACTTTGATTCAAAATTTTATTTTGTGTCAATTTTTCTAACATTTTTTCAATTAGCTTCAATTTTATCCCTGAGTTTAACAATGTCTAAATTATCAACGACAAATGTTGATGTGACTATTTCTATTATACACATCAATACCAACTTTTCTAATTGTCACATCCACGTCAAATAATTATTGTAATTCAAAAATTGCATGTCTAAGCTAGATATTCACTTGAAAAGGCAAAGTGAATAATAAAGAGTAATTTTGTTATTATAAGTAGGGCTAATGATTGGTTTAGGCCAGTCAGCAAACTTTTCAAACCCAACCTAACCCACATTGTTTAGTTCGGATTTGCAGGTTAAAGGGAAGCATCCCAAACCAAATTGTTGAGGGTTGGTTCGATTTGTGATAACATGCATTTCCATTTATTTTAGCCCCCATTTTATTCCTTATTGCCTCTTTAATTTTGCCAATTTTGCCAATTTTATTATATTTTGTAACTTATTGGGTATAAATTAATTATGGAGCTAATATGTTTTAATTTTATAATTTTAAGAACTTAATTGATAAAGACCCAATTGAATTCATATTTTTTATCTTGCAAAAAATAAATATTAGAGAATTCATATGATGACTGGGACGCAATCTAAGCACTGACATGGAATAAATTGATGATGTGGCACAATCTGATGATTGGACAATTGACTGGATTTGTGGGGCCCACATTTCTACAATGTTGAATCAATTTGCAGCAGACCAAAAAACAGCAGCAAAGAACTTTTATCAAAACTAGCAGCTGAAACTAGCAAAAATAACTTCAGAAACTAGTAGCAAAAAGAAGCCAAAATGCAAGTCAGAAATTAGCGAGAGGAAGTCAGCAAATTGGCAAGTTAATTTGCAACTAACTTTGAAGTCTGATTCCTTGCATTTGATAGCATAAAAAATGAATATAAATTCTAGCAGCAGAAATACAAGTCAGAAACAGATAAGCAAATTTGAAAAGGGACAACAAACAAAAATTTACCAGACTTACAATTTCGTCCTTCTCTCTTGGCTAAGCTTAAAAAGGGCAGTTCAAATCCATTTAAAGTGTTGGAGATCACCTTCTTCCACCATTTTCAGTGTTAGTTTTTGTAGGTTTTATTCTGCGTATTTTTCCTTATTTGTATTTTTGTTTTTCTATCTCCATGGAGTGTTAAAGTCTATGTAATCAGTCCATGGATGAAATGGAGTTTGTAGCTTGAATCTCCATGTTCAGATAAGTATTTTGGTTCTTAAATCTATTTCATTTTTTGTTCTGCATTCTTGCCTCTATTCTTGAGTTTATACTTGCACTAGTTAGACTAGTATGAATGAAAGTTCCGTTATGTAATTTTTATCTGAGGATTAAACTTGCTATATGTACATGAATGCGATTGCTGCGTATGTGTAGTGAGTAAGACAAAAATTGGAATAATTTGGATGAGGACTTAATCAGATTGCACATTGGTTAAATATTAATAAAGGTTTTCTTAATTCTGATTTATGTGTAACCTAGTTCTTGGAGATCTCTAAGAAATTTCAGTTTAATAATCTAATGATAGAATTGAATCAGAAATTAATTGAGGATAAGATTGTAATAGCTATAATTTCAGTGAAGCCATAGATTGATTGCATTAGTTTTCTATGTTATTATTTTATTTTTGTTAGTTTTCATGTTTTAATTCTACATTTAATCCCGTCAACAAAACACCCTTTGTAATCAGTAAGTAATTAGTATAATTAGTGTTTGAACAATTAATTAGTGAATTAGAAGCAAGGCTCTATGAGTGAATATGACTTGGAAAAACTATTATATTACAAATTGCCACAAAATCTAATTCTGGGTGGTTCGACAACCACAGTGGCGTGAACCAATTTTGCGAGTTGAAGAAATTTCAACCTGGCCAACTCAACCCAAATCGCTAGCTTGTCATCTATATAATGAAAAACAATTATATATATATATATATATATTATTTATAAGTTTATATTACTAATTCATTTTAGTTTCTTATGTTGTTATATGATTATGTATGTAATTTACAATTAAAAAAAAATTTAGATTGAATGGTTTGGTCATTTGGTGCCTTCAATTACTTGTTGTAACTTTATTCTCTCCTTTTTCAATTTTTTTTTAATGGAGTGTGATTTATAACTTTGTCACGACCCAAAACTAAGACTGTGATAAATGCAAATGATGTGACATCTATACCGTCACAAATCAAGATCTTTTCAACTTAACCAAACTATCAAAACCTACATCTTAGGTGGTCTATCTAATTACAAAGCATTCTAAAAAGATCAAAACCTACATCTTAGGTGGTCTATCTAATTACAAAGCATTCTAAAAAGAGTACTTTAAAAGTAAGTAAAATTATCTTATCCTGAACAATGAGGAGATATCCTCGATCTATGAGTCCTCGAACTAATCATCCTTTTGTACCTGCAACTGTGAGGGGGTGAGTCTAATCTACTGACTCATCCAAACTAGCCATACTCTACATAGATATGTAATATATATATATATATATATATATATATATATATATATATATATATATATATATATATATATATATATATATATATATATATATATATATAATTTAACACTTTAGAAAACCAAATACACGCGACATCAAGCCACCCCGAAAACATGCCCATGGCATCATGCTCTTAACTCTCGTGGAGTGTATTCTTGATGCCACTATGCCCAAATCTCTGACATTGACCTTTTTGATCGTATACATATCATACATAACGCACATATCCACACATACATACCACAACATAGAACACATATGATACCACACACATAACTCATCCCTCCATATAGGTTTACGTCTCTACAAGGAACTCACTCAAGAGCCACATTATCAGAGGTCTCTATTCCCCCTGATGTTCTGCTCAAGAGTTTTATTATATGCGTATGCATCACTATATTTCTGTTTCTCAAGGCTTCATCAACGGGAGACTACTCTCCCATAGACTCGTTGCTGAGATATCATCCATGGAACTACCTCTCTATGGACTAATTCAAGGATCCTATGTTCACTAGCCCTCAGGTACAACTCTCATTCTAAGTCCTAGCCCATGTCATGATCCAGTAATTACTAGCATCTAACCCCAGAAATGCATTACTAGGCCTCATCCTCTAACTCCCAAGTACATCCTTCTTAGTCTTGGCCCATGCCTTATCCTAGCAACTGTCAGTATCTGACCTCAGGAGTGCACTATTAAGTCTCATCCAAACACAGTCACAAGCATTATCACAACCATAAACACCAATAATGTCAACCCCATCTACTAAGATCAAGTTGAACTTTTACTTGAGCCCAACATGCATTTAGGATGTCAATCCTAAGGATTATCTCTAGTTACTCATGTCCTCTACTAAACACTTTTACTCACAAGTGCATTATGCATATATACCTCACATACAATTAATTATGCTCATCCATAATCATGCAAGGTTTCCTTTCTCTTATGTTTAGCAAATAATCATTCAATAATTAAATGCATTTAATTAGGTTTAGGAAAATAATCCTAAAAATATAAATCACACAAAGTAAAGCTAGATCTTTCACCCGGATTGGTATACCTCCGGCCGTCGAAAGGAGTCTCAGCCAACCCCCAAACCATTGCCTTGCCTCTAAAACCACAACATAATACTTTAGTACATAAAAACATGGAAAACACATGTTCAGGTTGTGGCGCCTAGGGCACCACAATACTCCCGAAAGCCTTCCCTACATATTAGGCTGGGCGCCAAGGCTTGATGCTCTGGACGTGGGTGGCTCCTAAGTGCCACACTAGGTGCTAGCTCCCTTAGCTCACAATTTTCCTCTAATGTGGTGGCACCTTGGGCACCCGCCACTGATAGACCATGAAGCCTCTCAAATTTTGATGAATTTGCCCCAAATCTTCACTATTTATCCTAATTCTTTCCATGGGTTTTCATTTTTGATGTTCAAGGAGTGTTTTGAAACCAAAAAATCCCCCAATTAATTCCAACAATCCAAGTCCCAATCATCAAATTTTCATTTAAAACCTAACTTTCCTTTTCTTAGTTTCATCCCTTAAATCTCATCTTTAATCTTATGTCTTCTACCAAATCCTGTTTCTAATTTTCTTATTAATCATCAAGGAATGTTTTAAAACACTATCCAAGCTTAAAAGATTCCTAACAAACTCAATTTCTACCCAACTTCTCATAAATCTAAAAATAGGAAAGAATTTGAGAAAGTGAGATACCTACCTCATTTCTTTGCTTTTTCTTTGGTTGTTGGTCGCCAAAGACTCACCCTGTCACTGAAGAATGATTGTTGAAAGTTTAGGTCTTGAAGGATTTGAGGGAGATGGAGAGAAATAGGAGGGAGAAGGGAGAAGGGAGGTGAGTAAGAATGAGGGAGAGAAATAAGGTGGAAGAGGTGTGACCCCCTATATATACCCATTGTTGACACAAAACATTTTTTTATTAATGATTGAATCAGGACTCTAATAGCGTTAAACATTTAATGTAGAAATCTTTCCATATAAATCAATGACCAAATCTAAGAGTTATTACAAAACATATTCACGTGCAAAAATATTAGATGTTAGTCCATGATATCTGGAGAAATCAATTAAGAAGATGGTGATTAGATCAAATGAAACAAAAAGATCTTGCAATTAATGAAGATCGTGCAAATTAAGGAATCAAGTTACAAACATTTGGCAAGGATCAAGCAATGTCTTCATGTAGTAAAAAGAACATCAAGAACAAATCTGGGTTGATCAGAAAATTAGTTGCATTCAAGGAATATTTGAAGAGTAAATTTTCCATAAATAGCTCTAGGTCCCTAAATATCCTGAAATGATTAAAAGAATGATTTGCTTCAATTAAAAAGCCATTAATTGAAGTATGCTCCACATCAACGACTATCTCATGGAAGGCTATATAAAGGAGACTAGTGGCAAGCGACCCCAACCCTTGAGATTGCCACACTCGAGGATGCCACCTTTGAAATGGAGAGGCAATGAAAATTTCATTATATGTAAATGTGAAGGAAAGCCTATGAGATGGATAGGCCTATGGAAAAATGAATTGCCTTATATGTGTATATAAATTCTGTGTTAGCCATGACCATGTGATTGTTATGTATGTATTATGGTACTGGGATGATGATGTTATGTATTCTTATACTCATGCGATCTTAGTGTGTGTGTATATTATCTTGTGATGGATAAGTTTTTGTGAAAGTTGGCTATGTGGTAGAATTGAATTGTGTAAAGTTGTTGTAAGAGTACGAGTTGTGGTATGTTGAGTTCTTAATTTAGTGCCATTTTGATGCTAAATACCCTCTCTTTTGATCTCTTTCTTGTTGTCTTGTAATTCTTAGCTCACATTTTGAGTAGTTTAGATTAGTTTTAGTTTTCTTTGATCTTTTAATAAATAGAGTGATTTCATGATTCTTTTATGTAATTTAATAGGTTTATTTGTTATTTTTGGTGTAGGTTGAGTTGGTAAAAAGTTCGTATTAAAAGATGGAATGCTAGAGCTAAAATTCTGAAAATGCTGATGTGAATGCTGTCTCCCACAGCTATAGCGGTAGAATCTACAGCTATAGCGGTGGAGTGCTGAAAAAAAGATTTTGGAGCCTTCTTCTTTGCCAGCCACCGCTATAGCGGTGGATATTCACTGCTATAGCGGTAAAACCTGAAAAAATTCATTTTTAAGCTTTCTTCTCTGCCTCTTATCGCTATAGGGGTGGGAATTCACCGCTATAGCGGCGGTTTGCAATCCTGCACTATTTTAAAACGCGTCAGAACATTTTTTTAGGTCAATTTTGAGTTTGAGACAGAGGGGAGGCGTCGATTTCTGCTAGAGGAGAAGGAGGAATCCATTCCCGAAGCTGATCAAGCCCAAATTCCGTCAACCCAACCTCAGATTCATGGAGTTTACTCAATCTTTTACTGCTTTCTGTAGTTTTAGAGCCATGAGTGGCTAATTTTCTGTTCTAGGGTTACTATGAACCCAAATTCATATTAGGATTTGTTTTTCTCTTGAAACTTATGATTCTTGTCAATTTAATACATACCTATCATTCATATTTACTATACTTGTTATGAAATTGGCCACTTTATGACTTGTTTGTTGCTTTCGTCGAACTCGGGAGAGGGAGATGTTGGTAGAACACTGAATGATTAGGGCAGGTGTTATAACTTAGGGGTTTTACTTGTTAATTAATAGGAATATTAATTAACCTCGTTTAATCAAATTAGGTTAACATTAATTCGACTTAAACTCATATAAGGGATTATGTTAGAGTTGAGTAGCTTAATTTAGGTTTGGGAGAATCACTTTAAGCCATTAGAAAACCTAAGATTATTGTGTATAATTGAACTGAATCACAAGTGTTAGGAAGAATTAGCAATTCTTAAAACGAAAGAGGGGGATTAGTAACTCTAGGCCTTTTATTTGAATTATTTCCATTCGATTTTATTGCAATTTGCTTTTACCTTCAACTAGAGCTTCTTAAATCAAAAATTGGTTTGCCTAAATAATGCGTTTGAATTTCTGGAGTACTTAACACGTTAGTCCCTGTGGAGACGATAACTCTTTACTCATTTTAACACTATATTACTTGTGCTACTGGTGCACTTGCCAGAACGCCCCAACATGGTAGTCATGCTATGTATGGGACTCTTATAATTGATTGTATAGGTTATGCAGTGATGGTTATTTATTTTGGTTATGGTTGCAGATGGGATTTTTTGCCAGGGTCCTATCCCTGTGAGTGGTACATATATTACATTGGTTAATTTACCTCTCATTGAGTATTTTCCCTATTCACCCACTTTTTTGTACCCTTGATGGTTCCTTTATAGTTGATGAAACTCCGTATGAGGAGTAGAAGAGTCTCGGAGTCCATGACTTATTCTTGTTTTGGGCTGATGGTAATGGTCATAGTTATGGTGGGGTTTCGAGTCGCTCTATAGTGAATAGAACACCTAGGGTTTTGGTGAATTATGTGATGAAAATCTATGAATTATTTCTTCTTTACTTGTAAAATAGAAATGTGGGATATTTCTTTATTTGCTTAGCTTTGTAATGGAAAGAAAGACTTAAAAATACACAAGGAATGATTTTGTAAATCTTTATTTTATTTTGAGCAAGACTTTTATTTTATATATTATTTGTGTGATATTTGTCTTGGTGTTAGGCTTACAGTGGTGGAGTGGAATCTACTTCCATGTTGGTCATGTTCCCAGATAGGGCCATGACAGGATTAGATGTTCTAGGATATTTTGGGTGGCACAGTTCTCGTTTTACCCTAGTTTAACCTTCCTTTCCTCCCTATATTAAAAAGGAAAATGGTTCTTTTGCTTCTAAGCCTCTATAAAACTTTTCCTTCCTTTTTTTTTTCTCTTCATTTTCTAGATGCTTCTTCCTTTGCTTGTGTAGGTCTCACCTCTGTCAGCCAAGGTTGAGAAACCTAGGCTACCTTTTGCTATAAACTTGCCTTCTCCAACCATTCTCTTTTAGCCACCAACCTCATAGGGTTCCTCCTTGCCTTGGTTATTTGGTCACTTCCTTTTCTTCACCTATTCCTTTTTCTTAAAATTTTAGGATTTGTAACTGAAGCATTCAAGGGGTTGTTTATACCTTTGACTACTAAATATTTCTCCATAAGGTAAGTCTTAGACTTAATTTTTAGGGGGTCTTATATAAAACAATGCTTAGGCTAGAATTGATGCTAAGGTTGAGGTTTAGAAGTTGTTAATTAGGAATTTAGAATTGTTGATTAGGTATTCTATGCTTTAAGAAGTTCTTTGGGAAGGGTTTGCTAGGTAGGACAATTTTATAGTGTTACATACATGGGCATGATGTTGATCCTTGGTGCTATTAATATGGTATAGGTTATAACAAAAGAAATTGTGACAAGCATGAAACTTGGTGAGACTTTGATGTATGGGAATGGTGTTTAAACCCGTTGAATAGATGACATGGTTATGGTGTGGAAAACATTTTTTTTATATAATTTTCCCAATTTTATTTACGCGTTGCAATCTTTGTTTAAATCTTTAAACTTGTTTATATATATGAACTTCTACATAAAGATTGACTTTTAATAACTTTTTCATCCTAAAATTCTTATTTATTGGGACAAGTCATGAGCAAAAGTGTGGTTCCCATATTTGTTATTTGAATGAATACATCATGTATGGATTTTGAAATTGAGTTGATGGCCTTGGTATAGTGGATGTGAGTAATGACTAACATCAAAGAAGGAAATGAAGTAATTTATATAACTTTGTCTGATGATTTGTCACCCTGTCAGTATGACTTTTTGTTCCATATGTTGTAGTATTTCAGTTATGGTATTATTGTTCATACATTGAATTCACGATAGTTTTGCTATGGGAACTGCACATATTTTTCCTTTTTAGATTCTTTTTATTTTATATTTATTTTAATCATGTTTTCTATTATTCCATGCTTAGGGGAGAATTTGATTCGAACTCGACTGCTAACATCGGAACTTGTTAGCCCTTAGTGTCACTCTCCAAGACTAGGCATGTGTCTGGCACGAAGAATGAGGATATGTCCCCACCATTGTAAGTCTAACCTAAACCTCATGCAATGCAATTCAAACAATAAAGACATACCATACTCTTAATCAAGCAAATCATGGCACAAAATATGCAATCAAGTAAAAGAAAGCTTGTGAAGTATAACCGTTCACATAATCCATAAATAGCATTCACACAACAAGTGTATCAATCCTTTTCACTAAGCAAGAGAGCCAGAGGATTCGACCCTCTCTAGCAATGTTTACACGTAAATATGTCCTGAACCCTCCTACTAGATTACAGAGTAATAACTAAGAACATAACTCACTTAAACTTTTATTTCCAAGGAAGCTTCCCCCAAAACAAAAAGGGGGTTACTTGAAGACCATGAGTTTGTTACTATGCTATAAAGGACATCAACGTAGAACTATCTATAGAAAGTCAGAGAGGAGAGTTAGTGGTAAACTCGGTGAGTAGGTGAGACTTAACACAATAAGGCTCAAAATGCCAAAAACAAAAAGTAACAACACTAGAGTAGCTACAGAACTTGATGACCTACCATTTCAACACTCGCTTAAGATTAGAAAGATACCATGTATGTGTGTTTTATATCTAGTAGCAAAAATCTCCTTAGTATCTTTAATGATATTGTTCATCTTCGCATATAACTAAATATTTATATCAACGCCATTGACATTTAGATATCAAACTTTTAGGTTTACATAAAGTGTATCAAACAACCTTATAAACATTTGAGGGCACAAGAAAGCAGGTCAGAACAAGTTGGTCAAGATATTAATGATTATAAATCAAAGATTTCCTCACAGTAGCTTGACCTATTCATCATGACCAAAACCTAACATTAAGACTATTAAAATAAAAGATATAAAAGTATAGGCAAAAAATAAAAGTATAGGCAAAAATCACAATTCATAAGAAAAGATATCTACCAGAGAATTTACAATTCAATCAAACAATTCAGACCAACGGAACTAGTACTCATCAATGGCAAAAACACCCGAGAACACCCGTAGGCCCCGCTCAACCAATCTCATCAAAACCTACCATGATACACAACCTCATCAGCAACGGTCAGAGCGCCTCACGGATTAAATCCGGGCTTATCTCCCTACTGAAGGAATCGTTGTCTTTTCTCTCAGAGGTCAAGTCATCCTATCACTCAGATTTTCTGCTTGACGTGAGAGAGGGTACTATCTCGCACAAACACACACAAAGTTCAAACAATTTCAAATAATCATTGAAATAATTATCAATATATTTAACAATATAATCATAAACATAATCATCATTCTAATTTCCATTAAATAACCATAAGTATTCCAAATCACAAATAATTATATTTGTCTCACGAACCATGTCTTTTTTCTAACGTTTACCATTAGCAATCCCATCAATAACTGAATTTACAAAATTCTCAATTTCGTTTATAACCCGAATCCCTTAACCGAATTCCCTCTTTTCTAGCATGACTATTACCTATCTTTATACCATATCACTTTAACATTTAAGATAATATTAAACAAGGGTTGGTTCACTCACCTAGATTCCAACGAATCCTACCAATCAAGCTGATCAATTTCTCCTTGATGTGAAAAAGTACTTGTGTACTATAGGTATTCTTTTGTCTTTCTTGATTTTTGGGGTCCTCTTTCTACTCCTTTTTGTGAATGTTGTAGGTGAGTTTCAGGTAGAGGGGGTGACGGTGTGTTTAATATATATAGTATATCACATATATGAAGTGGTGGAAGAGGTGACGCAATGGATGTGTGATTAGAGATGGTGCGTAATGCTTCCCATGGGTGTGTGCATGGGACGGTGTGGAAGAGGTGGGATGAAGATGTGTGATTATCTTGTTCGGGGGATTATACGAAGCGGTGGGACGTTGACAACATAGAGGTGCGATTAGAGGGGATTAAGTGTTTGAAGAGATGGGGTGCGCTTATATGCCTACAACAACTGGTGTGTGTTTATGGTGTAGGTAGGTTTTCATAGATCAAACTAGGTTTTCGAGGTGGTAGCTTCAAGAAGGGGTGGGAGAGTGCCGTTGGGGTGTTATGTTATGGCTAAGATTCCTTTTGATTTAGTTAGTTATCTAGGGGATGTATTAGGTTTGTTTTAATTTAAAAAAATTGAATTCCTAATTAGTATCCAACTTCTAGCTTCTAGATTAGATTTTAATTAAATTAATTCTATTTAATCTAACACTTTTATCTTACTGAACCCCTTTGGTCTCTGTCCTATACGCCTACTACCTTTAGGATCACTTGATTTTATATTATGTTGAAGTTTTCCTAACCTTATAATCTTATTATATCTTAGTTATGCATAATCCCATTATTCTACATATATATCTTTTAAATGCTTTTGATTAATCTGCACGTTCCTCTCATCTTACTTTTATTTGATTTTATATTACTAAAATTTTCTTTTATTCCCTTCTTATAATTAATTATTTAATTATAACCACTTATAAATAAAATTTTATATCTCAAGATTTAAGAGCCCTTTTCCATTTCTTTTTTCACAGTGAGGTTTCTTATAATTTTCTCTATATATGCATACACCTTGTACACATTTTCACCACACCCCATAAGATTTTAAAATCTTTCATTTTAGTCCTAAAATTTTCACTTTAGTCCTTGTATGACCTAGCATCTCACATTGCTAGCCTACAATCGAAAATCACATATCTAAGCATCATCACATCATATTATGATATCACACACAACATTTTCAAATCAACAATTGTGAAATAAAATTCATCAAATTATATGAAAAATAAAAATGACGAGTATTACAATCACATTCTATTCATCAACACATCGACCCTTGTCATATCCTTCCCTATATTCCATGATCATAGCCTTCCCTATACTCCGTGATTTTAGCATTCCCTATACTCTAGAAAATTTCATTGTATATGCATAACATAATAACCTTTCCTATGTTCTAGCCAATGGGACTCAATCTCATGCCTTCCTCCACTCCCAAAGGCCCTATAAATATAACATAATATAACATGAGGAAATAAGAGGAAAATTGAGTTGTGAGAGTACTCGGCGCCTTGGGCGCTATGCTTGGCACCTGAGGCACCAAGGTAGGCCTTTGGTGGTGTAACATCCCATATTTTCCTCTATTAAAGTTGTATTTTCTTTATTAAGTTGAAAATGATGTTAGAAAATAGTAAAATATACTTTTAGGATGCCTAGAAGCAAGTCATCAAGAAAAGGCATGAGAAACTAGGAGAAATGAGCTAAGAATAAAAGAAAAATGAAGTTATGAGGGAATTAGTCGATTAATCATGAGCAATCAGTCGACTGATAACATCAGAAATGGACTAGGTTGCTGATATCTACAATCAGTTAGTTGATGAGGAGATATCAGTCGACTAATGATTCTCTATCATGCTGAAATTTTGGGTCCTGTAGCAATCAGTCGACTAATCAGGATGAATCATTCGACTAATGGCCACTCAGTCGATTAATAGGAAGAAATCAATCGACTAATCGCGTGTTGGAGTGCAAAAGTAGGTTAGTTTCAACTGAAAAGTCAGTGAAAAATTGACTAGAATGCCCCCAACATGCCAAGGAAACTCAGAAATAAGAAAATAGATGTAAAAGAGGGATTTCTATGCTAGAGGGACTCTTTAAACCCTTTAGAAGCAAGAAGAGAGAGAGAAATGATATTTTCTGAAATTTTAGAGAAGAGAGAGAGAGAAACATGGAGAAGAAGAAGAAGAGAGAGAAGAGACTTCTAGTTGGGTTTCTAACAAGAAAATTATCAAAGGTAAGCTTCCTAACTTAATTTCCCTAGTTTAGATGAATTCTAGTGCTTGAGAATTCATAGAATAGCAAATTTCATACTAAGAGGAAGAAAAATAGAAGAAGGGGAAGTTTGAAAATTGAGGAAACAAGATGAGCTAGAGAGAATCCATAAGTTCAGAGAAAGAATCCAAGGTAGCTAGTTATTCATAAAAGCAATTTATTTTTAGTTATCTATCATGCTTGTGCATAATATGCTATAGTTTTATGATAAAGCTATCCATGAATGTTTGAGAACATGTTTTCTTATGAATATAGAACTTGACTCCTCATAGGATGTAGAAATTTCTCATAGGATAAAGAGTTCTCTTCATAAGAAAGCTAGAAAGCAAGTTAATTTAGTTATTTACCATATTCTTCATAATTCAGCAAATATAGATATGTTGAAGTTCTCCATGAGAATTTAGAATTAACTTTCTCTTGAAAAGTAGAGATTATGTCCTTATGGGATATCAGAACCAGAAATTCCTCATGAGATGACAAAAATACCTCATAGGATGTAAAAATGCTTATGGGAAGACAGAACCCCAAAAATTCCTCATGAGATGACAGAAATTCCTAATGAGACATTGAGTACTTTTCCTGAGAAAGTAGTTAAAGTAGCTAAAATAGCTAAAATAGCCAAAATAGCCAAAATAGCTAAAGTAGCTAAGGTAGCCAAAGAATAATGCATTATATTGAGAAAGAAGTTAAGACACAAGTTATGTGTTAGTATATCAGTTTATATTTCATGGAATGAGTTTCCTATTGAGATTACTTTTATGATAGTTCTTTTATTTCATAGAAGTGTGAATTAGTTATTAAGAATTACTTTTATGATTGAAATGGTTCTTGAAATGATTTCTTTAAATAAACTAGCTACTGAGATTATATATCTCATGTTTATGTTATAACTAACCATTTTAGAATTTGAAGTAAAGAATCAAGAGGTAGCAAGAAACAAGCTAGCATAGTTGCTAGATAGTTACACATAGAAAAGGAATGTAATATCAATTTCCTATGTAAACCTTTAGAGATCTATGTACATTTTGTGCATATGCATAGAAATATGAGTTACATGTAAGTCTCTTGTATTATAGCTTCATTCTAAAAGAGAATTTGCAAAGAAATGTTGTAGATTATGTGTATAATGAAACTAGATAATTTTACCATATTTTCAAGTTAACTCTTTCTGAAATCTGAAGCTCATGGTACATCAGTCGACCAATGTCCCTGCACCAGTCGGCTTTCGTTTTTAAATACATATGACTTTAAAAACTATCAGTCGACCGATAGCTTCAGATCAGTCGACCGATTGTCCTCTGCCAGTTTAAAATTGTAAACTGCAAAAGGTCCCAAAGTTTATTTTTATACAATCAAATATTTTTCCAGGTTTTTCAAAAATGTTTCATGGTTTTAACCATAATTTTTAGAAGATCTTTATTACAAATTTCTTAAATTGTACAAAATTAGAATAATTTTAGTAGACGTTACAGGTGGCCTCTTAACCACCTTGGTGCCTCAAGCACCATCCAGACTAACAAGTCCCTTCCTAACATGGCTGGCACCTTAGGTGCCAGCTTTGGTGCTTGATGCTAGAATTAAACTCCAAGCTCGAAAAATCACATGGTGCCTGATGCTGGAGTTGAACTCCAAGCTCGAAAAATCACTCCTTACTCTCTATAATCATACCCACACTCCTTCCTCCATAGAAGCAGCAATTAGGCATCACAAATACTTTCAAGTATCATAACATTCATATATAAGCACCAAAATAAAGCTATGAACTTACAATTGATCATGAAAATCAAAATTTCAAAATTTCATCCAAACTAGGGTTCACAAGCCTTCAACCATTAAACCTCAATTTTAGCATAATCTTGGTTATTTCCATCTTAAGAAAGCTTAAGGGATATTTCCTAACCCATTCCACAATCAAAAACCCAATAATTGCACACTTTCATGTTCTAGGGACCAAGTTGAACGAATTTCAAAAGAAATGAGGTAAAAAGGATATTCTTACCTTGAATCCTTATTCTTGATGTTGGGGAGGGAAGCAAAAGTACCCAAGGTTACTAGGGAAGAGGCTTGAGGGTGGTGGTAGAGGGTGGAGTGGAGAGAATGACAGAGGAGAGAAGGGAAGTGTGCTAGTGTGAGAATCCACACACACACATTTATATATATAAAGGGAGGGACAAAACATACAAGTGACTCTATAAATGCAAGAATTATCAAAACTCATCATCATCATCATAACAATCACAATTCCTAATTTTTTTCAAGATTACACACTAACTTTGTATTTCTTTCAATTTAGTCCCTCTAGACACAATGTCAAAGACATATGCAAAGTAAACACCTCATTCATATACACAGGAATTGTGGGTATTACACTTGGTGCACCTATGACAACCCTAACTAGAAAGGGTATTGCTAGCCCCTTGTGTAAGCCAACACACATGGAACTGTTTTGTTTTATATGAGTTAATGGACAAGAGTCCATGTTTGCTCTAATTAGTTTACCCATCGTGGGTTGTGTGCCCATATCTAATCATGTTAGTTTACCCCTTCTCAGGTGTGTGCCACGTCTATCTATTTGTTCGGGTTTGGAATGCCCCTGTGTGTGGATTTCTCTTTGTTATGCATAAATCTTTTCTTGATCTATTCACATGCTCTCATAAACCATGTAAATATTTAATTATATACTTTCAACTAAGTTTTTAGCATTTCTTACTTATGATTCTAACTTTTTGAACTCTTTCTATGTTTTCTTCTATGATTTAATATTGTCTTTTTTATTGGACTAAGTTGTTGATTGAATTAATTGGGAGTTATTTATTCTGGACTTATGCATAGTGTCACATAACTAACTATATTCATATCAATTTTGGGTATTCACTTGGAGTTATTAAGTTGGATTGATGTGTATTGGAAGTAATTTTGGATATTCATGGAATGGGACAGTATCAAGTTGCTGAACATGGTGAACCTTATGAATTTTTGATTGGAAAAATGACTGAATGATTGGAATTGATATTGATAAAGTATATTTGTTGAGTTCTGAGTTCTGATAGGTAAACTTATGTTGGTGAGTTCTGTTTATATGTTGCCATGGTGTATAATTGTTAATGTTGATAAAGCACAGAGATTGC
Organism: Biancaea sappan; assembly: GCA_037074585.1. Lineage (NCBI taxonomy): Eukaryota > Viridiplantae > Streptophyta > Magnoliopsida > Fabales > Fabaceae > Biancaea > Biancaea sappan. The sequence goes on along the minus strand of CM073494.1, from coordinate 52,910,064 downwards.
GGGCCAAATTCAAAACTTTTCCTGATAAAATTTATGGATAAATTTTACAGATTAAGTTTTGCTATTGATTGAAGTGTTGATGACCCTCTCACTCTGAATTGGTGAATTGATATGTTCTCAGTCATTGTGTGCCTCTCAATGCTCTAGTATAGTTGTTGATGTTTGATTTACTCAATTTTAAATTGAATACTAAATAAGTTCTCAATTCCTAGTCCTCTTAACTTTTGAAAGACATACTTTAAAGAATTGAGGACAATGGAAAATATTGCTTTAAAGCTATAAAGTTCACCAAAATTTTTAATTTTTGTTTCAAATTGTTTGGTGAATTTAATTTTGGATTGGAGAACTATTTTTGGTCATTCAATCTATGCTTTCAAATGGAACAACTTAAAGTTTACTTGCCCTTAGAAATTTTTTTTTTTGAAAATATTTGAAAGATGTTGATTGTTGTCGTAGTTTTTTCCTATGAAATGTCAAGTACCTATGATGAAAATTAATTTTCTATAGGAAAAGGATTTATAGGAAATTAAAGATAATTTTAGCAATGGAAAAGATTGATTGATAATGATTTTATTTTTTCAACTCTTGAAAAAAAATATTGAGCACTATAGCTAGAAATATTTAAAGTGTAGATTTTTAGAAGAAAGTTTTATGTATATTGAATTATATTCTTTATCTGAATTTAGAACTTTAGAACTTAGTTTTATATTCTCCCAAGGTGAAATCCCAAGTAGCATATAGATAGAGATATGATTTATGCATTTTTTGGATTTAATTTGAGCCTTGGACTTAATTTTTTTTTTCTTAGTTATTTGCCACAAGCACTTATTTTGAGCCTTTTTATTGTGGAAATAATTAGAAATTAAATTTTCTTTCTAGTACCTAAAAAGTTATACACCTTAAGCCCGAAGACAAATCACCTACCTTTTCAATAGAGTAAGTGGTACATAAAAAAATCCTAAAGGAAGGGAGGCTGAAAAAAAATGATGAAAATAAAGATTAATGAAGAAAAATATTCTCAACCCCTTAGAAAAAGAAAAATGAAAAAGAAAAAATTGATTCAAATGATTCAAATTTGGGGGAGTTGACACTGAAGAAAGAAGAAAATAAAAAAAAAGAAGGAAAATTGAATTTAGTAGTATAGAAGTTAAAAGAATTGTGTTTAATATGCATTACTTATTTTCTTGCACTTTGTTTTCTCTTATTCCTTTTCTTCTTTAACCCTTAACCATTGGCCCCATTACAAGCGAATAAAGACATATTGATCTTTATTTATGTGTTGCTTACATTAGTAGAGCGAGGATAGAGGATTAAGAATATGAAGTTCTAAATTTGAGGTTTGGTTATATAGGTTAATAAATATAAAATTGATTCTAATTATTTGCATGAGAATGTTGTTGGCTACTCATACACACACTTCAAAGGTCTGAAAAAATGGATTATTATCTTTCGAACTTAGAAACTTGTTAGAATTGCTTTACTTTCTTGATTATCATCTTATTCTATACAATTATTGAAGATTAATGTTTGGCTTTCAAGATGAATTACATGTGGTGATCAACTTGTGTTTTTTTGTGAAGATTTACTTTTGCTCGAGGGCGAGCAAAATCTTAAGTTTAGAGTGTGATAACTCTATTTTATAGAGTTGTTTAATCTATATTTTTATTAATAAATTAAGTAAAATAAATAATCTTAATTCTTTTTTGAATTTATTTAGCCTTTTTAACTGTTTATTTTAATTTTATAGAGAATTAATATTTTTTTAAGATTTATCTTACGTTATATAATTTATTGTGTTTATTTAGTTTAGTTTAATTTAGGATATTTAATTTAACTTTTATTAGAATTTATTTTAGTTAATTTCTTTTAGAATTTAATTTAAGATTAAGATTTGAAAAAAGTAATTTTTATATTTATTCTTTTCTTTCATTATTTTGATGGGATTCTTTTATTTGAAATAGATTTGAGAAAGATTGGAGGAGATCTGCGGAGAAAAGAAGAGAATGCGCTGGAAAAGCTCCTGCACAATTGGATTCATCTCTTCTTTATTCTATTTCATCTTTTCTTCTAGTTCCTTTTTAGTTTCTTTGGGTTTTAATGGCAAACATGATTTCTTCTATTATTATAGATATTTTATTTATCATGAGTGGTTATATTCTTTTTGTTAGGGAGAAGATGTAACTTTCTTTGAAAGTTATGATTTGAATTCTTATGATAATCTAAGTCTATTTTTTTTATTGAGTAAGTATTTTTATTCCTACTGCTTTCTCAAATTTGACCACTTGAGAATTGAATTAGGGTTCATGTAGAGAATTGAAAAATTTATATATGAACATACTTATAGAAATAATTACCACAAATTAATTTGATCAAGGAATAGATAAATTATTTGCATGGTTATGATTGAATTTATTTGCTCTTATTGCCTTTTTCTGATTAAATTGATCTAAGAAATTAGGAAATTTAATTAGGATAAGAGAATTAATTTGCCAAGGAATTGAGTTTTAATTAGAATTGAGAATTTAACCATCAATGTAGAAATTGAAAACTTAGATTAGAATAGAAATCCAAACCATAGTTGGATAGGTTAGTGAAATAGAATCCTTAATGCTGTAATAATTTGTATATTCTTAATACTTTGCTTAGTTTATTTATGTTAATTGTTGTCAATCATCAGTAATTTAGTTAATTGTTAACTATTTAATTTGGTTTAGTCTAATATCACATATTCAAAATCGATCGTTTAGATAGTTTAAAAATAACAAAATCGATACTTGACTTCTATAATCCTTATGAGATCGACACTCTATTCATTTTCTATATTATTTGTTGATTCGATACACTTACTGAGAGTTTTTCAAACCAACAAATTTTTGAACTAATATGTGGTATTAAATATAATTTTTTAATGACCCCAATGAGAGCTTAAACCTCTCCCTAACAAAACTCAGATATATATATATATATATATATATATATATATATATATATAGAGAGAGAGAGAGAGAGAGAGAGAGAGAGAGAGAGAGAGAGAGAGAGAGTAATTGAATTTTAGTAGTGAGGAGAGTGATAAATGAGAAATAATAAGGGGGAAAAAACTTTCTAGCAAGGATAAAGGCGAGAGAAAATTAAAATAAGATATATGAGACTATGACCAATTGTATATTTGCAGCAGTGGGGAAAGAAGAAAGGAAGGAAAATTTTTTTAAAAAAGAAAAAGAAAAAAATTGGTCAGAGAGTATGATAAAGAAAAATAATGTGTTTTGAAATATCAAATGAAATTAGAACAAAATAGATAAAGAAAATTAACAAAATAAACGTCGTGGGTGTGAATTCTTTTTTAATTTTAAATAAAACAAATTGTCTATAACATTGTATATGATTTTGAAATTTTCTAATCAACCATTTCCAACACTATATGTTAAAAGATTAATAAAACGAAATATAAAATACAATATAAAATATATATTAAACTATTTATGAGGGAGTGAAAAATAAAGAAAATTTACATAATTTCTTAATATTTTAAAATATAATAAGTTAACTATAATTTATTTATATTTTAAAAATATTAACAAATAAATTGAAAAAATTAACATAAACTTTATGGCGTGCTAACCCACTAAACTTAGTATGCAGTTTTTATAAATCTTTCGTCGAATAAGGATCTTACTCAATACAGTCTCCATGTTTCCCTCCATTCCCGTTATATATTTTCTTTTTATCAAAGTCCAACTGGTGGTTGCGTGATTTGTGTAGATAGAAAGAATTTAAAATTTAGCCTATAAATATAATTTTAATTAAATTTTTTAATTTTATTTAATTTTAATTGAATCCCTATGTCATTAGACTTTCATTATTTTTTAATTAAATTTTGCAAAAATAATCAATTGTGTACTGAATCCATATATATGAGTTAATTTCATTTAAGTATTTACTGTATATCAACCTGACTAACTGTGTGAGCAAACATGAAACACAAATGAAAGTTTAATAGCAAAAACAAAAACAAAAAACTTATATAACTATAGTGACTCAGTGATTAAATTTTAAATTATAACAATTAAATTAAAAAATAAGTAAAATTATAAAAACTAAGAGAATAATTTAACTAAAATTAATCATAAATTAATATGCAAACATATCAAACATATTTATTAATAATTTGCTTTAGATATATTTTACATCACTATGTAGAATTAATTTAATTTATATATGTTGTTGCTTAATAGCTGCGCTCGACACGTAGTGGTTAACTAATTCAGTCTAGAAGTCGCAATAAAACCCTTTTAATACTAATTTTTTTATTCATAAAATTTAAACTAAAAACTTCATTTGAGAAAAAACATATTCTGTCAAGTAGTGGTATGAAGTGATGAAGCATTTATAAGTTATGGGAAAAAATTTACTTTATCCTTATGAACTTTATTAACTTTATTTTATGTACAGAAAATTTTTATAAGCTTTAAAATTTGATAATAAACTCCCATAAATTTTTTAATATGTGCAAGTTAACATTTCTGTTAAAAAATCTATTAGTTAACCTAGCGGTTAATGTCCAGTCAGTAAAAAAACAACATAAGCTGCTGACATAACATAATTTGTCTTATACAAATATGGTCCTCATAATTACATTATTACTAAAAGTTTTTCAAAACAACTAGTTATTATTAATATGGTTCCCAAAATCACACTATTATAAAAAGTACCTCAAACTAATTTGTCTTCTACCAATATGATCCCCATAATTACATTATTACCAAAAGTTCCTCAACAACTATTACTATTAATATGGTCCCCAAAATCACATTATTATGAAAAGTACCCCAGCCTAATTTGTCTTGTACCAATGTGGTCTCCATAATTACATTATTACAAAAAGTTTACCAAAACAACAATTTACTATCAATATGGTCCCTAAAATCACATTATTATGAAAAGTGGCCTAAACTAATTTGTCTTCTATCAATATAGTCTCCATAATTACATTATTACCAAAAGTTTTCCAAAATAATTTGTCCTTTACCAATATGGTCCCCAAAATCACATTATTATGAAAAGTACCCCAAACTAATTTGTCTTCTATCAATATGGTCTCCATAATTACATTATTACCAAAAGTTCCCAAAATAACAATTTACTACCAAAATGGTGCACAAAAATTATATAATTAGCAAAAATGCCCCAAAAAAACAATTTAATAAAAAAAATGGTGCACAAGAGTTACATAAACACCAAAAGTGCCCCAAGACTACAATTTACTACCAAAATGGTGCACAAGAGTTACATAATTACCAAAAGTGTCCCAAAGGAGCTTTCTTGTAATGTGGAGGTAAGATCTAATTAAATGTGTTGAAGGACATTGGGTGTGAACTTCATATACGAATGCCGCACTCATCAATTTTATGTACGACATTGGGTATCCTTAACACATTTAGCAATCCTTTCAAATAAGAAAGTTCCTGGTAGGCCCAAAAAGTAAGGAGGCAAGCCGCAGATGAGCCAAAAAATCCCTTATTACTCAGAAAAGATGGGTTTACATTGAAGTGCAATAATTGTGGCATAGTTGGTCACAATGCACATAGATGCAAGGGACCAATAAACCTTACTAGAAAGATATACAAGAACAAGCCGAAGAAGGCGAGCCAAGCCTTGAATGCTCTACCCATAGTTAGTAATTATGCATATTGTATAAATAATTCATAATTGAAATAGTTCTAAGTTATTAACATGCTACTATTTATGTAGGTAAGCCAACCCTTGCCTACTCAGAGTATCCAAGGAGATTGTGGTGATATCGTATGAGCAAGGGGAGCGATGTGAATCAGTAGTAAAAGTGTTTATGTAACTCTTGTGCACCATTTTGGTAGTAAATTGTAATTTTGGCACTTTTGGTAATATGTAACTCATATACACTATTTTAGTAGTAAATTGTAGTCTTGGGACACTTTTAGTGTTTATGTAACTCTATTTTAGTAATAAATTGTTATTTTGGAGCACTTTTACTCTTATGCATTATTTTGGTAGTAAATTGTTATTTTAGGAAACTTTTTGATAATTATGTGATTTTAGGGACCATATTGATAGTAAATTTTTGTTTTGAAAAACTTTTGGTAATAATATAATTATGAGGACCATATTAGAAGAAGACAAATTAGTTTGGAGCACTTTTTATAATAATGTAATTTTGGGGACCATATTGATTGTAAATTGTTGTTTTAGGAAACTTTTGGTAATAATATAATTATGGAGACTATATTAGTATAAGACAAATTAGTTTAGGGCACTTTTCATAATAATGTGATTTAGAGACCATATTGATAATAAATAGTTATTTTGGATAACTTTTGGTAATAATGTAATTATGAAAACTATATTGATAGAAGACAAATTATGTTATGTCAGCAGCTTATGTAGTATTTTTTTGCTGATTGGACGTTGACCATTAGGTTAACTAAAGAATTTTTTAATTAAAAAAATAACTTGCAAACATTAAAAAATTTATGGGAATTCATTGACGTCAAATTTTAAAATTCATAAAGATTTTCTGTACATGAGGTAAAGTGCATTTTTTCTTAAGTTATTTGCACATGTCTTCCTTATTTTTCTTTTTTTCTTTTTTATCAACTAAAATTGAATAATTTACAACATATGGCCAATTTACCATGGCCAAGTGAGATCCCTAAGAGACATCCAAGCTAAACGAAATTTGGGTATCCTTAGAGTATATATAATTAAAAAAATATTAAAACAATTATTTAAAATATAAAAAAGGCAAAATTAACGTTTATGTTATTGAGTTTTGACTCATATTTTATTTAAAACCTAAAACTTTATTTCGCTTAAATTATAATTCAAATGTTGTTAATTAGTTTCAAATATGTCATTGAATCTAATACCATCAAAATATTTAAATGCAAACACTAACGTGACATCTCATCTCATCTTACACAAAATAAATGTCAAATTACTCATCCTAGATGTGTCACGCTATATACCCCCTAAAATGACCAAAATATAATGTAATTTTCAAAGATATACTTTGAATTCGGAGAAAATCACATAATTTTTTGATTATTTTAAATTAATATCTAACGTAACACATTTACAGTAAATGATTTAACATTGACGTATTCAAAATAAAATGTCATGTCAACGTCTATGATTAAAAATAAAAAAGTATTAATTTCCTATTCTACCTGTTGTCCCTTAGATACCATATAAAAGGTGACTAACAATGCTTTAAACCCCGTATGCTTACCCATGCGTTTTATATCAATACCTATGTGTTTCTAAGTCACATAAGGATGCTTCAATGGCTTTGTCAGTTGAACATGTTCTTATTTTGCAACTAATGACGTTTAGGTTTTTTATGGTGGCGAACGAGTAGGAAGAACATGGAAAGCTACACATTAGATCTATGTCTTATTTTGGTACTTGGTAGAGAGACAAAATAATAGACAAAAATGATTTACATATATAACTTGTGTGCTATTTTGAATAAAGAAATGTGTGGATGAATCATAGTTTTATCTTATGATCTTATCTACCTTCTTTGTACAAGGATGATAAACCAAACTGGCAAATTTTAAACTATTATATCTTAAAAATAATATGTCTACGTACCCGTTATACTATGTGATATAGCTAAATCTGCTCAGGAGATATAAAATAACTTCAAAAAAAAAAAACAAGATTCTCGTTTCTCAACTCAAAACTATATATTTTATATTTTATTGATAACATTTACTTTCTTCCTTTCAAATTGCTGCTCCAACATAGCGCATACTCATATGATTTAATCTAACATTTACACCCAATATTTAGGTTAAAATGCAATAAATGTCCTAAATTAACCTACCCTCATTAACTTTAAAACTTAGCCCATAAACCCTTTCAATTTTATGCATGATAACTCTTTTATTAGTTTTTCTCTACAAAACTTCACTTACCTAAATAAACTAAAAGAGGTCACTTCAGTTTAAAAAAAACATCTAATGTAATCCCAATTGGCAAATAAGAACTTTTTTTCATCATTTTCTTCCTTATATTTTGTAGCCACAAAAACAAATTTAAGATGATAGTTTGATGTATTTTCTGGTGATGTGACTTTTTTCATCCTATATGATTGAGGACTCATATTGCACAAAATCGAAATCTTAAATAGTCTATAATCAACTTTTAAAATTAAGATACAACTCCTCAAATATAGGGTGTTTTTATCATTTTGGCGGGTTGAAATTTATAATAGGCTTCTTGTCAACATTATAAAACTTGTATCTCCTCTTGCTTTAAATCATTGCACCAATTAACTTTTCTATGATTTGTACAACATTGAATTACGCTAAAAATTGCAAAGGGTATAGCTTCATGATCAGTAATGTTAATAAAGGATAGTTTTTTAAATAAACCAAAAATAAAAAGTGTGTAGTTTTTTTTGACCTCAAGAGAGGTGAATGTAATTTACTCACAAAAATTTAGTGAGAAGTTCACAACAACCAAAAAAAAAAATTTGAGTGCAATTTTCAACTTTTTTCTTTTAAATTCTCTAATAAAAAAATGACAAATTGACATATTTTACAACTCAGGATCACATGTTTAAATCTTTTGAAAATTCCATCCATAAAGTATGTCCATTGAGAACTTATTAGTGAACGCCCAAGGAACTCTACCCAAGTGTAGACCTTAAAGAAAACACATGGAAGACACTAGACAAATTAGTATAAGTAGGATCTCCCAAAACCAAAAAAATAAAATTAAAAAAAAAAAAGAAAAAGAAGGAAAACAAAAGCTGATATCATCTTATTTTCCAAGTCCAACTTAATATGTGCACAGTTAAAGAGTTGAAATTGTACAAGCTTCTATTCATTATCCATATATACAAGTTAGCACTGAATATGTACGGGAAAATGCATGAACCACCAAAGATGGCTCATACGGAAGGACTGGATCTGAGAACCTTCTCAAGCTTCTCAGCTTTAGTGTAATCCTTCTCAGTGAGAGATCCAGAAGGAAAAGGGGTGATTTCCACAATGAGGTGTGGAGTTGGGAGCTCGTCAAATAGAGCTCTCACATTGTTGCAACACACACTTTCTCCATGAGCACTTTCCCTCCTAATTTGACAACCCTACAGTGGCCTCACAAGATAATGTGTCAAGTCTCAAATGTATGTTAAGTTATGAAAACCTACTTTTTGGTTTCTATAAGTGTACCTCAGTGACATTTTAGTCCTTAAATTTTGAAACCATTATACAAAATGGTCCCTGTGTCCATGACCTCCATCACGGTGATGAATGGAAGGGTCATTCTATGTATCAATGTCACAGTTTAGGGACTAAAGTGATCATTCACATTAGCATGTTAAAATTTCACATCACTATCTAGTACACATAAACAGATAACGTTAATTATGATAGCAAATTTGATAGATGGACCATTTTGCGTAACAATTTTAAAGTTCAGGATTTGAAGTGGTCAATGGCCATGTTTCAAGGTTTAAACTGTCACTGAAGTATACTTTTAAGGACCAAAAAATGAGTTCACTCTTAAATTATAGTCAAGGGGAAAATGCAAACATTTCTTCAACTTTGAACCATTTGAAAACACCTCCTTGATCTTTGAAATTGAAAAATAACCCCCTTCAACTATAGTCCTTTTAGATTTAAAGAGAAAATTACTAATTTGGACCCCAAAATATAGTCCCTAACAGATCAAGTATTTCAATTTAGTCCCTGAAAGATAGTGTTTGTTCCAATTTTCTCTCTCTTTTTATCAAAGTGACTTTTAACAATAGAAATGTTAAGATTTAGTAATGATAAATATTGAGATTTAGCGACGAAAAAGATCAAATTAAGACAAATGCAATATTTCAAGGACTAAATTGAGATACTTGATCTTTCAATAACCAAAGTGAAAAACTGTAACCTTTCAAGGATTAAATTAATAATTTACTCTAGATTTAAATCTTTTTGTGCATTTTAGTTAACAGATATCACATCTCATACCCTCTTATTTGTTGTTTCAAAATGAATGGGAGTGTGCCATGTGACAACGACAAAGTTTGGGGTGACATTTTTCTGTCAATGAGATTAATTACGAAAATGGACAGAAAAGTTTAAACCATGAACAATGATAGTTGAAGGGGGTATTTTCCAGTTTTGAAAGTTAAGTGGGGTGTTTGCAAATAACTCAAAGGTGATGGGGGTATTAGCATTTTTCCCCAAATTGCATGATTTAAGTTAAAGTAAATAAGAGGAAGAAAATGCAATACCTTGTGAGAGGTGGCATCAACAAAGTGATCATCATCAGACAACAGAGATGCAACAGCTTTAAGAAGACGCCGCCCCTCCGCCTTGGATGGGACCCTATAGTTCCTTCGAAGTGTACCCTTTGTTGTGGGATGCCATTTGCTCACCAGCTTCCTTCCATTAGCAGCTTCCTTTGCTGGTCATACATGGAAAAGAAATAAATGATAAACATTGCAAACTAAAACCACATCTCATAAACCAGTGATAAGCATGAAAAGAAATTGGATATGCCCCGCGTGGAGAACATAACAGTTAACCATATAATAAATGTTTCAATAGCGAAGCCAATCCAGGATTCATACATGGCAAGCATGAAGTACTTAATTATCCATATTACAGTTACCATATTCATTGTGCAGCTAAGTATTTAAAAAAGGGACAAAATTCCACGGGGACTTTTCAGTATTTGCCATTCCATGCTTGTTATCAAAAATATCTTCCTTGATAGAAAATCTTCAAGGGGATGCACAATACATAAAGTTGTAAATAACAAATAGATAACCCAGGCGTTCTCAAAACTTTGGAATTGCCCACAGATATTGCCTGACAATTATTCTAAAATTACTGCAACAGAGCAATCACTATGCTTACAAACTGCATGATTCACCCAAAATAACATTTTCTTTTCAGAAGGCTGTGAACCCTTAGCAACATAAATTCCAACTGCAGATTGTATCTGTTAAGAAATAGCAACCAAGTTTGTGAGTTCCTGAATCTTTTTTTTTTTTTTTCTGAATCACTTTCACCTTATATGGTTCACCAGAACTATATCTTATTAAGATGACCAACAACTACATAGAATATTCCAGTTCTTTTTTCACTGTACACTCATCAGCAGATTCTCACATTATGCAGGCCAAGAACTTGACAATATGACATAAGAGGTAAGGAGTGTAGTTTGAACAGTAAGAATTATAAGCGCAACTGTACAAGATAGACAAAAGATCACTAATGCATAATGAATGTGCCAATGTGCCCATCCTAAATCAAGTTCATTACGAATATAAATAATAACATAAGTCTAAATATCAACTGGCCTCAAGGACATACCAAAGACCAGCACACAAAGCTATATTGTCGTTGAATTCGGCATTATGGAGCCAAGTTAATTTTCTGGGATTCCAGGAAGCTGCACAGTGAAGTATAAAGCATAGACATGGCTACTATGCTAAGCACAAGCGTATTGGATATTATTGGGTACAGACATACCGAGATGCACATGTAATTTACAAGTCTGTAAGACGTGGCTCTACATGTCCAATGTAAACACGATGTCTCATTTCCCAAAACATGTTAGAAGAGAGAGCACGTAACAATCCTAATCTAACTGAAAAGTCTGTCAGTTTCTTAAAAAGCTTTCAAGTTCTGTTGAGGCAGTTAAATTTGAACCCAGTTTTAAACATCATATTCAGACCCAATTCTCTTCCAATCCCCTACTTCACCAGCACATATCTAAATTCACCTCTGCCTTTTCAGATTTGCCATGCTTCCCATAACATGTTCAGATTCTTCCTTCCGAGAAGGATAATGATATGGTTGCTCACGTAGGATCTAGTCAAGGGATGACTTACAGCAAAATCTTTCTTTCCCTTGCTCAAATTCCTCCCTCTTTTGAAACTTATTGTGGCGGTTGAGAGAAAAAACTCTTTTTTCTGGGTAAAATATTTGATGCCTTTCTTTATTCCTTCTTAGCCTTTAAATAGGCACAGTACATAAAGTAATTTAGGAATTAAATAAGAGAGAAATCAGCTAGTGATTTCCTTACAATCAAAATCTTTTCCTATAGGAAATCTTTCCTAAAACATAAAGTCAAATGATTGCTGAGAATAAAACATGCCTAAAATAAAATTGATTCTCTGAGATCAATCATAAATCAAATGATTGCTAAAAATAAAACATGCCAAAAATAAAATTGATTCTCTAAAATCAATCCGAAATCAAGACTTTCCTTATTCAACTCTTTCCTTAATTTCCATTATTTCCTTTCTCGTGTATTGTTTCCCAATGAATGCATCATTACTCCCCTCCTGGACAAAGAGCTTGTCCTCAACGTCAAAATCAAGGTAGGATGTGTGAAAAGAGTCAAGCAACTCTGTCGGGTTCACTAATTTCCTCCCCTTCATCATTTGGTTCTGTCACCTCAATCCATAATAGCTTTTTGCATGTATAGCCACAATAATAAGCTTCATCACAGTTAAAGCAAAGGCCTTTGGCTCTACGGTCTTCCATTTCCTCTTTTGTGATTTTCTTGAAAAATGGCGTAGGCGTATGACCCACCCCAAGTATAGGATCCAAAGCCCCCTTTTCAGAAGTTGTTGCTGGTCTAGAATATTTCCCTGCATAAAAATAGGCTACGATGCTTACGGTCAAAGGTGCGAGCTACATTCATAGCAGCGCCCAAGGAATCGGGCTTTTGCAATTCCACCACCAATCATAAGTCCTCCTTAAGGCCAATGATAAAAACGCCAATTTGTTGGCTAGAATCGAGTCCCTTGGTTTGTGCTAAGACGGATTGAAATTGCCATTGGTAGTCTTCCACTGTTGCACGTTGCTTAAGATTTGCCAACTCGCCCGAGGGGTTGAGACTCATGGGAGGGCCAAATCACAACTGACATTGCTCCATGTATTCCGACCAAGTCATACTTGCTTCCCCTTATAGAACCAAAGTTGAGCCTCTCCATTGAGATGGAACGTTGCCAATCTCACCTTCTCTCCATCCAATGTATTTTGGTTTTCAAAGAACTGCTCATTTGTGTATCCAAATCATAGGATCATTAGTTCCGTCATAAGAAGGAAAATTTAGTTTAGAGTACCTGGGAACAGTGGCTCCTCCTATACTCTTGATGCTTCATTCCTATTCTGGGGCTCTTGGGTTGCGGCTATTGCTACAATCCATCTTAGAAGAGTCACGTCCTTTTAGCTCTCGTAGAATCTCTCCCAATTGCGTAGCCACGGATCATTTGCTAGCTTGTTGGCGATCCTCTACAAAAAGGATTGATTTATTCTTTGGTTATTTTGGGTTCTATATACTTGTAATTCTTTCTTCCACTTTCTGATTTGTAGCTCAAAAAATAAGGTCCCTCTATAGCGTAGGGTTTTGTTTGGCGTATTCAAATGGGGAATTAATACAAAAGATCTAGCTTCAATCTCGTAGTCTATAATTTGGGATGTTTGTGTCATCTGTATCTGAAATTTGAAGACAATCAATCATCCTTCTTATTTGTGGCACTGTGAAGAGGCGGGCAATGGAATAGGGAAGCAGTGATGGCTCTGGTTCCAACTTTTATGAACCATTGGAAGCACCAAAAGCTTGCTCCTGAGGTTGGAGATCTCAAGATCCATATAAATCTCATATCAGAAACTCATAATTCCAAAGTAGAACTCAACTGATGCTGTGAGTGTACTCATAACATAAGAATTTTAAATACATAGAATCAACATCCGCCCCATTCTTCATTTTGCTATATTATTAAAGTAATCATATCATCATAATTTTGAAGTTCATAAATTTATTCAAAAAGTCTACAATTTTTAACTCCTGACTCTAAAATCATGGGAAAATTCTTTCATTCTAAATATGAAAATGACAATTCAAGAAAAATGCATAAGTCAAGGATCAGAATCAACTGCTCAGTGTGCCTAATCAATCAATAATTAAATATCTTTAGGGGGAATACATTTTGCCCTCCCTAAAGTCCAAATTACAAAATTGGTAATATAAACTTCAAAATAAAACATTAAAATTAACTGCAAGAGATCATGTGATCCTCAAGTAATTATGTTAGCATTTTCATCCCAATCCAATGGCACTAAGCAAAGAAGCAGCCTCTTGTAGTTAACATTGAATGGGTTTTAATGTTTTCATTCTGATCCAAAGTTCGAGGGCATGCTGTGTTACGTTTTAATGCTCATTTACCAATTTTTTTGAAATTAGGCCTTAGACCAGGGAGTTTTCCCATTTATTTAACCAACGGGATGAAAGAAATTATAACTTTTTGGTATATGATCTACCAATATCAGGGACTTGGAAAGACAGTTAAACCAAGAAAGTACACAGAAAATTTAGCACACCTGGTTTACCCAGTATACTCTGAGTCCATTTAGAGAACCCCAAGTCATCACTGCCACCAATTTCCATATCTGCAACAGAAAATCAACTTCACAAATAAGGACCCATTATAACTGCTCTCAAGATCAAATCCAAATCTAAAGGTGAAATTCAAAACTTAAAAGGAAAAAATATAAAAAAAACATAGAATAAGGTATAAACATAAATTTTAATGTGCAAATTCCTCTAAATAGAAAATCCAAATCCAAATGTGCAAATTCTTATAAAGAGAAAATCCAAATCAAAATGTGCAAATTCAAAGCTTAAAACAAACATAAAAAACATAGAGCAAGTATAAACATAAAACAGAGACAAGTGGATGCATGCAGCAGATAATCAACTTCACAAACAAGGACCCATTATAAAATCAAAATCCAAATATGCAAATTCAAAACTTCAAAAAAAAAAAATAGACAACATAGAGCAAGGTATAATTAAACATAAACCTGAGACAAGTGGGTTTTCCGGAGATCCAGCCAATCCAGCCTTGAGGAGGGCATAGAAGATGCAAAGCCTACCTGCCCACAGAACAGGATTCTCGAGCAAAGAAGCATGGGTAGTGCTAGTTCTAAATGTGGTCTTGGTTCTGGTACGCAGTGATGCGTTGTTGGAAAAGATCCATAGTTTCAGGGTTCTGGGTTCAAATCGAAAATCAGGGAAGAGGGATTTGGGCAAGAAAGTAGTGGGACTAAGATGATATATGGGGGAATGGAGGGGAGAAGTAGAGGTTATTTGCAAAAGAGAGAGAGACATATTTTGCCAGTCCTACAGTTTCAACTGACTATGGTGACGCTGGAGAGGAGACTGTGTAGTTTCTGTAATCAGCATATGCCCGAAATGATGATATTTCCGTCCTCCTCACACCTTGAGAAACGACATCGTTTGACTGCATAACGGGGAATGGGTCGGAAGATGGGCATGGTATGGAGGACACGGAAAGCGATTGGCTTCTTCCTGCCCCTGATATTTATCCAGCGTTTTTGACTTTTTTTTTAATTGTAAAATTAACTGGTCTACAATCAATAGTAATTAAATACAACAGTTTGGATATTGTGTTTTCACTTATAAAATTATTTTTTAACTGTTTTATTTTAGTCAACAGTTATCACATTTCACAATAATAAAATTGAAATAAATATGAAATGTAATTTATAAAAATATAAATTTTTTGAAATATGCAAAGTAATTTATCAAAATATAAAATTACAGTAATTTAATTTACAGTAAACATAGTATGTAATTTATAAAAATATAAAATTTCAGAAATATACAAATTAATTTTTAAAAATATAAAATTAAAGTAAATAGAATATTTAATTTTAAAAAATATAAAATTTCAGAAATATACAAATTAATTTATAAAAATATAAAATGATACTCCATGGAGGCTGTGAGATTGGCAGAGGAAGTTCGCTGTTTGTATTGTAGGTTGTAGCTGCTGTTTGTGGTAACAACTCAATTCAGACTAATCACAGAGTAAAGGCAATTTTTCATTCTCTGGTTTCCTACTCGGCCATGTTTGTTATGTATTATATGTTACAAATACGTTTGATTAAGAAAAACTTCATTATTTGATCAACTTACTCACATAGCAGCACACAACTAACCTTCCTTTCAACATATATATATTTGAATTTGAAGTGCAAAGAAAAAAGCATGTCAGATGAGTGGTTCTATGTAACATAAGAACATAAACTTAATAGGATAAATTATTTTCATTTGATCAATTATAAGTGACTATTGTCAATTGTAATTTGGAGTACCATTTTATATTTTTATAAATTAATTTATATATTTCTAAAATTTTATATTTTTTAAATTAAATACTATATTTACTTTAATTTTATTTTAATTTTACATTTTTATAAATTAATTCGTATGTTTATGAAATTTTATATTTTTTAAATTAAATATTATATTTACTTTAATTTTATTGTAATTTTATATTTTCATAAATTAATTTGTATATTTCTGAAATTTTATATTTTTATAAATTACATATTATTTTTACTGTAAATTGAATTACTGTAATTTTATGTTTTGATAAATTAATTTGTATATATTCTGTAAATTTATATTTTTATAAATTAAATTTCATATTTATTGTAATTTTATTGTATATCATTGAATGTTCTGACCATTAACTGAGATCAAATGATTGAAAAGTGATTTTATAAGTGGAAACACGGGTAAAATTTAAATTGTTGGATCTGATTAACGCTAATTTTGATTGAAAACTTAGGATTAATCTAACAATTTTAAATTAAAAAGAAGGTCAAAATCGTTGGACAAATGTCAATCGTTGGATGCAGACAACAGGGGCAAGAGCCAATCCCTTTCCCTGAAATTGAGTTGTTTTGTCTATTTTTATTTTAAAAAAATTCATAATTCCTAGTTTGTTTGTTGTTTTTGATTATATAACGTTGTTTCTTTTTAAGGTTATAATGTAGATTATACATAGTTTCGTACAACATATAGCAAGTGACTCGGGTGAAATGGGGAAGAAAATTCGTTTAATTTTTATATTTTTGTTTCTAAGTCAAAAATACAATAATGTATAATTTTTAAAAATAATTATATTTTTTATAACTCAGTATCATATGAATTATTTTTTGAAATTTTTTTACATATTATATATTTAATAAAATAGTAAAAATATAAAAGAAATTATAAAAACCTACTCCTAACAGATATCAATTTGTATTTCTTTATCAAGGGTTAATATTACTTTTTTAGCCAAATGAATATTATTGTTATCATTGAACATTTTAGAAAATTGTATGGATTCAATGAAGTGAAAACCAAGGATCCTAAGTAGTACGTAGCCTCTTGATTTTTTTTTAAAATTTTAAAGATATTTTCTATTAGAGACAATTTATTCGAAATATTATGGTACATTAAATGTAAAAACTTCTTTTATAGAAGTTCAAACTTTAGTGGGCAAAATGCATTTTACCTCCATAAACTTTAAGATCAGAGCACTTTACTCCCTTGAACTTTTAAACTTGTCAAAATATTTCCTTCAATTTTTATTTTGTAGCTAAAAAACTCTATCTATTTAACTTTCTGTCAAGTCAACTAACAATTAACGTCCTAATCAGCTTCCTAGTGTCACATTATGCCACATCACCTCCAAATTTTTACACCTAAGCACTGACACTCTAACCTTAAAATTCAGGGGGGATAAAATGTATTTTGGCCAACTTTAATTTCATCACTTGGTGGCTCCTTTTGTTAAGTGCAAACCATGCCTCATATAAGATATATAGTGTATTTGAAAGAGCTTATTTTGAGTTTATATGACTTATGCCATAAGCGTTTATACATGTGTTTGAGAGAGTTTATAAAAATAACTTATGGCATATTCATAAACTATTTTCAACTTATTTTCATAAGATAGTTTATGAAAATAAACTAAAAATAACTTACGTGAAGTTTGCTCTCATAAACTTTTCAATTATAGAAATAACTTATATGATAAGCGTTTAAATAAATTGTTTATCCAAACATGACCATAATTAAAAATATATCATTTAGTTCATGCAAATTATATATAGTTAAAATATTTATCTTTTAAAAATTAAATCATATATTTTTAAAATTTAGAGACCAAAATGCAAAAACCACATATTTTTCGCAGCGGTTCGGAACCGTAGCAAATGACATCTTCAATCAAGAAATAACGATAGTTCCTTCACTTCCAGGCTTTTATTATCATGGTTAAATATCACATGGTTGACGAAAATGAAATAATTAGATTGGAAATATTTTAAAAATATACAAGACTAAATGAAAATAAAAATTTCTCTGGGATAAAATTTGTTTATTTGTAAAAAATTAAAATAAAATTTTAATTTTAGTTATCTTTATTTCTATAATATTATTTTGTTTCTTAAAGTCCTTTTAACATATTAAGAATACTTCTTCGTATGGAGATTCCAAAAATGTCCGATTTTTCAAAATTCAAATATACAAGTTACACAATTCTCTTAGATATTTTATTTTCTCAAGTTTTTAATCAAATACTAACAAACAAACAAACAAAAAATTGCTTACCAATGTCCTATAGCCTGTTTGCTTCGACCGCTTGCTTAGAAACCGAAAAAAGAATTTTGTGTGACAGTGTTCCTTCTAGCTTTTGCTTCGCACACTGACCCAAAGAGCTTCTGTTCCTGATGGCACTATTTTCCGTCATTAATCGTACTGTTTTTTCTTTCCCAATCTTGTCGGAATCCCGTGTATCTGCATGGAAAGCGATGTGCAGTTACAAGAATACCCTTGACAATAGAGGGTATTTTTCTTTGGGACTCAAGAAGTCGTGGGCAATGTTTTGCTGCCAGCACAAGTTCTAATGCTTCTGGAGTTGGATTTGGACTTGGATCTAGTTAATCTGAGATGGGGTTAAGTAGTTGAGGCCAAGAACAGAGCTTGATTGCCCAAAGTCGATGAAGTTCTGGCTTCGACAAAAACTGGGGCCATCGAGGTGGAGTAACCATTTGTATAGAAAATGGGCTACGAAGGGTGTCAAGGAGACATTGGAAGTAGGTTGAGGAAGAAGGAGGAGAATAAGAGGTAGATGGCAGAGAGGGTATGCTTTTGTAGAAATCTATTGTGAACAACTGTGACTCTAGATGAAGAATCGAGTGTCTGCTTTTTCTTTTTATTTTTTAAATAAAAAATATAAATAGGGGTAATTGAATAAAATTATACTATTAAAAAATACATATCAAAATACTTATTTTCTCTTTCCTAATTATTTTTCTATACCCAATTAAACAACTTTTTTTCATCTTCCTTATCTCCTATCTATTTCTCTTTTCCTTTTTATTTCTATTTTTCTTTTTATTTTTAGTCAGTGCTGCGAACCAAACAAAACTCCCGTAAGAAAAAGACTAGCCAATATACCATGGAGGAGAAGGATCTTCTGACTTAGCACCTCTTTGCCTTATCTAAGATGACCAATGACATTGTGACAAGTGGCACTTATTTTGACAAATTTCCTAAGTGCGGATTCGAACCCATAATGGGGAGGAAGTAGATAAATCCTTCAACCATCAGACCAAGCATCTGTTCCCAATTTGTATACTCAACATTTAATATATAAAAGATTCTATTATTATATACAAAACTCAAAATATTTATCATATAATAAACAATAACAAATTTTATAATAAAATAATATGTTATTATTTTACATAATTCATTTTAAATTACATTAAAATTTAAAAGTTTTAATAACAAATTTTATTATATAAATTTTAAAATATATAATGACATATTCTCCTATTATAAAATTTGTTATTGTTTAATATGGATAATATATTTTTAATAATAATTAAATTTATATTATAAGATTTTTTATTATAATTTTTAAATTTTTATGTAATTTATAATGTGTTATGTAACATAATGGCATATTTTCTATTATAAATTTTGTTATTTTTTTATAATATATAATAATTTGTGTAATTTTAATAATAAATGTTGACTAGTGTGAATGGAACAAATGCTTAGCTTGATGGTAGGTTTATTTGTTTACTTCCTCCACTTCATTTGTTCGAATCCATTTTGGGAAGTTTATTTTTTTAATTCCAAAATGGGTGCCACTTGTCACAATTTGATTGACCATCTTAAGTAAGGTAAAGAGGGATGTGGATTTGCTCTAACTCTTTTTTCTTCAAGCTCCATTCAAGTTTCATGTTTTGCTGCCACTTAAGTCCCATAAGTTGAGAAGAAGGAGCCTAACACATTGGTAAAAACTTCAATTCCATACTCTTGGAGTTTGAGGCAAAATCAAAACATTTATATTCCACTTATTTTTCAATCTCAATTTTTTGCTATCTGGTAGCAGTAGGGACTCCGTTTTCTGATATTCATTTATAATGCTCTAGTTTTGCCTCAAACTTCTAGAATATGGAATTGAAGTCTCTACTAGTGTATTGGGCTCCTCTTCCCTAAACTTATAAAACTTGAGTAGCAACAAAACATAGAGCTTAAAGGGTGCTTGAGGGAAAGAGAGTTGGAGCAATTCTGCATCCGGTAAAGATGTATTACGTTAGAGGATTCTTTTTCATCTAACCTGAGAATAGCCTAAATAAATAATATATTTAATTACAATTTTCTATATTTTTATTAGAAATTAATAACAAAAATATAAACAACTCTATATTAATTTTATCATGGGAAAAATCATCTTCGTCCATTCTCATTATTTATGGTAGGTATCACCATCTTTCACTCTCCAACACATACAAACTACGAAAGTACGTGCCTCGACGATCACGGGTTGGCTTAAAGGAACTTACAAACAAATATGTGGAGCTAGTGGTCGGTTGATATTAATTTAGTCATTAATGTCGTCTTTTAGCTCAAAAACTCATTATCATTAATGTATTTTTATTAGAGTTAGAATCATAATTGAAATTAATATATTTTTTAAATATTATTAATAAATTAATGTTAATAGTTTTTTGAAAATGAAATTGGTACTTATAAAATCTATCGAAGACTCATACAATATAGATCATTCAAAATGTTAAAATTAAAGTGAATTAACCTATCGAAAGTTTTCAGGTTAGAATAATGCTTTTATTTGTTTAGATAATTTGATTAATATTTTTCCTTCTTATTTTAAGTATTTGACATTTGACTTTCAAGACAATTAAACAAGTGTATATTTTATTTTTTTGTTTTATAGTTTACTAAAAGTATTATCTTGTTTATAGAATGGAAGACTATTCTTTTTTTGGGCCCACTCAACGCAAAAGATATAATCCTTTCCAAAATAATGTTTCTAAGAATTAAACTATTATTATTCTTAGAGTTTAAAGAATCACTATCCTTGAGACTAACTAATATTAAGTTCCTATGGTTAACTAGAATATCTGAATTATTTATAGTTAAAAATTTAAAGACAAGTGTATGTTTATATATGGTTGAGTTAAATATTTTAAAGATAAATAAAACTTCATTTACGATAGTGTTGATGCCACAGCAAATATACCGATGGTAAAAGTAATAAGGTGATGGGTTTGAGTATCATTTCCACAGGGACTGAATTAGCAATTATTCAAGAAATTAAAATATACTATTTAGACCAAAAATTGACTGAATGACGTTTGAAAAATAAAATAAAACTTAAAGAACAATTAACGTAAAAGAATGCAATAACAAAAGTATTTAAAAAATTTATCAATTAAAAAGGTGTAGAGTTGCTAATCCTCCTCGTTTTTCCTAAGAATTGTTATTCTACCCAACTCTTGCTCTCATTGACAAACAAAAGAATCTAAGGCTTACCACTACCTAGAATGATTCTTTCAAATCTCAACTAAATTCACCTAATTCATCTATAATTTCTTATGAGCATTAGGTTCAAATTTAAACCAAGCCTATGATTGATTATATGATGCTAGCGATTATATGTCTATATCGTTAGTAAATCAATTCTCTTAATTACCTAATGTTCATGACTCATACTTTTCATTCATTGGTCTAAGTTCACTTTCGCTCTTAAGACAAGCAAAATTACAAATAAATCCATAATTTGATCAAGATTATAGAAAGCACTAATCATTGAATGAAAACAATTATAAAACAAAGTCGATGTTTACAAGAGTAGAGAGAAATAACAAATCTTAATCGAAACTACAGTTCATAGCAACCCCAGAATGGAAAATTAGCCATTCATGATAACAAAAAAACAAAAATTAACAATAAAAAGAGATAGATCCATGAATTTGAGGTAGAAGGTAGAGAAATTGGCTCCAATGATGCTCCAAAGACAAGCTTCCTTGCTCCTAGGTCAAGAGTGGTGCCTCTTTTTTTTTTCCAAACTCAAAAATCTCTTATAAAAATTTCAAAAGAAACTATTTAAATTCCTAATTTCGAATTGCACTGTTCATCTTTGCTAGCAGCAGAGAAAACTTCACTTTCAACCGAAAACTTTGTAGAAATTCTTTCCTTTTTGCAACAGGATCTCCTTTTTTTATTTCACTCATTAGCCCATCAATTACTGAAAGTCAATCCTACAAAGACATCAGAAAATTAGAACAAAGCTAAACAATAAAAATCAAAATGGTAAGAATTTAGAAATCTAAATGAAGCAACAAGAAAGGAAACAAATAAGTTGTTTTTATTAAAAAGACAACAAAATTATAATTAGGGGATTACAAATTAACAAGCAAAATGAATCCTAATTTATTAAAATTAGGAAATTAACACTCCTCCAAACTAGAGACTTTACTTTCCCTCAAGCAAAACAACTCAAACTCACAAGAAAGAAATATAAAGAAAACTACAAAAATCACTTAAATAAACACGCAATTTCTTCTATAAAATAATAATATTAAAAGATACAGCTGAAGATTAGAAAACATCTTAAATGTAGACAACTAAAACAAGCTTTATAAAATCATACCAAGATAGTAATTGTGTGCAAAAATGGGAACAAGAAAATTTTAATAAATTCAATTTTAACACTTTGCTAATCTTCTCTTGTCCTAAAGCATTCCTTAATAATTTGAATTGCAATTCCGCTATACTTCTTTTTGTTCTCAAGGGTTTACTTCCAAACAAACTAGTTAAGAAAGCCATTAAAATTATTAATAATGCAGATATTGCCGGTAAGATGTCACATCCCAAAAATTGAATATGTGAAAAGACACTATTTTTAGGGAAAACCTCAGTGGTATCCCGAAATCTTGGACAATCTTAATATCTACAACTACTCATTTGATAAAATTCTCAAACATGAGTTATTCACATATATTCTATAAGGTTTTACATTCAACCTCAATCATTTATTCCACACGACAAAATTATATTCATTTGATAAACAAATATAGGCATACATAATCTGATGTGTTTATCTCATCGCAAGCCTAGGAGACCTATAGAAAGTATAGAGTGTTCCTAATATTCACATTAATAAGTACTGGTATCACACCAAACAGAAATGGAAAATATCTCTAAGGGGCTTCTAATCTTCAATCGGATACGCTTCTTCCTTGTTTACTGTATCTAAAAAGATAATCATAGGGAGTGTGAGTTTATTTAAAAACTCAGTAAGTAAATAACTGTACTATATAAAATATCAAAAGTACAAATACCACATTTACTCATATAATCAATTGTCTTATACATCGAGTAGTATGAGACTCTAACCCTTTCAAACTCGTGAATAAGATTTCATAGATATACACCGAGTAGTATATGACTCTAACCCTTTCAAACTCGTATTTATGATTTCATCTATTTACACTGAGTAGTATGAGACTTTAACCCTTTCAAACTCATGTATAAGTTTTCATAGTTATATACTGAGTAGTATGAGACTTTAACCATTTCAAACTCATATATTAGATCCCGTAGATCTTTGCTCATCAATAAAATAGTGAGATTTATCACATAGTATAATTACCATGAAATAAATTAATTTATACATACTCTTATTTCTTTGAATTTCTGTAAAAAAAATTACACCAATCATCATATACTGTCATCTGAAAAATTGATTGCTTAATATCCAAATAATATTGTAAATGAGACTTATATTGTACCTTGACTAATAATATCAAACTAGCTTAGCAAGGTTATTCACTTACCTTGATATTTGTCCAAATTTACCTTGTTCCACACTAGAATTTGTGTAGAAAATTTCCTAGTAAAAGATATTACAAGGAAACATAAGAAAGGAAACAAAATCATGAAAATATGTAATATTTTCTGATTGCTACAGTGACTGTCGCTACAGTGACGGTTCGCTATAATGATGTTGACTGCTACAGTACGTTGACTGTCGACACTACAGTAACTGCTACAGTAAACTCAAAATTTTTCTCAAAATTTCTGATTGCTACAGTAAATTCAAGTTTTGCAGAAAATTTTCCAAAAAATTTTATCCTTTGATTCCTTGTTTTGAAACCAGAATCTCATTTCTCTTAACCGACCATAACTCAATCCTAACTCAAAAAGAACCTCTAAAACAATTTAGATCCATGAATTATCATCAAAATCTTCAAGAACAAAATCTCCTCTAATCTTCCATATAAACTTAGACTTAAGGAAAATAATGAGATTAAAGCTTACCTTTGATCCTTACAAAGCTTTTGAACTGAACAAATATCCAAGAATTTCAAGTTTGTGGGAAGGATTTGTAGTGAGATGAAGGTATTGCATAAGAGAGAAGAGAGAAGGAAAGAGTGAAGAGAAGAGCGAGGGAAGAGTGAAGAAGTGTTAAGACTCCTGAAGTAATTAAGGGAAATGAGTTATGGGTAAACTCATGGGTACCAAACCCGCTAACCCAAATTTATTTTGACCAAATACAAAAATTTTCCTACCTAATTAAATTCAATTTCTCTTTCCACAAATTTTTCTCTTCGCAGAAAAATAACACACATGGTTGAGAATATTTAATTTATTCATTTTGCACTATTTTCATAAATAATAATTAAAAAGAACAAATAAATATGGAAATATTAAGTGATTAAAATGAATAAATCTAAACAATGCTATATATATATCAGAAAATTCTCAAATGTATAATTCGAAATTTGACGGGTATTACATAAGAAGTGGAGCCTGTATGCCTAACCACACAACTCCCCCTCTTCCTTCATATCCAGCTAGAAAACTATGGGATGAGAAGCGTGCACGTGCGTCTAACCACACAACACATTTCTATTTTTTCGCTCTCCTTTATTGCATAAAGAAACATGATCCATTGTTTGAAGAGATATCGTGCGCCTGATACACATAATAACGTCTCAACATAAACCATATTTTCCTTTATTTAATTCACAAAATTTGGCGGGTATTACATAAGAAGTGGAGCCTGTGCGCCTACCCACACAACTCCCCCTCTTCCTTCATATCCAGCTAGAAAACTATGGGATGAGAAGCGTGCCCGTGCGTCTAACCACACAACACATTTCTATTCTTTCGCTCTCCTTTATTGCACAAAGAAACATGATCCATTGGCTGAAAAGATATCATGTGCCTGATACACATAATAAAGTCTCAACATAAACCATATTTTTCCTTTATTTAATTCACAATTTTTATTTTTATTTTTATTTTTTCTTTTACTTTTTTTTTCAAGGAATATAAACCCCAACTTTTTTTTTAATATTTGCATGACAAATTGCATTTTTAAATGATTAAAGATTATATAGAGACACAAAAAGATTCTCACTTTGTTAAAACTTAATTTATAGAAAAAATTTATGTTACCACTTTACCAAAAAAAATTACCATCTAATTAAAAATACCGCTTAGAAACAAAATTATAAAGTTGTTTGGGTCTTCCACAGAATTTGTTCTCCTTTCTCTAAGCTCTAAATTTAAATTCATTTTGAGGAAAAAGAAGCAAAATTGCATGCTTATAATAATGTGCATTACCTTTCTAAAAGAACATACCTAGCTTCATCATACATGAATGACCATAAAAAACACTAGCATATTGCATAAATTAATATCAACACAAAACAAGTATCCACAAAACATCTTCCTCCCCCAAACTTAACATACAGATTGTCCCTAATGTGGAAAAGATATCCAAAAATAAGGAAACAACATTCATAAAATGAATCATAATGAAAATATTACAAGAGAGTAAAAGAAAGACACAAGTGTGCATTGTATAATTGTACTGTAGAGCTAATATAGTCATAAATGTCAAACAAAACTTGATTGGTATAGATAACATAATCAACATAGAGAGATTGCAGGTTAAACAAACTAACAGACTAAAATAGTAAAAAAATAAAAACAAAATTTTTTTTTGAAACCCTAACTCTGCTTTTAGCGCAAAACTCCTCGCTTTAAGTGAGCATCCTCTTGAAACTGGATGCACTGGAAAAGGACGGGAATTAGGGTTTAATTTGTTTTAAAAAAAATAATTATGGTTGAAATAATTTGAATTAAAAAAATCAATTAGGAGTGAATCAATTTTAATTAGGCAATCAATTAAAGATGAATTGAAATTCAATTAGGAGACAATTTAGCATTAAATCGAATTCAATTAAGAAGGAATAAATTTGAATTCAATTGAAATCAATTTGGAAGAAATTTGAATTCAATTGCAATCAATCAAGAAAGAATTCTAGCATTAATCAGACAACATGGCACTTTATTGAAATCTCCCGCTGACAGTGAGGTGTCCTCCATTAGACTAATGATATGCTTGCGTTCCTTGCTAAAAGCGAGAACCTTTTCGCTGAAAAAAATCGTCCTTCATATAAGCTTAGATTTTTCGCGTTCCCCGCTAATAGCGAGGAACTTTCGCTAAAAAAAATTGTACTCCCTCAACCATCCAAAATTCACATTCCCCGTTGAAAGTGGAGAATTCCCACTTTTAGTAAAAGACCACAGAATTCAAAAATCAGCTCTAAAAACTAAATGAAGCCAATCTAAAAGAAAAATAAAACTCCAACACATTAGACCAACATCAAAACCCAACCCATAAATTTGAAAATAACATTAAAACAACAAACAAACATCAAAATCAAAATCATACAAATTCTAATCTAATAAAACCACGTCATAAAAAAAAATTCAAAGACATCTCGCAATAGCAATAAACCATGAAACACACTAAATAATTATACCACTCAATTTTAAAAACAAGAACAAAAGTAAAATAAAAGTATAGGGTTGAGAAAACTTGAGTTGCCTCTCAAGAGTGCTAAGTTTATAATCTTCAGCCAGACTTTATCGGTGTTTGCTCATGGTGGATCTTCCAATGTTGGTTGCTTCCTAAATGCCTTTGACTGAGGAACAACCATGTTTGCAATGTCAGGAGGCTTAAATTTATGGGTACTAACACGAATCTCAAAATGATCAACTGAAACTTCAGGAATTTCTGTTACTCCTTTCTCTTTGTCAACATCAACATTTATTCCTAAAAATTTTCAACTTTTCAAGCTTGCCCTTCTTCATTACATCCACAAGAAAGCATTCCCCTCTCTTGTTTTGAGATTTTTTTGACTCTGACATATTGAAGGTTATTACTTGATCATCAATTCTCATACTTAATTGACCCTCAAATACATCATTTATCGTCCTCCCTGTAGCTAAGAATGACCTTCCCAAGATTATAGGAATTTCTTTATCTTTTCTGCAATCTACCACTACAAAGTCTGCTGGGAATATCAACTTGTTTACTTTAACCAGAACATCCTTAATGATCCCAATAGGATAACACAAGGAGCTATTAGCTAGTTGCAATGTGATAGTGCTAGGTCTAGCTTCCCTCAATCCCAAGCTTTTGAAGATTGATAAGGGCATCAAATTCACACTTGCCCTTAAATCACATAAAGCTTGTCCTGAAATTTTTTTTTTCCAATTTCACAAAGAATTGTAAATTTTCCTGGGTCTTGCATCTTTAGTGGGAACTTCCTTTGCAAAACTGCAAAGCATTATTCAGTTAGTGCCACTATTTTGAACTCTCTAAACCACTTTCTCCTTAACAACATATCCTTTATAAAGTTGGCATATCTCGGCATATGTTCCAATGCCTCAGCAAATGGTATGTTGATGTGAAGTTATTTAAATATCTCCAAGAACTTCTGATATTGTGCATATGAATCCTGCTTTTTAAATCTTTGCTGGAAAGGGAGTGGTAGAATAACTCTTGGAGCCATATCTTTCTTCAACCTCTCTTGAGTCTTCACTTCAACTTTCTTAGATGTATTTTGAGGTTCATCTTTTTTTTTTTTACCTCATCCTGTAAAAAGGTCTCTTCACCAACCATTTCATCTTTTTTATTGACCGCCTCTTTATGAACATTTGAATTTGAGGTTTCATGGAGTTGCTTACTGCTCCTTAAGAAAATAGCCATACAATGTTATTTCCCTTCCTTCTTAGGATTAAGCTTAGTGTTACTTAGGAGGGTACCTTAAGGTCGATTGCTCAATGCACTGGCAAGTTGACCCACTTGGGTCTCCAAGTTTCGAATTTATGCAGCTTCGCTCTAAATTAAATTATTTTGACTCTGCATCATGGAATAAGTCTTTGACATATACTGACTGAACGACTCCTCAAAATATGGCTTTTTCTCCATTAGAGGTTATGAAGGTCGGTTAAACTGAGGAGCATTCTGATGATTAAAGCTTGCTGGATGAAACGACTTATTAATTTAAGAATTACTCACCCCCTGATTGTTCCACCAGAAATTTGGATGATTCCTCCAACCCAGATTATAAGTGTTTGAGTATGGGTTATTATGCGGACGTAGGGAATTACCCAAGTAATTTACCTGCTCAATCATATAAGACTCATCACATGCCCTATTGGCATGGCATCCTCTACAGAAATCACAGCCAAGTGGTGATGAAGAGATTGCCCCAACTTATACTTGACCCAATTACTTTATCATAGCAGCTACTTGTTAAGAAAGAACTTTGTTCTAAGCCAAGATTGCATTTAAAGTATCAAGTTCTAGTACTCCTTTTCTACTTGAACCCCGGTCATTGGAAGTTGAATAATTATTTACAGCCATTGTTTCTATAAGATCCATGGCTTCTTCAGGAGTTTTTGTGTTAAGAGAACCTCTAGCTAAGGCATAAATCATCGCTCTAGTAGAAATTGTCAGACCATTATAAAAGGTTTGAACTTGCAACCAGTCAAAAATTGCATGGTGAGGACATCTTCGTATAAGATCCTTGAAACACTCCCAAGCGTCATACAATGACTCCCCATCTTGCTGAGTAAATGAAGTAATTTCACTCTTCATCTTAGCTGACTTAGATAGAGGGAAATATTTGGCCAAGAATTTCTTGAGGAGATTGTCCCATGTTGTGATGCTTCCTTGTGATTGTGTCAACAACCAAATCTTAGCCTTGTTCCTTAAAGAAAGGGGAAATAACTGCAAATGAATAGCATCATCTGTAGCTCCATTCACCTTTATGGTATCACATAGTTGGAGAAAATTCACAATATGAGCATTGGGATCTTCAATGGGGCTTCCACCAAATTGTTCTTCCTACACTAAATGAAGTAAAGCAGGCTTGAGTTCAAAATTGTTTGCTTGTATTGGTGGTCGCACTATGCTTAGAGCACACCCATCTAAATTCGGATATGCATAATCTCCAAGAGTCCTTCGAATTACAGGTTGTGGATTCTCATTGTTGTTGTTCCCATTGTTCAAATCTACTCTTTTCATTGTGTCTTCTTGCGAAGTATGAATTAATAATTCTCTTTTTCTTAACTGCGCTTCTTTCCTTTTTCTCCTTGCTAGCTTCTCAATTTCAAGTTCAAAAAGAAGTGAAGAAGGATCAATGGTACCTCGCATGCACAGACAAGAAAACACTAATGAGAGAAATGACAACAAAATTAGTAAATAAAGCAACAAATAAAATGACTAAAAATAAACAAAAAAATGCAATAAGAAAATAATAACGGAAAAATGTCTAATCTAGCACTTCCTGGTTTTTATAAATATTAGTAAAAATTTCAGTTCCCAACAACAGCGCCAAGAACTTGTTGATGATACGGCAAGTATATCACTCGTACAAGTTATAAAGTGATAAGTTTGAGTATCGTATCCACAAGGACTGAATTACCAATTACTCAGGAAACTAGAATATACTATTTAGACTAAACAATTGAGTGAATGACGTTTGAAGAATAAAATAAAACTCAAAGAACAATTAACGTAAAAGAACGCAATAACAAAAGTATTTAGAAAATTTACCAATTAAAAAGGTCTAGAGTTACTAATCTCCTTCGTTCTTCCTAAAAATTGTTATGCTACCCCACTCTTACTCTCATCGACATATAAAAAATTTAAGGCTTACCACTACCTAGAAGGATTCTCTCAAGCCTCAACTAAGTTAACTTAATTCCTCTATAATTTCTTATGAGCATTAGGTTCAAATTTAAACCAAGCCTATGATTGATTATATGATGCTAGCGATTATATGTCTATATCGTTAGTAAATCAATTCTCTTAATTACCTAAGGTTCATGACTCATACTTTCATTCATCGGTCTAAGTTCACTTTCGCTCTTAAGACAAGCAAAATTACAAATAAATCCACAATTTGATCAAGATTATAGAAAGCACTAATCATTGAATGAAAACAATTATAAAACAAAGTCGATGTTTACAAGAGTAGAGAGAAATAACAAATCTTAATCGAAACTACAGTTCATAGCAACCCCAGAATGGAAAATTAGCCACTCATGGTAACAAAAAAACAAAAATCAACAATAAAAAGAGATAGATCCATGAATTTGAGGTAGAAGGTAGAGAAATTAGGTCCAATGATGCTCTAAAGACAAGCTTCCTTGCTCCTAGGTCAAGAGTGGTGCCTCCTTATTTTCCAAACTCAGAAATCTCTCTAAAAATTTCAAAAGAAACTATTTAAACTCTTAATTTTGAATTGCACTATTCATCCTTGCTGATAGTAGAGAAAATTTCGTTTTCAATAGGAAAATTTGTAGAAATTCTTTCCTTTTTGCAATAGGATCTCCTTATTTATTTCACCTCATTAGCCCATCAATTACTGAAAGTCAACCTTACAAAGACATCAGAAAATTAGAATAAAGCTAGAAAATAAAAATCAAAATGGTAAGAATTTGGAAATCTAAATGAAGCAACAAGAAAGGAAACAAATAAGTTGTTTTTACTAAAAAGGCAACAAAAATACAATTAGGGGATTACAAATTAACAAGCAAAATGAATTCTAATTTATTAAAATTATGAAATTAACAAGTAGTATATATAACCAAAACTAGTAAAATAACTACATTAAAAAAAAGAGAAAAATGTACTTTACTCCCATGAAGTTTGTTCTATATGCTGAAAACTTCCATGAAGTTTAAAACTAAGCAAAAGACCTTCATGAACTTTTATATTGTGCCAAAAACTACCTGTGGGTTAGTTGATCATTAGTCAACTGACGGTCAATGCTGATGTGGACACTGAAGCGCCACATCAGCCAATGATTCATGTGTCACATTAGCTCTCTTTCACTCAATTGTTGTATCCAATAGAATTACGACACGTGGCATATGCTTAGATTTGAAGAAAAATCAAAGTAACGCATGCACAACATAATTCAAACTTGAGCTTGGATAAAAAAAAGGAAAAGCTTTCCACCATCTAGCCACTGACACACATTCAACATATATTTACAAAATTTAATATATAGAAACCTTTTATTATTATATTCAAAATTCAAAACAATATACATCAATTATTATGTCTTATAAAAAATAACAAATTTTATAATAAGAAAATATGATATTATTTTACATAAATTATTTTAAATTATATAAAAATTTAAAAATTTTAGTAACGAATCTTAAAATATAAATTTAATTATTATTTATATTTAATAAAAATAAAATTTATATTAAAAAATAATTATAAAAATATACTATGCATATTAAAATTATTTTTTCATATAAGATTTGAAAATTATATTTTTTTAATAATAATTAATTTTTAATATAATTTAAAATGATTTGACATTATAATATAACATTTTTAATATAAGATTTGATATTATAAAATTTAATTATTACTAAAAATTATAATATCAAATCTTATATTAAAAAATAATTTTAATATGTATAGTATATTTTTTATAATTATTTTAGTTAAAAAAATAAAATTTATATTATAAGATTTGTTTTTAAAATTTTTTAATTTTTATATAATAAAATGAGTTATGTAAAATAATAGCATATTTTTTTTATTATAAAATTTGTTATTGGTTTATAAGATATAATAATTAATGTATATTATTTTGAATTTTGAATACAATAACAAATGTTTATATATATATATTAAATTTCGTAAATATATGTTGAATGTGCGTTAGTAACTAGAAGAGAAGAGCTCATCTTTCTTTTATCCAAGCCCAAGTTTGAATCATATTGTGCATGCACTATTTTGATTTTTCTTCAAAGTTAAGTATATGCCACGTGTCGCAATTCTATTAGATATGATGATTGAGTGGATGAGGGTTGATGTAGCACATGAATAATCTATTCACGTGGCGCTTCAGTGTCTATGTCAACATTAACCGTCAATTGATTAACGGTTAGCTAATTGACAGGTGGTTTTTAACACAATATAAAAGTTTATAGGGTTTTTTGCTTAATTTTAAATTTTATGGAGGTTTTCTGCACATAGAGCAAATTTCATGGAGGTAAAATGTTTTTTTCCTTAAAAAAAAAGTAAAATAGTAAAGTTCATTAAAAAAACATATGCCAGTTAAATGTTAAATTTAAATATATAAATAATATACAGGTGGAAGCTAATAACTCATCAGACAAGCTTTCCTAAATTACAAATAGAAATTAAATTAAAAGATTATAGTTTCATGAAATGAATGAAAAAAAAAATTCATGTTTTGATATAAAGTTAATGAAAGTAAACTATACAAAAATAAACTGAAAAAACAATAGGGAGACGAAAAAATAACAAAATAAATTTAAAAGTAATTAATTTACGATAAAAAAAAAAGCATGTATAAAGTTTAGTTAAAATAAACAGGTCATCTTAATTATTCTAAATTTCAATTAATACAAATATCGTTAAGAGTATCTTTAAATTTTTTTTTTGAAAAGCTAATATAACTTTTAAAAACCAACATGAAAAATGATAAAAACACATTAGTTGACAGATGTACTTTTGTCCTTAAATTTGACAACCATTCCCCAAAAAAAAAGCCCCCCAATTTTTTCCTATGTAAATTTTATTATATATGTTTATAAAAATTTTTTAGTATCTATCTGATTGCTAATAATTTGTTATTAAAATTAATCAACCACTCAAGATACATAGTTATTAAAAATAAAAATATATTATCTGATAAATTTTATAATAATGTTATTTTACATTTATCAACTCTAATCTTTTCAGTATAATATATTATCCATATTTATGTTATTTAGATTAAAATGCACTCAACCTTATAAATTTTGAGGTACATACATTTTATCCTCTTAACTTCAAAACTTAACAGAAGACTTCTTCTAACTTTTGATTATTTGTAAAGTACCCACTCCATTAATCAAACTATTAAGTTTATAATTGCCACATCAGCAAGAAGATGCAAAGTCCGCAAAAAATATTGCCACAAAATCTTATGTGGACAAGGGCATTTTTTTAAAACACAACACAAATATTATCTTCTTGTTATTCTTCGGTTCTTCTCCTTCTTCCTAGTGAACAACCTCCCTTCCATTTCTCTTTCTATCTCCTTCAATCTCTGTCTTTCATAATTTGCTCTACAAATAACTCAAAAGAACATGGTGGATTCCTTTACCTAACTCTCTAACCTTGAACTCAAGATTCAAAC
Organism: Biancaea sappan; assembly: GCA_037074585.1. Taxonomy (NCBI): domain Eukaryota; kingdom Viridiplantae; phylum Streptophyta; class Magnoliopsida; order Fabales; family Fabaceae; genus Biancaea; species Biancaea sappan. The sequence continues at coordinate 52,876,336 of CM073494.1, read as the reverse complement.
CTACCATTGACAATCACAATAAAGGTAGTTGTAGAAAGGCATCCGGAAATTCATATCCTCCATCTGAAATTAAAACTCTCTCAATCAAGGACCTTATAAGTACTTTGAATTATTGCTTGGGATCATTGGCATCATCGAAGATGGAAGCTTGGATTTGTTGCAGAAAAGCAACATTGATAGGAAGCACTTGTTTGTGTTCCTGAAGGAGCAACGGAGCTCTAGGAGCAGAGTCCAACTTGTTGGATAACTACTCAATCCATTAATTAATTAATTAAAAAAATACCTAAATGGTAACTGTCAAAAACTGTGCATTCTTGATTGTAGAATGCTTCTATAACTAATATGTTGGTTAAGGGCTCTTAACCACAATATACTTAGAACCAGACCATCTAAGTGAGGTTTTAAGTGTTCAGAAGTATTCTAATCTAGTGGAAAAATTCATGACTGACAATGACTAGAGTTAATTCTTTGATCCCTATTTCCACTACCTTTTCATGCTTTTATGATTAAGCATGTCTTAGGTTGTTTAAAATTACTTACACAACTGAGTAGTTGGAGTCAAAAGTTGATAGTGGATACAGATAGAGGTGAAGGTGCATATGAAGAAGTTTACGATACTTGAAAATGAAGAAGTTTTCGACGATTTCTTCTTCTATACCATGTTCTTTTGTGTTATTTTTAGAACAAATGGTAAAAGACAGAGATAGAAGGAGGTAGAAAGAGAAATGGTGTATGCTTGATTTCATGTTGAGGAGAAAAAGCACGTTCAGGTATATAAAAGTGGATTTGCAACATAACTGGTAAGCATGTTTGGCTTCACGTTTTGTAAAAAGGTTCAATCTAAGTTTGAGTCTAAAGCAAATTTTGTGCTATAGTGCGCTTGGTATCACGTCTGGGGAGGTGTTGAGGTTAATGTGATTTGCCTCAAAATATAAGGGTCTGTTTGGTTTGTGAAAACATTTCCTGTTTTCATTTTCAATCTTCATTTCTTGAAATGCATTTCCTGAAATACTGAAAACATCTTTTTTGTGTTTTCAGATTTAGGCTTATTTTAAGAAATGTTTTCAAGAAAACGTTTTCAGTTAACTCAAACAAACGCATTTTCAAGTTCATTTTCTATTTTCAGTAAAAATGAAAACAGGAAATGCCCAAACCAAACAGGCCCTAAGTTTTTGGTAGAGCGGTGGTAGCATTTCCAAACATTTCCACCTCCAACCATGATTTGTGCCAACACGTGCCTATGTTGTTTCTCAATCAATGTGGTTTCAGCAAATGTGAAATGGCTTGCAGTTTCCTCTGGGACGTATTTACCGTGGTACTATTATTTTTTAAAAAATTTTCGCGTATACTAACTATTCAAAAGTATTTCCTATATACTAATTTTTTGGTTAATTCGACCAACTCGTGGTCGAATTTAGTGGGAAAATGTAGCAAATTCGACCAAGCTTTGGTCAAATTTGCTGCAGGTTATTTTTTTATTAATTTCAAACATCAAATTCGACCCGGGGCTGGTCGAATTTGATACCATTTTTTTGAATTTTTTTATTAAAAATTAAAATTATAAAAGAAATTAAAATTATATAATAAATAAATACATGGTTATTTTATTTTATACATGATTATTTTATTTTTATATAATATTTAGTTTCATTTTATATTAAAAAAGACAGATAAATTAGATAAAAATAATTTTTAATAATTTGAAAGTTTTATTTTAATTATTATTTTCTTAGATTTTAAGAATATTCTCAAATTTTATATTTTAAATGAATAAAAATATGAAAATATATAAATTGTAATGGAAAAGTAGATATTAAAAAATAAAAAATACCAATTACAATTATCATTAATTAAATTTATTATTATTAAAATGAGAAACAATGTCCTTCAATGAACCAACCAATTTTAATTAACGTGAATAATAAATGAACTAATTAGTAAATTATGAAATCATATTTGTTCTAAAAATATTCATGTATATTGTTTATTTTTACTTTATACAAATAATGTTATTTATTTTTGCAAATGAAATTATGTATCTATTTTATCATTTATTTGTTAATTATTAAATTGGCCTACATAATTAATGTTTGTATTAAATTAAGTTAATGATATTTTTTATTTAGCTATCTTAAAATTATAATTTATCAATTTATAATATTAATAAAATACATTTTTTATTGTTATGACAATAATGAGATTGTCATTTGTTATTTTATTAAATTAACATATATAATTATAATTAATGTGTAATGGTTTTCATAATACTTTGAATAAAATGTATTTAATTATTGTTATCAATTTAAAAGATTTAAATTAATATTTTTTAATTATTTGTTGATAATTTTAAGAATATTCATAATTTATATTTTTTTTAAGTTTTAATGACTCAATATGTAACTATATTAATACTAATTTTTGTTTAATTTTTTTTATTTTTATTATAGTTTGTAATTTTGTATAGATGTATATTTATAATTTTAATTATAGATTTTAATTTTGTTTATTAAATAATTTTTTTTGTGAAATATTTTTCTGTTTACCCTAAGCCACATACGACAAAATAATAGTCTAACAATTTGGAATGAGAATTTTTTTTAAAATCTCAATAGATAATATAATCGTACAAATAAAATATTATTTAATCTGATTGGTCTGGTAAGACAGGACGAGATGAGTATGTTGATCGATTGTGTCCGGTTTGTCTGCAGATTTCACATCGTGAAGGTTCCCCACGTTGTCTATAATCTATTGAACTATTAATGCGCGTTGAGTTTGGGCGTCCTTACTTTTGAGTCATTTGAGGGTGAGGCAGCACCTTCTGTCCATTGTACACTGGTCAATCTTCTTGACTTTCGATTGGATAAAATTTTTCCTGATATGCTTTCAATATAGTTTCCAATCGAAAAACATTGTTGACCAGTCGATTGTAGTCAAAACCCCACTTTAAACATGCCGCTATTGCATGTTGACATGGAAAGTACAAAGCTTGAAATTCTCCACAATCGCACTTTCCAACACTAAGATCCAGCTTGCAAGTACGCCTAAACTGTCTGTTTAGTTCATCAAATGGTTCTTCCACTTCGAATAAAGACCTTTGTGGATTGAAATCAATCACTACACACCTTCTTGCGCGTTCGCGATTTATTTGCAAATCTTTCGTCACAATCTCTGAGAAGTCGGTGTTTTGAGCTGAAATCTGTGCCTATATGGTCGTAGCTCGTGTTGTGAAATATTCTACTAATTTATATAGGGTTGCTTTTACCAATCCGAGCACAGGCAAGTGCCGCATCCTGAGGAAGATGCCATTCATGCATTCGACAAGGTTTGTAGTCATTTAACCCCATCGGAGACCTTTTGTGTCGTACGCACGAGACCACTGTTCCAGTGGTATATCTGCTATATAGTCTGCGCCTGTGTCACACCAGGTTCGTATAGCTGCTAGCTCTGCATCCACCCGATGGAGCTCAAAATAGTATCCTGTTATCTATATACACAGTCTCAGTTGAGAAACTAACTATACTATTAGTAAAAAAAAAAAAGAGCAAACCTATATTAATAAACTTTTCTCGTAAGTATTTGCTGTGCGTTTCTTTTTTGACGTTGTTACCCAAATGACGAATGCAGAATTTCCAATGAGCATATGGTGGTTTCCACCCAGTTTCTGCATCTTCCAAAGCCGCCGACGCACCCTTTCCTCTATCTGTGATAATGCAAAGATCTCGTCGATTCTTAGTCACGTGTGTTTTCAAGTGTGACAAGAAAAATTGATACGCCTCTTTGGTCTCACCCTCGACCAATGCAAATGCAATTGGAACTATCTTTCTGTTCCCATCTTGTGACACATCTATTATCAATTGTCCCGTATACTTTCCGTATAAATGTGTCACATCCATTTGTAGTATAGGCTTCAGATGGACGAAAGCATCAATGCACGGCTTGAAGGTCCAAAAAAGACGATGGAAATAAACCTTTCCATTTTGGTTACGCGTTGGTGGGTGAGTGTCCAACTCGTACACAGTGCCAGGATTAAAATGATGGACAGCATTTAACCACCATGATAACAAATTGTAGGACCGTTTCCAACATCCGAAAACAGATGACAAAGCTTTATGTTTTGCAAGCCAAGCCTTCTTGTATGATACAATATACCCAAATGTGTTCCTTATTATGGTTATTATTTGGCTAGTCGCTATATGCAGTGGTATTACCTTCACATAAGGCGATGGATTCGTGTTTCGAACGCCTGCGATGGATACGTGGTAAAATATAATTTAAATTATTTGTCATTTATTTTAATTAATATTACTTGAAGAATAATTTTGTTTATTGTTTGATTACAGGATACTCTAGTGCGAGCAATGCGGGTGCACGGTCTCCAAGAACCAACGATTCCTTCGGAATATGTGGTATTGACTAGTGATAAGATCTTACAAGCTCTTGGAGAATGAAACATTATGGAACACCCAGCTCCAGTTGCACAAGACATACCGCATCCATATATTCCAGAAAGGCCAGCCCGAGGCAGGCGTCGTGGAAGGGCGCGAGGGGTACGTGGTCGTCGTGGTGGTCGGTCGGTGTCTTTCGAAGTTGGCCCGAGCACTGCAAGGGAGGATGACGCAGGTCCGAGCGCATCTTATCAGACCCAACCAAGACAGTATGCTGAACCCAGTGATGATTCAACTGAAGATGACCATTCAACCGAAGATACCGATCAGGAAGATGATGATCAAGTACTCGATCGTGGCAAGAGACGTGTCGCTCGGCGCCGTTGTGGAACTGGCTCCCATTATTACTGAATGTATTCTTGTATAAAACTTATTTTATATCCAGTTTTTAATTATATTTTAGTGTACTTTTTTTTTAATTTACTTAACATGATATGACTATTCTATAGTTTTTAACAAGATAAAAAAAATTGTCATAACAATAAAAAAAATAATGTATTTTATTAATATTATAAATTGATAAATTATAATTTTAAGATAGCTAAATAAAAAATATCATTAACTTAATTTAATACAAACATTAATTATGTAGGCCAATTTAATAATTAACAAATAAATGATAAAATAGATACATAATTTCATTTTCAAAAATAAATAACATTATTTGTATAAAGTAAAAATAAATAATAGACATGAATATTTTTAGAACAAATATGATTTCATAATTTACTAATTAGTTCATTTATTATTCACGTTAATTAAAATTGGTTGGTTCATTGAAGGATATTGTTTCTCATTTTAATAATAATAAATTTAATTAATGATAATTGTAATTGGTATTTTTTATTTTTTAATATCTACTTTTCCATTACAATTTATATATTTTCATATTTTTATTCATTTAAAATATAAAATTTGAGAATATTCTTAAAATCTAAGAAAATAATAATTAAAATAAAACTTTCAAATTATTAAAATTTTTTTTATCTAATTTATCTGTCTTTTTTAATATAAAATGAAACTAAATATTATATAAAAATAAAATAATCATGTATAAAATAAAATAACCATGTATTTATTTATTATATAATTTTAATTTCTTTTATAATTTTAATTTTTAATAAAAAAATTCAAAAAAGTGGTACCAAATTCGACCAGCGGCTGGTCGAATTTGATGTTTGAAATTAAAAAAAAAAAAATAACCTGCAGCAAATTCGACCAAAACTTGGTCGAATTTGCTGCATTTTCCCACTGAATTCGACCACGAGTTGGTCGAATTAGTCAAAAAGTTAGTATATAGGAAAATACTTTTGAATAGTTAGTATACGCGGAAATTTTTTTAAAAATAATAGTACCACGGTAAATACGCCTTCCTCTGGCACCCTTGTTGATTTTGAAAAATTTATTGTTGTTTTTTTTTAATTGAGGTTAAAGTGAGTTAGAAAGGACAAAAAAAAAGAAAAATAAGGAGAAAAGAAGAAGAACGATGAAAACTGGACCAAAATCCGAGCTTCTTAATGGAAGATTTTACTTTGTCAAAAATTATATTTTTGAGTGTCACTTTTTTTCCAAAATTTTACTTTGACCTCAAATTAAAAGCTTTCTATTCATTTTAGTCCCTATACTATTTATAGTGGAACTCAAAATTCTGACTGCTCGAGGCAATCTTGCTGCTGTACAATATATTTTATATATTATTCTAATATGTTTTTATATATTAATATATCAAACTAATTTCTTATAATTATTAATATATATTAATCCAAAGAATTATAATCAAATAAGATGTAAAAAATTTATTTTAAAAATAAGTTATATTTAAATATTAGCACTATAATTATAATTATAAATTGTGTTAATTAAAAAATTAATTTAATGAGTAATTAGTGATTGATTAGTAATTTTGATAAAAAAGAAAATAAAAAATAAGTATATTTTATTAAAACATTGATATAATTCATTACATTACACTTAAACGAGTGATAATAAATAATAATGGTACATGAAATAGTGAAATATAAAATTTATGTTATTTCTGATAATTACACATTTAAAATTACATTTACAAACCAACATCCAAACATAAAATCATGTTCATAGTTTTCTTAAACCATATTTGTCCAACTGTCTTTCAAACATAAATTACGTTTATCTAAATTTAGATTTGTCCAAACCACATTTGCCCATTAGTTTTTAAAACATACCCTTGGACTTGCTTCCGAGTTTCAATTATGTATCAATTTCTTCCTTTCCCACTTTTACCCTTTCCTTCTCAGTTCAAACCATAGAAATCAACAAGTTCATAAGTTGCAAGCCAATCATACTAGAAGAAGTGAAGAAGTAAAGAGGAGGGGAACAAAAATTTCATATCCACATTGGAGTAACGATTCTGAACAGAGAAGGATGGCCGAGCTCCGATGGCTAGCTACTTCACCAAAAACCTTCAAAGAGGAGCAAGTAAGTGCTATTGCACAACATAGGTGAGAGGCCGAGAGATCATAGCACAACAGATTTTCTCCCTTCTTTTTGAGATTGCTAGCATAGCCAGAGGGGCATCGAGAGAAGAGGAGCGACAAATGGGTAAGGATTGGGCGTGGGAAAGAAGAATCAACTTTTGGAAGAAATAAAAACCCTCATAGGAAATTAGAAAGTGGAATTCATCTATGTGGCCAAGGAAGGAATGCTTGTGCTAACATTTTTGGCAAAGATAGCCAAATGGGAATAGAACAAAGAGAGAAATTTACTATCTAGAAGGACTCACCTATGAAAATCAATGATGGATCTCGATTCCCTCTAGCAACTAGAGTGATGGAAGGAATATATGAGAACCTAAAAGGGCTCTTGGAAAAAAATTTTTTTAGACCATTTTTTTTAACTCGTTGGATTTGGGCTGTTGGAAAATTTTTTTTAGACCACTTTTTTTTTACCCGTTGGATCTAATGGTTCCCTCTAGCACTTCAAAGCCAATCAAAGTTCCTCTTAGTCTTACTCTTGAATCTTGATGACAAGGGAGGCTATAAGCCATGATCTATAATTTGTTGTGTTCTAGGCCTTAGGCCCCCTTCCATCACCCAATAAATAACTATATAATATTTAAATTTAGCATTATATTATTAACTATTAAATAATTATAAATAAATCATTTGAAAAAATAAAAAACAAAAAAGAACAAACAAAAAATAATTCATTGCTAATTTTTCTTATTTTCTTTAACAATCTACTACTAGCTTTTTAAATAATTCTAAATAAAAGTTTTTGAGACAAAAAATGAAAGAACAAAAGAACAAAAATAAATATAAAATAAATGTATTTTATTAAAATATTAATATAATTCATTACAATTCAATCAAATGAATGAAAATAAATAACATGGGTATATGAAATAATGAAATATAATATTCATGCCCTTTCTAATAATTACACATTCAAAAGTGTTTATGCTAACCAACATAAATCACATTCATTATCAGTTCAAACCTAGGTTTATCCAATTGTTTTCCAAACATAATTCGCGTTTATCTAAACCTAAGTTTACCTAAAATCAATTTTGCAAATCATGGAAAGTAGGGTATTAAGAGAGAAGGGGAAGAGATTTGCTCTTGTGCTTAAAAAGCACAAGAGCCACCATGGCCCTTCTAGGTTGTTAGATGTGCTGCATCCAACAGCACAGGCTTCATCAACATTTTTTTTATTTAGATTGCATGAGTAAATATTTTTCATCTGATCTAGGTCAACAGTCAGGTAATCCAGCAGCCAGGAGTCTGCTTGTGTTTTGACACTCCAAATCCATCAGCATTTGTCTGATCTTGGTCAACAACTACATAATCCAACGATAAGGAGTCTATCCAAGTTTTGACACTCCAAAACCATCATCATCCATCTGATCTCAGTCAACAATCATGCAATCCAATGGTCATGAGTTAGCCTCGCAAGTCCAAATGTAGAGAGTTTTTAGCAGCCGTCAGATCAGGTTAATGGTCAATGAATCCAATAGTCTTCAATGCACATGAGATACTGCCTAATTGTTTTTTTGACATGTGTCACTTAGATACTACCCAACCTACTAAAGCTTCAAACCCTTTGGTCTATGACACGCATGGTTCTGTTGTCATCCCCAAGCCACCCAAAAAAGAGAGGTCAATTTCCCGCCAAAGCTCCATTGTTCACTGTCGATCACCACTAGCCTAAGCATATTCACCAGCATCGTTCAACGGTGGCTTCAACATTCAAACACTTGGTAGAGTGCCTTGAAAGCCACTCGAGAAAGATCTTTGGAGTTTCTCGCCAAGCATGGCTTCTGTCTTCCCCAAGCTGAAAGTAATGGTTGGAACCCAAGAGGGGGGGTGAATTGGGTTTTATAAAATTTTCACAAGAATTAATTGGAAGTTAAAATGATTTTCTGTAAAAGTACAATGCTTAGGATAATAAATACAATACAGAAAATCAATGTGCTGTCAAGATAAATAATTATAAAGATCAAGGAATTAAATAATAGATATCAATATGCACAAATTAAAGAGTAAGGGATAAAGAAAGCAAACTCGGAGATTTATACTGGTTCGGCTAATCCAAGCCTACATCCAGTGCTCAAGAGACCACTTGAGTATTTCCACTATAATTGCAAGTTTAATCCGGGTACTTGCAAACCACTACAACCACGCAAATTCGATCCGGGTATTTGCGAAACCACAATGGAGAATTTATGAATCCGGACTCCTCCTCAACCCAAAGCAAGTTCTTCTAACACCGGCACTTGCGAATCTCAACTCAGAATAATATATGTGTTGATCAAAATCAACAATACAAAGAAACTCTCTTTAAAGAGTAGATGAATACAAATGAAGCTCTAATAACTATAATGATAGAGAATATGCAAGATTTAGCTCAAGAATGCTTTCCTTTCTCTCAAAGATGATAGAAGAAGTTAATATCACATTGTAGGACTTTGTTCTTACTCAAAATCGTGTATCTAAGGTCATATATATAAGATTTTACAAAACTAGCCGTTATATAGCCGTTACAGCACTTATAGTGCAGTCCAAATTTTGAGCTTTATTTAAAAATTCATAACTCCCTCATTTGAACTCCGTTTTAAACAAATAATATACCGTTGGAAAGCTCTTGGAGTCTAGTTTCAAATGAGCCAAGTTTTACTCAAAAATTATTTTTCGTTTAAAATATATAATCAAAATACTAACTATAGGTTAGAATAGAATAATTTTTGAGTACAGTAAAATCAACTTTCAGTTTTTCAAACTATATTTTAAATAGTCATATATTTCTCATTTGGACTCCATTTTGAATAAATAATATACCGTTGAAAATATCTTTGAGTCTACTATCAAATGAGATTAAGATACTTGAAAAATCGATTTTTCATTTATGAGATATGATATAAGGAGTGACCAAAGGTCAAAAAATAACTTTTGTAAAACTTCATATCTCACTATCTTTTTGTTCAAAAATGCTTGAGCCAATGTATGCAAATCTAAATCATTGAGTTGCAAAAATATACTACCCTATATAAAATATACCTAATGTAAACACATAGGCTATCTTGATGCATCCAAGCTTCCAAGACTTTAAATCTTCTAATTCTTCATTTCTTGGAGCTTTGTCCTTGTATGTTGCTTTCCTTGAGTGAGGCATGATGTTACTTTTCCTTGTTCTTCAATCCAATGCTCACTCTTCTTGTTTTGAACCAACCTATAAAATATATCTTACTTACAAACCAAATGGTTAGTTCAATTTATGATAAATAGCATGATTAATGTATAAGACATTACACATTAAATAACATAGTCATACTTAAATACTTGTAGCATGTATATGATAATTAACCTTTATATATATCAATGCTACAATTCAAATACATTTGTCATCATCAAAACTTATGGCATAAAGCCTTAGGGTCAACAATCCCAAGCTACCTAAAAGGGGTCCCTTCAGATTCCATTCAGAGTTCATCATTCATTGTCAGTCAACATCGTCTTAAGCTCATTGGTCAGCACCGTTCAATGTAAACATTTGGTCCCTACAACATTGTCTATATGTGTGAACCTTTTTTGACATAATAATAGAGTAATGGAGCTGATTTGTGGGTGTTATGGATCTCTGAAACTTGGTATATTCATGTGTATCTATTTGTGGGGAAAAAGTGAAAAATGGCATAACAGAGGTTTTCCTAAATGAGAATTAATTTCTTACTGCCATGGATAAACTATGCCATGGGAGCCATGTAAATCACACTTGCCTCAATGAATTTAGTTGTATATAACTCTATTAAGTTGTTTGAGTAACGAGAGTGCATTAAGCAAATTATTTCTATGTATATTTACTATCTTGAAGTGGAACATGTAATGTAGCTCTTTATAACTATTTCCAAATCATAAACATAAACAAGTTGCTTAAGAAATTGAGTGATGTGGTAGTATTGCATGAAGAACCAATGAGCAACAGGAAGTTATTGGCTACTATTGGTGGGTAGAAAATTTTGGCGACAGGCTGCATATATCTTTTAACTTTTTTGGTGTTTCTGCCTTAAATGTTTATAATGACTAGTCAGGAAAGTTTTATTTAGTCTATTAGCCTTTTCCTTTTCAGTTTACTATCTCTTTTAGTCTCGTAAAGATGTGTAGAGCTATGTATATTTTTATAGTCATTGTGATCTACATGGATTTATATCTATTTTGAAGTTTACTTGTGTTTCTTATTTTGTCTCTGCTACTGATAAACTATTTAGAGGAGTCTGGAGACATTTAAAGTAGCTTTTTTGTTATTTGTATCCTTCTACACATACTTCTTAAGTGATTACTAGTGCATGTGTTCAATTATTGGTCATTGTTCTTTACTTACATCTTTTGTTCAATGTGACTATAACATGTCTATGAAGTTTTAATCATTTTATTCTCTTGACTAATTACTCACTAGGAAGGGACCGGTGTTCCTGAGGTAAACATAATATTTGAACCACTCAATGGCAATTTGAAACTATTATATAGTTTGTAATATTGAAATATAATTGAAGTCATACATCAGATAGAAAATGATGTTTATAAAGGAATTTAATTATTGTTCTTTTTTTTAAAAAGATGTATATTTTATTTGAAATGTATATATTTTAATTTAAAAGGATGTATTTTTTATTCGAAAAGATGTATCTTTTTATTTGAAATGATGTGTTAATTATTTGAAAAGATGTGTCAATTAAATTTTGAATTATTATAAATTCAAAATAATATGTTGATTATGTCACGACCCAAATCCGGGCACGTAACCAGTGCGGATAGCACCTAACCCCACACTGCTGCAAGCCTAATACTTCCTTAATTCTATTACCTTCTTTATTTCACTTATTCCCTTAAATAAAAGCAAACAAATTTTAGAAATATAGATGATCACAAAATCATATTCCTTTTCATACTTATACATAAATGCCTAAAAGATGTATTCTTATAACTTCATCAATAAGTTCTCAAGTTTACACCACACTTTTTTTAAGTGTTTCCTATACTAAGAGTTCATAACCTTACTACACAATGGTATGTGACGTACCCAATTACAGAGCTTCTTGATCAATACACTAAATACAATATAAACATTATCGTACCCAGAACAATGGGGAGGTACTCTAGGCTCGTACATCCTTGAAGTGAGGAGTCTTCTGTACCTAAAATTGTGAGTGGGTGAATCTAGTACACTTAACTTACCAAAACTAGCCCTACCACAATAGATACATATGACTATGCATGCTAAAAAAAGAAATACATATAATAGATGCATGAACATATGGATATTCACAGCCATCTAAATCCAAGTTCATATACTACCAATCTTACTTGTCAATTTAGTACTAATGCTATAGCATAAAAAGTCCTTACTTTAAACCATTGGGGGTCATACAAGCATACCTCTAAATATGTATTATAATTATACATATATCCTCACAACCAGTATGCACACGTTACACATTACGATACAAAACATTATCTTGCGAGGAACACACATTGGTTAAAGCACATCACAATTCCATACAACTCAGCATCCAAGCCTGCCATCAGATTTCATAGACCTCATGAACCATGTGCCAGTAGGCCTTATGGGTAAAAGTGAAGCTCAATCAGTCCCTATAGGTCATTATGAACCATGTGCCACCTATCCTATTAGATTTTCGAGGCTAAAATATCATTGGGATCCATATATCTCATGGACCACGTGCCATTGGGGTGGAAGCGAAGCTTAACTAGTCCCCATCGGTCATCATGGACCATGTGCCGTCGAGCCTACTAGATTACCCTAAGCAATCACATACAATAGGGGTGCACCACCATGACTCAATATCAATCAATCTCATTCGCAAACAAGCATTCATGCATAAAAGTTCAAGTACAACAGTTCTTCTTATACTAGAATTCTTTCTTTGCATCTCATGCCTATCTTGACAATGTGTCCGTCAATACATGTCCTTGTGGCACATAACCATCCCAACATTCCTCTTATGATTACCATGACTTATGGCTGAAGCCTCTTTTTAAATTTTTATTCTCCAATGCGTACTAAGATTTGGGGTTTTTCCCAAAACTTTAGTCATGGTCTCTCACCAATAATTATAAACATAACCCCTAAAGGCCTAGTATGTGCTTTTCCCTTTCTTGTTCATTACACACACTTAGTGTATGCACTTTCTCTTAATAGTGAGGGTAATCATAAGGAGGATATATGGATACTTGATACTATTTGCCCGAAGGCCCTATACACAAGGCATAAACATATACACGAGCAAGATGCACAACACTTCACATGTTCAAGCTAAGTTCCCTTTTATGTATTTATCACACATTCATAAGATCAATCTTAGAAATACTTATTCTATATTCTTGTGAAATCCTTTATGTCATTATATGTGTGTTTGGCTATATATATATACACATGTAGGTTCAATTCACATTAACTACAAATCTTACCAAGATTCACTCCATGGTTACTACTAGACATACAACATAATGATCCTAACCATTAACATTCACATACGATTATACGTATTTAATTCTCATGCAAATAAAGTGCAGTTTAAAGTATGCCTAACATAATATCATACCATCATGTATTTACACACAACTAAACACTAGGAAAAGACAATCCTAAGAAATAAGAGCAAGGAAGGTAAGGCTAGATCCTTCACCTCAACTCCAAGCTAGCTAATCTTCTTTAAAGGCTGTAGAAGATGCTTTAAAGGATTCATTCCTATAAGAAAACCATGCAAAAACATGTTAAAGTCACAAGAGAAGATAAAGTTGTTTGGTAGGAACTAGTTGACTACCCTCTCTGCTAGCAGTTGATTGGCTAGGTACCACCAATCCCAACCCAAAAACAACCTGCCGACTGATATCACCTTACTAGTTGACTGATGTGTCTTAGTCCAAAAACAAATCTCTCCTAGGGATTACCGGTAGACCAACAGGACCTTACTAGTCAACCGGTATGCTTCTACTAAATTGGGCAAAGAGCACCAGGGGTAGTTGGTCGACCGCTCGCCATTTGATAGTCGACTGTTCACCTAGCATACTTCAAAATGTTACAGTCAAAATCTTCCAACTCTCTATCTAACCCCAACTTTGATCATTTCTCAAGATTGTTCTCCATGGGTTTTCTTTAATAAAGTCTAGGAATCATTTTTATACTCAAGTCTTAGATTATATTCAAGAGTCAAAGCTTGAATCCATAAAAACTCGTCTAACAACCCTAACTTCCAAAATTTTTCTACCATGATTTGAATGTTTTAAACCAAGATTCTTCAATTTTCTTGTCCAATTTATTCAACAAACATCCAAGAAGAGTTCTAGACCATTAATCTAGCTTAAACTCTCAAGAACACTCATCCTTACCCCCATTATCCTCAAATCTGAAAATTTGGGTGGAAAAAGATTGAGTGAAATATTTACCTTGTTTTCTCCTCTTTTCGGTGATGATTGAAGACCAAAGGCTAGACTTTCGCCATAGATCAGTAGCTGGACGCTTGGTGGTGATCTTTGGGGAAGGAGATAGAGAGAAGTGGGTGTTAGGGTTTGGAAATGGAGACATGCATGAGAGAAGATGTTACATTCCAAAACCGACATGTGACTGGCACGATGAAAAAGATTACTTTTCCATGATAAGCCTAGAAATCCTAACCTTAAATTCGAATTCTTTTTACCATAACACAAGATAATTTCATGAATTTATTCTAATTATGAAACTAAAAGAAGAATAACAGTAAATTTCCAATTCTTTTGAAATACCACCAATAATCAAACAAAAGAACACTTACAAACTAATAACACTTAATTCAATCAAATATCCATTATTCACGATCGATTACAGTACATACAATTATCCTAAGTATCTCATGAGATTCGCAGAGCGATATCTAGAAGGGCTGGTGAGCTTGGGAATCGCTATCCTCCTTAACACCTCCCACTTTAGCTATAAACTCTGAAATGTGTTCCAAAGAAAAATAGTTTGAGTAAGTTAAATATTCAGCAAGAATTTACCAGGATAACAATAGCATTACGTATAAGTGTATATTCATGACATTAAATCAAGTCATATACAAACTAAGGATAAATCTTCATTATCTAAGAACAGAATATATACAAACTTTACAAGGTATCCCTATGAACTTATGCATGTTTATCTCTTTCTTATATCTCTAAGAAATTCTTCTAGATATACCATCACATCAAATCTATCAAACCAAATGATGATCACAACATAATGAATCAAGTTAAATACTAGTAATTTCCACTAAGTACCATCCCAAGTTATAAACCACATCAATAAATAACATTTGCCATTCCAAGCTATTAACTACGTAAATATATTTTTTGAGTATAACTAAATCACATAGAATGGTATATAAGCAAAATCGAGAATATGAATAAACAAATAAATAAAACATAATTCCACATATAATTCTCATCCTTATATTTCCATAAAAAGAAAGTATAACCCCATCCTTATAACTCCTCTTGGCTTAAATGCCAAAGGTATAAATATATCTCATATGTATACTTAACTCCATCCTTATACCTCTAAATAACCTCCACACGTGCTAGTAATCAACCATAATCTTTCATCACCAATCCATTGTATCCATATTATATCATACCAATAAATCAAGCCAATAGAAAATTCTTCGAAGTAAAGGATAAGTCAAGATGATCAACATATTGTAATATTTCCACATTTAACAACCATAGAAGATTTACATACACTCGAGGAGTAGTTATTTCACTAAGTAAGTAAAAGACAATTTGAAGTAATAATTTCCAAAAAAAAATAAGCATGATCCACCATAAGATTTAAATTCATGAAAAGAGTATTAATAGTTCGAAACAAGGAAAATAAATAATATCATGAACTCTGGCACTATATCAATTCTCATTACAACAAGAAGAAAAACTAACAAACAACAAGTTTTTCCCTAAACCATGTAATCCAAATGTTTTCTTACAAGCTCATTGAGAACCACAAGACAATTATCCAGAAAAAAGTACAATTCATGTACCCAATCAATCAACCACTTTTCTTAGTCCAAGAGTAATTATTTCGTGATAACTTACAAAGACAATCCCAATTAAAGATTTAATTAAGGGAACAAGTTATTTTATTCTCCTTAATGTAGGTTTACTTATCCCAGAGTCCTTTTAAGCATAAGGTAATAATTCACTTCAATATATAAGGGAGAGAAGAAAGAGAGAGGGAAGGAGTTTTGGCGAGGCACTCCTGGTGGCAGGCACGGCTGCACCTCCAGCTCGGCTCCTCTTGCCTGTGCATTGCCTTCGTTCTTTTTCTCAATCTCTGTTTCTCTCACTCTCGGCTCCCCCTATATTCATGAAAATGAAGCCTGAAATGGCTTCTTCCAGAAGCCTTTGGATGAGAATGAAGGTAGCACACGTGTATGGTCCACATTACACCACATGTCCACCCCTCTTTCTTTTAATTACACAAGATATCCTTCCTCAATTTGTTAATTCACTCAGGTCCCTAAGAATTTTGTAAAAGTTTCTCAATTGTCCCCAAAGACTTAAAAATTATTTTATTTCTCCATTGCCTTATTTTTCCCAAATAAATCCAAGAGTCCCACTAAGGATTTTTAACTATCATTTTACCTAGACCATACACGTATTATTGGTTTGAACCAAGAATCAAAATTTATTGCCTAGGCATCACCACAATATATAAGAGCACACCAACAAAAGTCAAAGGTCTTTAGGACACGGATGTTATAGACGAGAACGGGGGTAAAGGTGGATGTGTGTTTGATATACATATATATGCCCTCCCAAGAAAATTACCATTTTGCCCTCTAGTCCACTCTTAACCAAAATTAGATAGTGGCAAAATTGTAATTCCTTCGACTTGTACATTTTCCAACACACACAAGATACTACACATTCCCAAGCCTAGTTTCTCGACTCTTAACACACCACTATCCTTATTTTTCTTTTTCATAAGAAAGCATTGCTTAATTGTTTTTTTTTAATTTCACCCTAGTCTTTACATGGTCTCATTATCCATTTGCCTTTCCTGAGAAACACACACACCTTCATCCTCGACCATATGTCATTTCACATATAAATCCACACATTAATCATGAATTTCTTTATTTGAAAAATGAAAATTTCCCACCACATCCAGCTATTTGACCAAAAAACCAAATTCACTAATACCTAAGGATCTCAGGTATTACATGTTGAATTTTAAAATTCATTTTAAAATACAAAAAGACATAAATTAAAAAGACACATTTGTTGGAAATCGAATAGACATGACTATTAGAAATAAAATAGACATGACTGTTGACAATTGAACAAACATGATTATTGGAAATAGAATAGACATGATTGTTAAAAATTGAATAGACACACCTGTTAAATTTGAACATATATAACTGCTTAGACTCTATATATATCTGATTAAAATTCAAGGTGGGTATCTTGATTCCAAGAGCGTTTTATTGTATCCTAGAAATATTTGCTTGTGATTGCTCAATATATTCTTTAAAGATAGTGTTTATCATGCCTCAAAGTCATTATTATTTTTCAATATTGCTAATAGATACTGACCTATGGGGCATAAAAAAAAAGAACTATATGTTTCAAAATGAAACACAAGTTTCTCTTGAAAAAAAATTGCTTGTGTTTCTTCTTTTATTAACATTTTGCTATTACATGCAAATGTGGATTATTAAAGCAATAGAGACAAATATTAATTCAATGAAAATATTAGGTATAGAATCATGTATGATAATCAATTTAGTAAATATTCATATTACATATCCTAATTATGTCTAGTTATCTCTAGTTTACATCCTTCTCTAATTATCTCTGGTTTACAGCAGCCTTGAGACACTTTTTTTTTATTTGCATTGATTAAACCTGTTACTAAATGATTGTTGCTATTTTTGTTGCTTAAAATGAGGAATTACCATATATTGTTTGGTATATTGTTAGAGTTGCAAATAAGTTGCTATCTTTCTTGTTAATGGATTCTAAATTTCAATCTACATTTATTTCTTGTCATAAGATTTGCAAATAAGTTGCTTTCTTTTTTAATTTCTTCCTTGTTATAAGAGTTGCAAATAAGTTGCTTTCTTTTTGAATTCTTTCTTGTCATTAGAGTTGCAAATAAATTTATTTCTTTCCCTGTGCATATGTGGTGCATTATTAAAAATTTGAATCTAAAGTTCAATCTTATGTAGTTGAAGACTTCAATGGAGGCCAGCTTGAAGCTCAAGATTGGGATGAAATTTGATACTTTAGATGCGGCATGAGAATTTTGGAGGGCATATGGTGGAAGAACTGAATTTGCAGTGAGGAAAGAATGATGTAATAAGAGCAAGAAGGATTGAAGCATAACATCTTAGAAATTTGTTTGTTCAAAGAAGGGTTTTTGGAAGCTAGACATAAGACATTCAAATCCTGAGAATCCTTGCCAAGAGACTAGAATTGGTTGCATGGTGAAAATGAGATTAAAATGTATAAACGGTAAATTTAAACTTCATAAATTTATAGAGGAACACAATCATGAACTTCATACATAGAAACTAATCATATGCTTCCATCTCAATGAAAAATATTGGAAGTATAATCATATGAGATTGAGTTGGTAGAAGATTTTGGACTTCGAAAAAAAATCCTCTTTTGACTTGATTAGTATGCATGTGGGGGGAAGATCTGTTAGCCCTAAGGCTATATGCCATAAGTTTTAATGATGACAAATATATTTGAAATGTAGCATTGATATATATAAAGGTTAATTATCATATATATGCTACAAGTACTTAAGCATGATTATGTTACTTAATATATATGTTGCATATATTGAATCATGCTATTATCATGAATTGAACTAACCATTTGGTTTGTAAGTAAGACATATTTTATAGGTTGCTTCAAAATAAGAAGAGTAAGCATTAGATTGAAGAACAAGGAAAAGCAATATCATGCTTCACTCAAGGAAAACAACATGCAAGGACAAAGCTCCAAGAAATGAAGAATTAGAAGATTTGAAGTCTTGGAAGCTTGGATGCATCAAGATAGCATCCATCATGCTCTAAAAATAAAGTATTTGAAGATAACAAGTGACTGGTCGACCACCTTATGCTGACTGGTCGACCAACGAGCTCCAGAAGCAAAAGTATTTGAGCACTAGTCGACCACCCTATGCTGACTGGTCGACCAACGAGCTCTAGAAGCAAAGTCTTTGAGCATTGGTCGACCACCTTATGTTGACTGGTCGACTAACGAGCTCCAGAAGCAAAAGTATTTGAGTACTGGTTGACCACCCCATCCTAACTGGTCGACCAACGAGCTACAAAAACAAAGATTCTTGAAGACCATAATCGTTGGTCAACCACCCTATCTGCACTGGTCGACCAACGGACTCTAGTAAGCAATATCCTGTGGAGGAACCATAAGCGTTGGTCGACCATCCCATCTACACTACTCGACCATGTGACTGATGAATCATTTCTGGACTACACTGGTCAACCATCGTGCCACACTGGTCGACCACCGACACCAGAAAATGCATTGTAACGGTTAGTTTTTGCTGACATCATTATGGAATAATCGTGGATTTATCTTCAACGATCTTATTCATCCTTCGACTATATATATCAACCTTGGGGGCTTTCAAAACTAATGAGAGAACACTCTTATTGCTGAACATCATCTGTAAATTCTCTCTTGTGCAGATTACACCCTTGTGAGCTTATCAATGTAACATATACTCTATTTTTAGAGAGTTTCTCTGTAATTGTTGATTTTGATCAACACAACTATTATCTTAAGTTGTATTATTAAGGAGAGTATTCCTTGCTAGAGTATTTATTGAGAGAGCTTTCCTTTGGATTGTAGAGAAGCCAGTTTAGTAGAAATCCTCTAGAGGGTTGAGGAGGAGCCCAAATTTATAAATTTTTTGTTGGGTTGTGGAGGAGCCTTGGCTAACGACATTCTTTGTAGTGGTTCGCAAGTACCCGGATCAAACTTGCAAGTATAGTGAAAATACTCAAGTGACTTCTTGAGAGGATGTAGGCTTGAGATTAGCCGAACTAGTATAAATCTCTAAGTTTGCTCTCTCTATCGCTCACTCCTTTATTTGTGATTACTGTTATCTATTCTTTATTTCCTTGCTCCTTATAATTATTCATCTTGATAACACATTGATTTTCTACGTTGTATTTATTATCCTAAGCATTGTACTTTTACAGAAAATCATTTTAACTTCCAATAAAGTTTTTGTGAAAAATTTATAAAACCCAATTCACCCCCATCTTGAATTCCAACCGTTACTTTCAATTGGTATAAGAGCTTGGGCTCTTGATTTGAGACTTAACCGTCTAAGAGTAAACATGGTTGGATTTAGTAAGTAGTTTATGTTTGAAAATTGTTCTTTCACAGAACCTTCAGTTTTTGATGCTAATCATTTTCAATATTGGAAGTATGAAATGAAAATGTTTTTAATTTCAGTAGACCATAAACTCTGGGAAGTTATAGAAAATGGTTTTTATATGCCTGTCAAGGAAGAACAAGGAAAATGCATTCCAAAACCCAAGAGTGAATGGAATGATACTGAAAGAAATTTAGTGCAACTCAATGCTAAGGCAAAATTGATTATTTCTTGTGTATTGAGTCAAGATGAATTTTTCAAAATCTCCAACTGTGCAACTGCAAAAGAAATGTGGGAAATTCTTGAAGTTGCACATGAGGAAGATTTTATTACTGAGGAATTAAGGTATAGAAGTTTCATTAATGAACTTGAAATTGCTTAAATGAACAATTGCAAAACCATTAATGAGATACAATTTGTGCTTAATCAATTGTAAGCTCTTGGTGTTGAACTTACAGGAAAATCTCAAATCACCAAGGAGATAGAAGAAAAAGAAAAAGGAGAAGAAGAGAAACCACAACCAAAAGTTGAATCATCAAAGAAAGCTTACCTATCCTCCATTTGGGGAAATATCAATTATGATGAGGAGGACACAAATGAAGAAACCTATATCTGTCTTGTGGCCAGAGATGAAGATGAGGTAAATTCATTTGACTACTCTTTTGAAGAATTACAAGATGCTTTTGATGATTTACATGAAAAATCTCTAATACTTGCAAATAAACTAAGTATTTCAAAACAAAAAAACTCTTCTCTTGAAAATGAGTTGGAAAGATTGAAAAATGATTTTTCTATTTCCAAGGAAGAGAATTTTGGTTTCAAAAATCAAAATAGAACTTTGCAAGAAGAGAATTTGATTTTAAAGGGAAGTATCTCTACCAACAAAAACTGCTTTTGCTACAAGTATGATTTTTTGAAAAAGGAAAATGATGATCTTAAAAACACACTTGCAAAATTTTCTCAAGATAGAGAAATTTTAAATACCTCAGTTTTGAAACAAAGAAGAAAGTTTAACAAAGCTGGTCTTGTTTTAAAAAGAAATCAAACTAGAAGCATTTTAAAAAACTTCTGTGTTTCTGCAAAGATGTCCAATAGTCCAACTTGCACTTGTTTTTATTGTGGACTGAAAGGACACAAATCTTACTCTTGCTTTTATAAGAAAAATCTTGTTCATGGAATAAAAATGAAATGGGTTCAAAAAGGAACTCATGACCCAGGCAAACCCAAAGAAATTTGGGTGCTAAAGAGAAAAGATTAATTTACAGATTTGCCTCGAATCAAGGAGCGGAAATGACTTTTCAATGGCTACATCATTTAAACTCCATTCTCTTGCATCAAAAGGAGGCAATGGACAAGTAAACATATAAGCTGGAATGTATTGTAAGAAATTTTACTGATATGTTTACTGTATCAAATGCTTATGCTTGTTTTCTAGCATGCCTTTCATCTATCTTTGATATTCATGCATGCTATATCTGAAAACAATTCTTAGATGTGCGGCCTATAGATTTGAATTTTGTTTTGAACCAAAATCTTTCTTCTAAATGCTACTCAAACTCTCCTTTTTGCCGCATAATGAAAACTTGCTTCCATCACATGTATACTTCTCTTGCTTTCACAACAATAAGATTACTCCTTCCTGTAGTGTTTATCCTTGTTGTAATCTTCTTTAAAAATTTTTAATGAAATCAAATTTCTTGCAAAATTGCATTTCATGAAAGCATAGCATTTTTATTAATATGGCATATCTTAAACATAATGTTGCTCTTGATTCTTGGGATTTATTTGGACATTGCTAATTTAAGCATCAAAGTGCCCTACCAAAAGTATTTTGCAGGAGTTAATCCTCAAATTTATCCTCTAGGGCACTCTCTCATTCATCTGCACTCTAAGATCAGTAAGATTTATGTTTCTGTAGTTGGTTGGTCGACCAACGTACCCATCAGTGGTCGACCAACACCGGACGCTGAGTGAATATATATGCACCCTAAGATGCAAGTGGTCGACCAAGCAACTCAAATTGGTCAACCAATCTATGACAGTATGTGCTTGAGTTAATATTGGCCATTAGTGGTTGACCACCCACTTACATTGGTAGACCAATGCAAGGCAGTGTGCACAAAAGGATTTCTCACTGCAAGTGGTCGACTAACGAATGCACACTGGTCGACCAATGGTAGACAGTGTTCACTGAGAGCTTATCCAACTACACGATGGTCAACCACCTGACACACGTTGGTCGACCAGCGCATGACAGTAGATGAAGGATTTGAATTTTGCTGCTATGTACTTACTAATCTCTTCAAAAGCTTCGGGTGATCTTATAAGAGATTGTTTTTGAGAGGATCTTGCAAATAATCAATCAATTAAGATCATTAAAATTGCAAGAAGATAAGATCAAAAGAAGAGCAATGATCAAAACAAGGGTATCAAAATCTTAAGGAGGAACTTTAAGAAGCAACAAGAGTTTGCCAAAATTGATGAGTATCTCTATCCTTTACTGCTATACTATTTAATTGAGTGATACTCCCTAATCATAATTGGCTATATTGGCAAATCTTTTTTTTTTTGACATACTTTCATTGCAATGACATATTGTTCTTTGATATCTTACATACTTGATCATATCATTGCATATAAAGATATGTTAAATACTTAAATTGTCTTTATACCATTCATCATGGTTTGAGCATTATACATGTCATATCTTTTCAAAGCTATGGCTTATGGACCATTGGTTATGGATTATAGCTTATATCTAACTATATCTTATTAATCCATATCACCTTAATTTTATTACGACATACTCTGGTTATAATATGTTTTATCTTGAATAAGTATGTAACTTGCTTCCTCCATGTAATGATGATATATATATATTCATGTGAAAAAATATTTTTCTAGCCTTGAATGAATATATGTATACTTTTCAAATACATAATGCCTCTACTAAGATGATATGATATGATGTATCGTAGATATAAAATGTTTTATATATGATAATGGATATATATTTTCTTCTACTGTGCTAAATCTGGTGACATCCTTTCAATAAAAATTATTTCGAAAAGTATTGGAAAAGGATTTGAAATTGCTTTATCATGTTTTGAAAAGAAAAGAATTTGGAAATCCTTATTTCAAAATTACATCTGCTAATATACTAAAATGTCTCTATACATAAGCAGAAAATTATTTTCAGAACTTTTGAAAAGAGAAAGTGTACCCTTATTTCAAAGGAAGATAATGGCATTAAAGAGAATGCAAATATATCTCAAGAAGAAGAAAAACCTCAAGAAGAAAAGTTACCTCTTGAGAAGTAGCCATCAAGCAACAATAATAATCTTCCAAAGGATTTGAGGTATACCAAAAGTCATCCTAAGGAACTCATCATTGAAGGTGCATCTCAATGGGTACTCACTTGAAATCTTCTCTTGCATATGGATAATGCCTCATGCTGGTTATATCTTTTGCTAATCCATAAAAAAATTGCTATGCTCTTATATTCTCTAATTGTAATATGGCATATCTTATATGAGTATATAATTTGCAGTTGCTGTGATATATATCCTTCTATAATATCTGCTGTTATTATCTTTAAAAGGATATATATGTTGCTTCTGCTGTGTTGCATCTCTTTCTACATCTTATGCTTTTTAGAGCAAAATTTGTTTTTCAAAATAAATGGACTTGGAAATTCCTATTGCCAAAGTTTTTCTGATAAGCTTTCAAAGAATCACTCTTTTAAGGGAAGAGATTGTTTCAAAATTGTGTTATAATATTGAAGCAAAAATCATTTTGAAAAGAAAAGGATTTGGAAATCATTATTTCAAAAGATTTTCTTCTCTTGTGCTTTTTATGGTATTAATCTTTTAAAGAAGAATGATTTCTCTATAAATCTTGCATTGCTTGAGAATTATGACTAACCCGTCAAGGACCCAATTTGGATGGGTACTTAAGAATAAGAGTCACATTGTTTTGTGAGAAAAAGTATTCTCAAGCTCAAGCTTACAATGACAACAATCAATCTTGAGGATAAAGGACTCTACAATGAAGATGGTGATTCTAATCAAGCATGAACACTCAAAATATTGGTAATATCTAGCCTTACTTGAAATAGATCTTCAATCCTTAAAGTATTATAAGCTTTATGTTAAGATTAGATGAAAGGCAAGAAAGAGTTTTTAAATTGATTGAAAAGTATTTTGAAAACTCATATATTATTTTCAATGTCTCTTTTGCACCTCAAGCTAAATATGAACTATAGTGGGTCATCTTTCAAAGGAGAAAAATGTTTCTTTTGCCACTAAAATTCTTTGAAGTAACTTTCCTTTCCTATCATCTATCAAGTGATTATATGATTTTTGGATCTGCTAATCACATCTTGTGCAAGGATACTTCTTTAGTGATGAAGAAGCTTAAAGATACAAATGACTTTCTCAAAAGGATAGTCAAGGTATACAAGTTTAAAATCTTTATCAAGGGTCAAGCAGTCAAGAGTTACAAAATAAATTGTCCCTACGCCAAGACAATTCTTGGATGAACAACCTCTTGCAAAAGAAAGGTAAGAAAGATTAGTCGATTGGATAAAAAAAATTTGAGAGGTATGACAACTCATATCAAAATAGATATTATAGTGAATACTTGATTGATCTTCTTCAAATATATATCATTCACTCTTTGTACTTAATAGTTCATGGATTATGGATTCTTATGTTTATATCTTTCAATCAATCCATTTGACAATTACTTCCGCTGTGATCTATGATATATATATATATATATATCCTAGTTATAATGTGTTACATCTTGAATGGATATATAAATTGCTTTCGATATGCTAAAATTGTTTTATTATATTGAAGCAAAAATTTTTTTGTTACTATTTCAATATGTTTTATCAGATGAAGCAACATTTTTCTAGAAAAAGAAAAGGTTTTACAAATCTCTTTTGTTGTTGATGACAAAAGGGAAGAAAAATCTTGAAAAGTATTGATGTTTGATGCATGGATTATGAACTATATCCTTGATTATATATTGTTACACTAATCCATATATATGTTACTTCCTTGGATGAAATGTTTCTAAATTCCTTTTGAAGCAAACTGTTTTAGAAAAATATCATGAAATTCTTGAATTGTTCCACTATGCTGAAATTGCTTTGCCATATTAAAGCATTATCTGTCTTGAAAAGAAAAGGATTTGAATATCCTTATTTTAAATTACTTCTGCTATATGTTAAAATGTTTTTATATATATAAGCAGAAATTGTTTTCAAAAGTTTTGAAAAAGATCTGAATATCCCTTCTTTCAAAATATTATAATGCAGAAATTTCCAAAAAGTTTCATATCAAACTTTTGCAATTATAACGTTGAAAAAATTGAATTTCCCTTATGCTTATTCAAAAACAATTTCAAAGATTTTAATGTTTCTGCTGTTTACTAAAAATGCCTTTTCATAAACAAGTAGAAATCATTTTCAATGAAAATATTGCAGAAATTTCTTCAAAAGTCTTATTTCAAAATTATGCAAATCAAAAACTGAATTTCCTTTATATTGATTTGAACAATCTTTTTCAAAGGAAAAATATTATGAAATTCAGGGGAAGCTTTGTCTCTCTTGAATATATATATATATATATATATATATAGATGATCTTGAAAAAGAATACATTTTAAAAATTGGATATTCATTATTTATTCTTTTTCATAATGTGCATAGTTTAAAAGGGAGGAGACTAAACCTAAACTCTTTCTAGTTTTATCTTTTGGTTCATTTTATTTGACATGAGAAATTTTTCTAAAATTTTTTTTTACATGTCAATGAAATCAATGATAAGTTTTGATGTATCCTCACCCCATGCTATATTGATATCTTCTGACATTTGGCTTAAAGAAGGTATGTGCTTTAACTTCTATATATTATGTTCCTTACACCTTTTTGCTAATGTCAAATAGGGGGAGAAGAAATAGTAGAAAAATATGTGTATGTGCTTATAACATTGCATTCATTATCTTGTGATACAAATTTTTCTTTGGTGATTTGTCATCATAAAAAAGGGGGAGATTGTTAGTCCTAAGGCTATATGCCATAAGTTTTGATGATAACAAATGTATTTGAAATGTAGCATTGATATATATATATATATATATAAAGGTTAATTATCATATATATGCTACAAGTACTTAAGCATGATTATGTTACTTAATATATATGTTGCATATATTGAATCATGCTATTATCATGAATTGAACTAACCATTGGATTTGCAAGTAAAACATATTTTATAGGTTGGTTCAAAACAAGAAGAGTGAGCAGTGGATTGAAGAACAAGGAGGAGCAATATCATGCTTCACTCAAGGAAAACAACATGCAAGGACAAAGCTCCAAGAAATGAAGAATTAGAAGATTTGAAGTTTTGGAAGCTTGGATGCATCAAGATAGCAACCATCATGCTCTAAAAACAAAGTATTTGAAGATAACAAGTAAATGGTCGACCACCCTATGCTGACTGGTCGACCAACGAGCTCCAGAAGTAAAAGTATTTGAGCACTGGTCGACCACCCTATGCTGACTGGTCGACCAACAAACTCCAGAAGCAAAGTCTTTGAGCACTATTCGACCACCCTATGCTGACTGGTCGACCAACGAGCTCCAGAAGCAAAAGTATTTGAGCACTGGTTGACCACCCCATCCTGACTGGTCGACCAATGAGCTCCAGAAACAAAGATTCTTGAAGACCATAAGTGTTGGTCGACCACCCCATCTACACTGGTCGACCAGTGTGACTGATGAATCACTTATGGACTACACTGGTCGACCATCATGCCATACTGGTTGACCACTGACACCAAAAAATGCGTTGTAACAGCTAGTTTTTGCTAACATCATTATGGAATAACCTTGGATTTGTCTCCAACGGTCTTATTCGTCCTTGGGCTATATATATCAACCTTGGGGACTATCAAAACTAATGAGAGAACATTCTTATTGCTGAACATCATCTGTAAATTCTCTCTTGTGCATATTACACCTTTGTGAGCTTATCAATGTAACATATAATTTGTTTTTAGAGAGTTTTTTTTTTTGTAATTGTAG
The DNA here is from genome assembly GCA_037074585.1 of Biancaea sappan. Lineage (NCBI taxonomy): Eukaryota > Viridiplantae > Streptophyta > Magnoliopsida > Fabales > Fabaceae > Biancaea > Biancaea sappan. The sequence goes on along the minus strand of CM073494.1, from coordinate 52,848,859 downwards.
ATTTTGGTCAACACAAATATTATCTTAAGTTGTATTATCAAGGAGAGTATTCCTTGCTAGAGTATTTATTGAAAGAGCTTTCCTTTGGGTTGTAGAGAAGTCAGTTTAGCAGAAATCCTCTGGAGGGTTGAGGAGGAGCCCAGATTCATAAATTTTCTGTTGGGTTGTGGAGGAGCCTTGGCTAACGAAATTCTTTGTAGTGGTTCGCAAGTACCCAAATCAAACTTGCAAGCATAGTGAAAATACTCAAGTGACTTCTTGAGTACTCGATGTAGGTTTGAGATTAGTTAAACTAGTATAAATCTCTGAGTTTGCTCTCTCTATCCCTCACTCTTTTATTTGTGCTTATTGTTATATATTCTTTATTTCCTTGCTCCTTATAATTATTCATCTTGATAACACATTGATTTTCTGTGTTGTATTTATTATCCTAAGCATTGTACTTTTATAGAAAATCATTTTAACTTTCAATAAAGTTTTGTGAAAAATTTATAAAACCTAATTCACCCCCCTCTTGGGTTCCAACCATTACTTTCAAGATCTAATCTTGGATACACTTTGCATAGATGTGAAGAATTATTTGAAGTCGAGACAACTAAGAAACATGGCATATAGGGATGCTGGTGCAATTTTAGACTATTTTCAAAAGCAACTGTTAAAGAATCCATCATATTTTCATGCTTATTAGATGGATTTAGAGGAGCAAGTTACGAATGTCTTTTGGATTGACCTACGAATGCTAATTGATTATGACTTTTTAGGAGATGTGTTGTCATTTGACACAATGTTCGATACTAATAAAAGAAATAAGCTGCTTGCTGTGTTTTGTGAGTTTAATGATTATAGAGGAATTGTTATATTCGAAGCGAGCTATTATATGATGAAAATGCTGACTCTTTCAACTGGCTTTTTGAGACATTTTTTGAGGCTCATCGGTAAAGAAAACCCCTCACAATATTCACCGATCTAGATGCTATAATGACAAAAGCATTGAGTGAGATGATGATTGACACTATGCATGGACTATGCACTTAGCAAAATGTTACCAAGCACTTGTCCCATTTGCTTAAGTGTAATACCCAAGGAAACTAATGGGAATCTACAATGAATTTTTAGAGTAGAAATGAGAAATTTTGGGACTAAAGTGAATTTTTTGATTAATTTGAAGTCTAAAAAGAATAAAATTGTTAAGGACTAATTTGGACATGAATCGTTGGGACCATTTTGAGCATGAGTAAATTTAAAAGAATATCAAATTGGAAATGTATGGAAATATGTAGGGAGGATTTTTATATATATAAGGGCAAGGATAAATTAAAACCTAAATACACAAAGAAATTGGTTCTTTTAAGTGCAATGAGAAATTTTAAGAGAGAGTTCAAGGATTTAAGTGAACATAGATTTTAATAAGAAGGAGCCTTGAGAAATTTAAGCCAAGAACTCTATCAAGTGTGGATAAGAGAGGGACACATATTCTCCTCTCCTATACTCTTGTCAATTGAGGATTTCACAAGGAAAATGGACATTAGCTCTCAAACATGAAGCATTTCTCAATCACCTCAGCTCTTGACATATACACCTTATATCTGATGCGGGCACTTTCCTATTTAAGCCAGCATGAGTTCGAGTCCTAGGGTTGACATGTCCCTAATTATTTCAAGGTTTGAGGCAAATATTCTCTAAGAGAGAGGGAATTATGCCCAAGGGTCACAAAGTGGTGCATATTGGTTATATGGACTGCATTCGATCTTGTGACTTACATCCAATGACTTAAATAGGGAAGAACTCGCGTTAGATATAAGGTGTATGTCCATAGTTATACCTTGGCTAACAATTTAAGCTTTTGGTCTAGTATCAAGCGCTATTGGTCATATCAATATTTGACTAAAAAAGAAAATTAAAGACATTAGTGAAATCGGTGTAAACATTAATGACATGAAGTATATTTTTACTAAAACAAATTGAAAGTTCGAAAAAATTTTTTGGTTAAATTTTAAAGTGAAAAGAATAAAATGCATGTACCAAAATTAATGAAAATTTGTACATTTTAGCCTATTATTTTACCTAATGGTGGGAAATGAGTGGTTTGAGTCGGCTTGTCACTGTCTTGATTTAAATGGATCGGCCTATTTATAAACGATGTTCATATAGGAAGACTGAGACCACTTAAGTAAGATCGCGTGCCTAAATGGGCTAACTGCAATCTACTCTTTTTTTTAATAAAATAAAATAATTTTTAATTTTTAAATAAAAATTCAATAATTTTTTATTAAAATAATATTTATATATGTAAAATATTACTTTTTTAATATTTTCAAATAATCAATCACTTTAATTTTTCATATTTTCTTTCAAAATTAACTATATTATACTTAATTTTAAAAATTAATATTTATTTTTAAAAAATTACAAGAGTTTTTTTATATAAAATTATTATATTTATTGAATATAAGATTAAAAAATAAAAAATGTGATAAAATAAAATTATTTATACTAAATAATATATTTTTTATAAAAATAACAAAATTAAAAATAGATCGATAATTTAGATCGTTTAACCTACAAGTTTAAATAATATTAATCATTCGGACTTATTTTTAAATAAATCTAATTTATTAAGTCAAAAATCACTCGTTTACGGTGGAGATTGTGGTCTATGGGCAAAATTACCAATTTTACCAGCCCAACCTGATGGAATGTATGGGGAGACTAGCTGCCACTTTGGTAGGCTTCACAGTTCGGATCGGTCCCTTCTTGGCGAGCAGTCGCCAAGAAAGCTCCTTGGCCTGCACAAAGGAGGCTCCTTGGCTTGTACAGCCAGTGGATTGGCTCTGCTGTGGGCAGGCCAAGGAGCCTCCTTAGCCAGGCGCTAAGGGGGAGCGGCATCCTCACAGTTCAGGCTTCAGACACGAGCAGGAAATGCCTTGGCCGGCGACGCAGTCGTAAAGTTGAAGCATTTTGTGTTCCATAATGTTTTTGATCTGTTCTTCTTGAGACTCTCTGATTGAACTCGCTCGAATCCGTTGGATCAATAAACTGGATCTCGTTTAGAAGGCTTTATGTAGCGGATAAGTTCAGGGACTTCCATTTTGGGTTCACTAACAACACCCAACATGAAGAAGTAAGGCTCTGTAGTGTAATTACAATATGATGGCAATAAATTATTATAATCAATTTTTGTTTTGTTTTGCTTTTATATATTTGACTATGCTGACAGTTTGCAAGGGTTGATGGGTTCTGAACCCTTTTTCTTTTAACTTACTAGGATACATTCGAGAGGAATTGGGTGGTTTTTCTAATTGGAACTTCCATCGCATAAGTTCCCACAGCTTGGTTGTTTTGTTATTTTTAATTTTGCTTTTCCTCAATGTTTTTGCCTTCTGTGATCCATGTTCCATTGTTGCTTAAATGGAATAAATCTTGCTTTTATCTGGGAGTTAATTCAATTTTAACTATTTCTTGAGTGGATGCTGAAGTGGTTGAATCAATATGGATTTTCAAACTCGGAGTTCTTATGTTCCTTTTCGGGTTGGTGGCTACCTCCTGGCTCCTGTAATGGAAATTGACCCGTATTGAATTAAGCACGGATTTTTTGTTTCATAATCTATGTATTAGTTGGCATTAAAATAGAAGAACGGCGAATCAAATACCTCAAATTTGTACAAATTTGTAGCACGGGAATTGGAAAGAAATTATGATCCTCCATCTATACCAATTTGGAGAAAGAAGGAAGAAGGAAATGAAAAGAACAGAAAATAATGAATTAGAATGTTTAGTTTAGTTATGATGAAAAAGGTTCAGCATTATTGGTGGAGTTATTTTCTTGAATTGTTTTCTCTATTTTCATGTAGCATTGGGCTGAACTAAGTAGATGTATGAATATGACTGATCAGGGTATTCTTTATGTCATGGTGATGAATGTATCAAAGCCTTGAGTCAGTTGGAAAAGCTGTGAGCGTCTTATAACTGGCATCAGATATTTTAGTTGGTAATTGGTACATCAGTACATGTGTTTATTCCTGGCTTGCAAACCTTTGATAAACTATATCATTATGATTCAGTATTTGTTCTCTTTGCGGTTGAGGTCTGCTATTTAGCTGTGAAGTACACGACCATATATGTCAATTGCAACAAGAAGCTCCATTTAACTTTTTGGGGAAGGCTTCCTGTAATTGAAGTAAGGGTTCTCTCTGTATATTATTATTTATGCATTCTATACTACTTGTAAACATTTTTTTCAATACTCTATTGAAAGACACCAAATGGCCAATTTAATATACAGAAATTATTCAAGAACCCTCTAGGACCTACCCCCATTGAGTGACAAGAGCCCTTTCATCAATATGAATATGAATTCATTAAGATAGTCCCCACACTCACATCGACCTAAAAGTAAACCAAAAACAAAAGAAAAACAGAAATACAGAAATAAAATTTGAACACTACTTGTTTCTTCTATCTTTGGTAAAAAGTCTAACTCAGTGAATCACTGACTGGGTCTAATCTGAATCATTGTGACTCTCTTTTCCTGGAGAAGTGATATATTGTGATAATTCATGATATAACTTGCCTGATTAACCAGTGTTGTGGGTCAACTTCACAATTAATTTCATAGAGAAAAATCTCAGACTGTGGTTCAACTTTACAATTGATTCCGTAGAGAAAAATTGCATATAGAGAAAAGTTTAAGCTCTTAGCAGAAAGTTTGAGGATGGTTTTAATCTCTAGTATGTGTCTTCACGTGAAGTCTTTTGGACTTGAAGTTTTGACTTTGGACAAATCGCAAGCTGACTGTACCTTGAGGTGAAATATAATCTAGTTGGAGAATGGGTGAGATAAGGGTTGAATTCTTAACTACTTGTTTGAAGAGGCTTTGACACCATGTCAATAACCAATTCAACCTCAAAGCTTGAGCTTTTAGAAGGCTTCAGAATGGTTTTCGTTTCTAATATTGGACAAAGAAATAATAATAAAAGAAAAAAGCAACAAGAAGAAAATGTATGGCAAGTTAGATTCGAAGGTTAGAGAGTTAATATCTTAACTTTGTCTTTTACTCAACTATCATGATTCTTGACTTACACTGAAAGCAACCCTTGCTTAAATCCCTTAAAATTCTTGGGTCTTGGCATCCCATTTGTGCCTACAGTTCAACTTATAGTCCCTGCTTACAGCTGAACAGGTTTACTGCAAATTTGACTTGGCTTCTTGATAAAGTGTTTAATTATAGGATTTTTTTTTTATTTTTTTTCAAAAAAGTAAAATGATCTTGTCCAACAAGTTTGGATACTGCTTCCTTTTCTAAAATCTTTAAAATCAGTTTATGCATTGAGTTTCCTTTTTTGGGTTGTTGCTTTGCTAAATCTATGCTGGACAATACCTTTTGAAATTGGCGATTGACCAGTGCAGCAGAGTTACCTTCGTTATAAAGATGGAAAAGCTGGGGAGGTATAGAGGTGATAAAAGTAGGGATGGCAATAGGGACCCAAACTTGGGGAAACTCGCGGGGATCCCCGCATTCGGGGCCCCGTTGGCGGGGAATTTCCTCCCGCGGGGATGGGGGCGGGGGAAAAAATTTCCGCGAAAGTTAAATGGGGACGGGGACAGGGATTACACTCCTCGCCCCGCGGAGTCCCCGTCCCCAAAGGGTATTTTAGTAAATTTATAAAATATCCCAAATATCTATATATATAATATATATTAGGGATCTTTTGGTCATTTTATATTCAAAATAATTAAAATAAATTTAATAAAAAATGAAACCCTAATCTCATTCCCCCAAAACTGATTCTCAATTTACCATTTGACTGAGATTGAATGTGTGCTCGCCGTCTTTACCTTTCAGGTATGGCCTCTTCTTGTCATTGCACTCGTTCTCCCCATCCTTCAATTCATCGTCGTGGTCTCCTCTATCTGTTGTGGTCACTCTTCTCATCCTTCAATTCCCATCCTCTCCCACACAGTCTCTCTATCGAAATCCACGGTCTCCTCTGTCTGAATTTTTTCAATTATCCCCCAACCTAGAAGAGAAAAGAAAAGATTTTTGATTAAAATATGTACTATTAATTTTTTTTTTACATTTTTAATTTTTTTAAAAAATCCCGCAGGGTCCCCATGAGTTCACGCTCCCCACAGGAAATGGGGATGGGGAAGATTTTTTCTCCCCCGCGGGGATCGGGTGTAGAGACGGGGGTAGATTTTGGGGGCGGGGACGAGGACGGGGGAGACACTCCACCCCCCCGCCCCGCCCCGTTGCCATCCCCAGATAAAAGTTGAAGATGATTAAGGATTGATGAATTCATCTTCGTTATACAGGGAAAAAGTAATTGATAATGATATTATAAGTGAAGTTGAAAACTATTATTTAGTAGACATTCATTAATAAAAAGTTTGCAAAATGAAATGTTTAGGCATGCTTTAGAGCATTCTTAATGTGTTTTGGTGCGTTCTTATGAGTTTTAGTGTTTCTTAACATTTTAAAACGTCACAAAAAGTTTGACCCATTTCAATCTGTCTTGACATTGCCAAAAAGAACCCCCTAATGCGGATATTTTCGGGTTTTTTTTTTTGGGGGGGGGGGGGGGGAATATATGGCACATATATATGAATTTTTTCACAAAAAGAAGTACAGGTGATTATATCATTCAAGGGTTTTCTCATTATTACAGTATGTAATCTTTTATTGGCTTCCTTTTTTATTTATTTATAGTTTTATACAAAAGTGCCAAGCTATGCCTCCTGTATTACATTCCTTGGATATAAATTGGAAACATCTAATGCAGAAGACTCAAAGGCAAATTAACTGTTCAAATTATGTCAGTATAAAAATAATCCTATATGAACTTGTCTGTATTTGGAAATTTTAGAGTGTGTTTGGTTTGTGAAAATATTTCTTATTTTTATTTTCAGTCTTCATTTCCTGAAATACTAAAAATATTTTTTTGGTATTTTTATATTTGAGTCTATTTTAAGAAATATTTTTAAGAAAACATTTTCACTATACTAAACCTAAATCATTTTCAAGCCTGTTTTTTATTTTCAGTAAAAATAAAAACAAGAAATGTCCAAACTATACAGGCCCTTATTTTTCATAATGAACCCATTTTGATGTTACATTTGTGCTTTCAATGGGGAAATCCTGAGAGTTCTGAATGATGAAATAATAGACAAGTATATTTGATCTCAAGAATACTCATTTTGCTTCAGCTTCTCATTAATAATAACAATCTTTTACTGTGGTGAAGGCCAAATAAATCCCATTATGCGAGGTCTGATATCAGGGTTTTGGGACACAATCATCTTCTTTACATTGAACATCTCAAAATGTTTATTATACTATGAGTATTGATCAGTATATAATTGCAGTTACTGCACATTATTTATTGGGTTTGGCTTCTATTATACAATTACACATTTGTTGCTGAATACTGACGGCCCAGTCTTTGACCATATTATTGCTAGATGGCTGCAACGGCTGGATAAGCCTTGAATTAGAAAACACAAAAAGAAGCAAGATGCATCAATAAGATATGGCTTGGGCTTTGAAGTTAGGTCCTTATATCCTTCCATGCTCCACCACTGCCTGAGCGCTAATGTAGGCTGGCTTCGATGGGCTAACACTACAATATTGGTCTTCACTATCTATGCCGCATAGACACAACTGAGATGTATGGAAGGCACGATATAACTTGGGTCATGATGAGAACTCCTTCCAAAAGATTAGTATATTGGATGAGTGTCTCAAAGCTTAAGTATCACTTCAAGTTTTAATTGTTGCCTGATATGAGACATCAGTTCTATACTAATTCCTGCATAAATAGCCTAAAAACTCTCACCGTCTTTTAGTGAAATCACGGGGCATATCTACAGGACTCTTGTTTTATGTTTGTGCAGCGCTGACCAATTAATTGTGCCTTTTGTATTTGGTTGGCTGATTCCTTGAAATATGAGTGTTGTAACTGTAAACTAACCTTTTCTTTTTTCTTCTTTGGCGAAAGTAAACTAACCAATTTACATACACAAAGTGCCCTTACATGGTTAACCTCGTACTTGCCATTTCTTGGGTGAAGTACTGGGTGTGCGTGAGTTGAGTACTACTATCAGACGTTGAGACGGACGTGGCATATGTCTTTTTATATGGAAGTAGCATGATTTTATACTTCTATACAAAATATAGGCTTGTCTGTTTGACTAGTGTATATGTATCCCAGAGCAAAACGATTACACAGAATTTCATATCCTATCTGAGGTAATCTCCCAAATATCTAACCACATTATTTATTAATTCTGAACTAAATTTATGTATAAGTAAGAGTGAGAGTGAACAATAAAAATAACAAATTTTTACGTAGTGCAGTTTTCTGAATTATCTGCAATAAACAATAGTTGCAGTCTATGAAAGTTGAGCTTATATAAAGCAGCCTCCATCGCTGTGTAAGAAAAAGTTTCTGATCCTTGATTTTTACATCTCGGTTTAAGGCATAGCGTCCTCTCTTTTCTTTTAGACAAAGAGCGGGTAGCTATTACAAAAGTAACTTTTGCAAGGCCCATGTTTTCGGCTTACTATATGTGCCACATTGGCCTGTCCTCCTCTGCAGTAGAAAAAAGCATTCACGCATCTCGTCTGATCAGGGAATCATTTGTCCAAAAAAAAAAAAAGATCAGGCTTGACCACCAAATCCCAAATTCTCATATAATTTAATATATGAAACAGGGTAGGCCCCACAGAGGCCTTGTTTAAACCAAAGGGTGTGTTTAAAAAGACATGTGAATACTCTTTCGTTGTTTTTATCTGCTTCTATGAGTGTATTAATAATGACAGGTTCGAAATTAGATGTACCTGGAAATAGAGCATGGCCAAGACTTCACTCTCAGTAATCCTCGTCCTTATTCTCTTTTCTGGGGTTACTCTCGCAACAAGAAGAGCAAAATTGGTATCTTCTATTACTCTTACTGCACTACCAATAGCTCCCAGTGATGGTATTTGCTCATCAATGGTGAAGACACAAGGCTATGCTTGCGAAGAACACTTGGTGATATGCCTGCCTCATCTCTTTCTGTTCTGATCATAAAATATCAGTAAGATTTAGAGCAGATACTGATTCGTTTCTTGTGTGTTTGATTTTTATGTGTTTTAGGTGACGACACAAGACGGTTATATTCTCAGTATGCAGAGAATTCCGGTCGGGCGGTCAAGGGGGTCACTGGAAAAGAGGCCACCGGTTTTGCTACAGCATGGACTTTTCATGGTTACTGTTTGTTTTCAAAAGCAAGTTTATGCCATGGAAATTGTTATTGATAACAAGTTGTGGCTGCAGGATGGCATAACATGGCTTTTACTACCTCCAAACCGTTCTCTGGCATTCCTTTTAGCAGACAGTGGGTTCGATGTGTGGCTCGCTAACACTCGTGGAACCAAATATAGCCGTCAGCATATATCGCTTGCTCCGAATGGCTCGGTTAGTTTTGCCTGCTAAGTGCCTATTTGGCTGAGTTTTCTACTTGTCTTGAGTGTGTTTGGTTTGATGTTTGGACTCTTAAAGCTAGTTTGCATTTTCAAACATCATTTGAGTGCAAAAGTAGTTACTTGGTTTGGTGTTCATTTCACTTCTTTAATCATATTTTGTTTCTCAAACTCTTATTTTCGAGAAACAATTTTGACTTGCTTTTAACCAAGATCAAATTTGAAAATCAAGTTAATCTAAAATCAAGTTTGTTTAACTTCAATCCAAACACACATAATCAAGGAAAAGTCAATGTTTGATCAAATCATTACTTTCCACCCATTGGATTCCGCTGCTTATATAAATTCAAATATTTAGGCTTATTGGGATTGGTCATGGGATGAATTAGTTGCTCATGATCTTCCAGCAACATTCCAGTATGTTCACGATCAAACAAGACAGAAACTGCACTACATTGGACACTCACAGGTAAATTGAAAATGCTGTTTTCTTTCATCTCTGTTTACAATTCATTGAAGAAGCAAGGTGAGAAATCTTTTTGTAGGGAACTTTGATTGCATTAGCTGCATTTTCTAAGGATCAGTTGTTGAACATGTTGAGGTCAGCAGCCTTACTTAGTCCGATTGCATATGTTAGTCAGATGACATCGCCACTGGCCAGAAATGCAGCCGAAAACTTTATTGCAGAGGTAACTATTAACAATTTAATTATTAGCTTAAAATTCAAAGGGACTAACTCTGAGAATGTGTTTTCTCATAGCAGTCATTGTACAAATTGGGATTTTTTGAATTTGATCTGAGAGGGTAAGTAACTCTTAATATCATTTTTACCCAAGTAATTCTCTTAATATTATTACTGTTATAGTGTTATTATGGTTTTGAAGGCTGCTATCATATTGCTTACAGAAAATTAGAACTTTTCAGAATCCATCCTGATATCACACATTTACTAGAAAACATTCAGGGTTGAACTTCCATTTCTATTTTTTTCACCGAGTGTATATTTTTTTTTATCAACATCTCCATGTCTGAGAATAAGGAAGTGCATCATCACTAATCTTGTGATTTTAGTTAAGTATGAGTTAAGATTGGTTTCGCTTTGTCGTTTCTCATGTTTGAGCAGGGGTGCTGTTGTAAAGTTTCTCAAGGACATGTGCAAGAAACCAGGCATTGACTGTACCGACTTGTTAACCTCTTTCACAGGTAATGATGAGACTGATGTGATTATAATAGGAGAAATAAAAAGAAAGGGAGAAATGATGGACCCGATATTATATGCTACAGTATTAAAGGATATGATTTGTGGTTGTGTAACCAACTTAGTGACAGCTAGCATAGGACACATATCAGCCTTTTGTAAGGAGAGTTAGTTAGAAAAGGGTCTATAAAAGGGTGGTTAAGTGAGGGAAGGGGTATGGAGGATTTTGGAATGAGTTTGGGAGAGTGCTAGCCTCTCGGAAGTCTTGCATCTGTGTTGAGTGTTTTCTTGTGTGACTGTGAATGCTTTCTTTTGCATTATCCTTTTTGTATGTGTTGCTGCATAGTGAGTTCTGTGAGTACTGTGAGTGTTTATCTGTTTTGGTATATTTTCTTATATCAGTGTAGTTTTCTCTACCTCACTGGTAGGGGTTTTCAGTAATATTGCAGAATATTTCAGTTCCCTTTTCTTGTTCTATTCTTCTGTTGTTATTGTGAGTTGCGTCCCATCATATAACCATACATATTCCTAAGCCTGAAATTAGATTCTCTGCAGTTGGGGGCGCCAACTGTAGAGAGTTGTTCCGTCATCATGACTGCCCAGTTTTTATCGGATGGTCCCAATTGAAGGGAGAAAAATGACAAAAAAAAAGGCAAAAAATATCTTTTTTAATTCTTCTTTTAATCGTGGCTGTCTGATCAAAAACAGAATTAAGATGATGGAACTGTTCTTTATAGGTGGCACCCACAACTACAATGAATCCATTTGGCAAAAGCCTCAATCTCTGAGTGGAGAGTTCTTGTCTAAATTGACCTCACATTGCTATGCTTTCAGGCCCAAACTGTTGTATAAACCCTTCAATTGTGAATATTTTTTTGGAGCATGAGCCGCAATCAACAGCAACAAAGAACATGATTCATCTGTCTCAAAGTAAGTGGTCAATTTATCCTGATTCAAATTTAATGTTAGTAGGTTTTTTGAGAACACTTAACAAATTGGTCCTTGAATTGTTAGCTTGAGTTCTTGAAATTAGTGTTTGTCTTTGAAAATAAAAAAGTTATTACAAATTAGTCCTTTTGGAATTCTTTATTCACTCGAAAAAAAGACTAATATGCATCGAGTTTATCTTAAAGGAATACGTTGTAAATTAACTAGTTTTCGGGAACTAAAGCTAAATGGGGGTAATAATGTAGTGACTAAATTGTTAGTTTACTCAGATTTTAAACTAATACTTTAAACAGATAGGAAGTATAGATTTCGTATTTGAAAATTCAGCTGGAAACAATAACAAAGGAGAATAGTTTATTTCTATTTTTCTTGGTTAATTTGGTTCAAACTGGGATTCAAACATGAATTCTTTAGCCTTGAACTTATAGACAACTCCAGTATCATTAAACCAGAACTGATTGGTGAAGAATATTCTGATTTCTTAAGAGGGAAAGTGAAGTCTAATCATATGGCTATTGCAGTGATCAGACAAGGAACCTTAGCAATGTATGATTATGAGAACATAGCTGAGAATACTAAACATTATGGACAACCCTCGCCTCCAGTGTACGACATGACGAAAATTCCAAATGAACTTCCTCTCTTCGTCAGTTATGGTGGGGCAGATGCTCTTTCCGATGTCAAAGATGTGCGGCTTTTATTGGAAATCCTTGAGAGTCATCATGGAGATAAGCTTGTAGTGCAGTACAGAGATGATTATGCTCATGCAGATTATGTTATGGGTCAAAATGCAAAGCAAGATGTGTATGAGCCTCTTATATCTTTCTTTACGCTTCAATGACATCTTGAAAAGAAAGCTCCACATATACATAACTCTTTGAGATTCGCTTTCTGTCTCACAGGACTGAACAATACAAAAAAGTTTTTTTTATGATTATAGAGGAGATAATGATATTATTTATAGGAAAGGGAAAAATCCTGTTTTTCATGTTTGAACAGGTCCTGTACAGATTGCTCATAGAACTGTACTCCTCTTATTTCTTAAAATGGAATTGTCATTAGCATAACCGAAATCAGTATGTGTCTGGTTACTAGTCCTACATTTGCTGTAGCCTAGAATTATATCTATCTTCCATTGAACCTGTTAATAGCTGCTTCACCTCAATAATTTAAGCTATTAAATGAAGACTCGTAAATATTTTGTAGTCTCTAATATGGTCTCTTACATGGGAATCATTTGGAATTGAAGTGTGGACAAAGTACAAGTCCATCATAACTTGCGTTTAATTTTAATCTTGATTAAGAAATGGGAGATGGAAAGCATGATTGTCAAATTGCAACTTTGAGTAAACTCATGAGAGGCAGGTAAACTCGACTTGAGCTAAGGAAATATATATAGAGAGTAAATTATTAATTTGGCCTCTAAAAGATTACATAGCATGATTGTCAAACTTGCAAGTTTATGTAAACTCATGAGAGGCGCAGGTAAACTCAACTTGAGCTAAGGAAATGTATATATAGAGAGTAAATTATTAATTTGGTTTTTAAAAGAATATATATATCTCAATTTAGTCCCTAAAAAATCAAGTGTTTCAATTTAGTTTTTGAAAGATTGTGTTTGTTTCAATTTGATTCTTTTTTTTTGTTAAAGTAATTTTTAACAATGAAAATTTTGAGATTTAATAATGATAAATTTTGTGATATAGTAACAAAATGATTGAATTGAGACGTGTGATTTTTTAGTGGCTAAATTAAGATTTGAAATTTCAATGATCAAATTGAGAAAATTGTAATATTTTTTAGACTAAGTTAATAATTTACTCTATATACATATATATTAACAAAAAAACTTAAAATGCATGAAAATATGATAAAAGAAACATTATTGAATAACGTATCTAATCATCTATAAATTAATATCTAAAGGTCAAAGAACAAGTAACAAGAAACTTGGAAACAAAAAACAAAAAAAAACCTATTAATTTGAAACAGTCAACAGCATAATTAATTGGTTTGTCGTTGAGACTTGGGATAAGGGAGCTGAAGAGAAAAATAAAAGAAGGGAAATGTACGCTGCATGTTGATGGAGAGCTTGTAGAGATGGGAACTAGGCAAAAGGTGGATTTAGATGCAAATTGTTTCAAGGTTTTGTTGCAGAGATTCTTCATTTCTCAGCTAGGTCAGGTTATAAAGAATCAATAGAACCCGGATGAACTTGATAGAGTCCCACATTGGTTAAATCTAAAGATATAATATAATACTTAATTTATGAGGTAGTCTCACCTCATAAGATAATCTTTTAAGATGAGTTTTTGTCACGAATCAATTCATATTGAAACAATTAGTCCTAATTGTTAAGCACTACAACAAAAGTATAGAAAGCAATAACTAACTCTTAACACAATTTTGTGGGAGATAGCAATTCTTATTATTAGAGAAAATATTACTCCATTATTTCCAGCAGTTTGCTTTCAAGTCTTCTCCCTAATGACTATGGTCTATGTTATAACTTCCAAGCCATAGCTGCATATCGTGTATCATTTGTGGTGATAAGGCCGATATGATTGTAATACACCTTAGGGGGATGAATAGGTGTTTATTCAAATTTTACCCAACTCATGAATTTAAGTTCAATTTACATGTACAATTAATTAAAATTGGATACAGTCGGCTGGAAACACAAAACAAATACATGTGTAGAATTTGACAGATAAAGAGAGAAAACTACATAAGTTATATATCCTACTTCAGCCACCACTTGCCTATCTCCAATCCTTTTGCAAAGCAAGAGATTTTCTTCCACTATATAATCAAAGATCACAATGGATGGTTTTACATGAGCTCAACAACAACTCACTCACAAGTTTTTTCTAGGACATCTTAAATTAGAGGGTTTTTCCAAGCTCACCTACAACTAAACAAGGGTTTCCTAGCTCACCCAGCTAGAGGGTTTGATATAGCTCTCTCACAAGCAAAGATAGATAGAGAACAAAGGTTTAACCCTAACATAACTTGGGTTACACTTTTAGCTCACTGTACGTTGTAGCTCTCAAAAGCTAGATATACAAAAACATTAAGCTCAAGGAATTTTGATCAGAACAAGATAATGAACATTGATACAAAATATAGAACATTTCTCTTCATATCTGTAGCTTCAACTTTAGCAATTTTATAAGCTTCATATACGTTACGTGTTACTTGCAATCATTTGTTGATCAATATTTTCAAGATTAGTTGATTGATTTTGGTTCTTTCCATAATTGCAAGATATGTTGACTGTTGAGAGCAATCTTCTTTGAATTGAGTTGATTTTCAAATCTTGATTGCTTGAGTCACGAAATGCTAATAGCTTCTCTAGATTACTTCTCTTTTGATTTTTCATTTGAAATTCTACCACATAAGAAGCTTTGACTCATTTGAATGCATCATTAAATCTTGCTTTCTTTTCATAAGAGTTTCAATAACTTTCTTTACTTTATTAGATTGAACTCTTTCCAAATCCTAATCATGTTTAATTCAAAAACTTGCCGAGCACGGTGGAGCATAAATTATGGAGCAATATAATACTAATCATAATTTGATAAAATGTCCTTTTAGAAAGAGATTAAACTTGATTAACTTAATTTCGAAAACTTCCTTTTATGCTCGTGATCAATGTACTTTTGGTCAAAACATTAATGATTTCATAATCAAGGGAATTTCCTTAAAGATAAAACAATTATTCATTTATAAAAATTTTAATGCTTTAAAAATATTTTTTCTTTTGTTATCATCAAAGTCAATCATTAACCTTGGCCAACAATCTCCCCCTTTTGATGATGACAAAACTTTAAAAATTTTTGAAAGCATTAATCATTTAAAAACATAAACTCCTCTTGAATATGAGAAACATTTTTGAAAAGGTTTTTGAAAATATGATGTTGTACTGAAAAGATAGTAAATAGTTAACTACATAAAGAAACAATTGATTGAGAGTTAAGTACCATATACCTTTCTGTAACACATAATTCTAGTAGACTAAAACTACAATTAGTTGACTGGAAAACATATTAGAGCATAACTAAGAGAAAACTTAGATCAGAGCAAAGAAATATTAGTTTATATATAGAAAAATTATCAAAAACAAATAGAGCATAGAGCATTCAAAATCACAAAAATTCTCCCATTTTTCTTAGCAACAAAAGCAATAAAAGAAATTGAACCAACAAGAAAGAAAATAGAAGAAACATTAAAATCCAATAAGCATAAAAAGGTTTAAGGTAACAAAAGCACAAAAATATTGTTTAGAGAAATAAAAACATAAACATACAATAAAAAAAAACATAAAGTCATCTTCAGCGGACACCATTGCACAAAAACTCAACGACCCAAACGCCTTCCGATCTTTGCAAGCTCTTCATGAAACTCTTGCTTCAAATCAGCTTAAGTGCGATCCACATTTTCACTGAGCTCTTTATTTAAATCCAAAAGGTAGTTACCAACATATCAAAAATCTTCCTTCAAGTTCTCAAAGTCCTTTCCCACCAATTTAAGTTCAATATTGGTGAACATTTGGTCTTTGATCTTTTCAAGGTGGTATGAGATTGCCTTGAGTTAGGTCTATATATCCTTAAGAGCATCCAAAATCTCTAGTGCAATAGTGGCAGAGATAGAGTCAACAATGAGAGCAAGTGAGAACAAACGAAGGACCAGTAGATGTGGGAGAAGCCTTCTTCCCCAGTTTTTGTGGGCTTGATCCACTGCCCATGCATAAAATGATATTTCATCAACTTTAAGGTGTGGGCGTGATAAGTCCTCAAATTCACTCCCTTGAAGAGAGACTCCAATTGCCTTGTAATAGGCTAGCACTAGGATCCACGTTGTTTCTAGCTCAATCATACTGTTTATAATCCATTAGTTCAAGTTGACTGGAATGCAATTGATGAAGCAACAGAGGAAGAAGGTTTCCTTATGTTTTAACACCTTTAATGACATGATTCTTGGTAGAACAGTGGTTCTTATGATATGGGCCATTATGCAACGCTCGAAGTTGATAGTGGATACACTGAACTTCTTTTTGTTGGACCTCTTATGGGAAGCTTTCCTTGGCCGTCTAATAGTTAACTAAAAATCCATCCAACCAAGTATTCTCAAAATACTTAGTGTCCACATTAAACTAGGTTCTAATCTAGTCCCCCTAGAATCTCCTCATCCAGAATAATAATGATACCTCTCACCATTGATTTTATAGCTCCTCCATCCTTCAAAATCCTCAAGTTTGCATAAAATTTCCTCACTAGGTCTTCATAGAGCACTTCCTTTACACTCAGTGTTGCACTTGAAATGTGATGAACTTGGCGCCCTTAGAAAATAAAATCTTGTTTTCGAAAATGAAAACCAAATTTTAAGGATTCACCACTAAAATTTTATTTCAAAGGAAACTCTTTGGAAAAAACTCTTTGAAAAGATAAGACTTAGTTTGCGAATCAAAGGATGGGTTTAGGAGTCTAATTGTGTGTAGGGAAGGTGTTATGAACCCCACAACACCCTTTTCTAAGAACGATTACCCTAAAATATTACTCAAAATGATTAACATTGCTTTCAGCTTATCAAGATTACCCTTATGGACCATGAAGATGCTAAAAAGAGGAAAAACAAAATATTTAGAAAAGGGGACTAGACCTATGGGTTGCCTAGGGCCTACATACCCATGAAACATACATACATTAAATAACACATTTCAAACAATTTCAACCAAGCTAAGCTTATTTAAGAGAAAATTATACCTGCATTGTTGCAACAGTTTGGTAAAGATATCAACTATTTGATGCTCAGTTTGAAGAAAGTTGACCTCTATATCACCTTGTTGCACATGATCTCTAATGAAGTAATGCTTGATTTCTACATGCTTCATTCTAGAATGATGCACCAGATTATTTGTTAAGGATATGGCACTTGTATTATCACAAAGGATAGGTATCTTGCTATAATGAAGAGAGAAGTCTTCTAATTGTTGTTCCATCCACAACCATTGCATGCAACAACTACCTACACCCTTATACTTGGCCCCAGTGGTAGATAAGGAAGTTGGACTTTGTTTTTCCTATACCATGACAATAGGGATTCACCAAGGGATTAGCATGATTCACTAGTGCTCTTTCTATCAACTTTTTCACTTGTAAAGTCAGCATATTATATCTAACTAGATTGAACTCATTAGATCTAAGATACCATAAGCCATAGTTTTAGTGCCCATAAGATATCTAAAAATTCATTTTAATGCAACATAATGAGATTCTTTAGGATTAGCTTAAAAACATGCACACTTACAAATATTACACATGATGTCATGTCTACTAGCAATAAGATATAGTAATGAACCAATCATACCTCAGTACCTTTTTTTTTAATCAAACTCTTTACCATTTTCATCTTTGTCCAACAATGTAGATAGACTCATGGGAATTGCCATGGGTTGTTCTTTGTCAAAGCCAAATCTTTTAAGAAATTATTTAGTGTACTTTGCTCAATTGAACTCCCTTCTTTGGTTTGTTTGATTTGTAAGCTAAGGAAAAAATTCAATTCTCCCATCATGCTCATCTTAACCTCTCCTTGCATAATATTAGAGGACTCCTTTCATAGTAACTCACTAGTACTACCAAAGATAATATCATCAACATATTTTTTTACAAGTAGTGCATCCTTATCAAGCTTTTTAATTAAAAGAGTAGTGTCAATTTTACTTCTTGAAAACCATTTTTTAAAATAAAATTACTTAGCTTTTCATACCAAGCTCTAGGAGCTTGTATCAAACCATACAAAACTTTAGTTAACTTGAAAACATAATTGAAAATCTTTTATCTTCAAAATTGGAAGGTTGTTTGACATACAGCTCTTCATCAATAAAACCATTTAAGAAAGTACTCTTGACATCCATTTAAAAAAGCTTGAAACCCATAAAGATGCATAAGCGAAAAGCATCTAGCTAGATTCAAGTCTAGCCATGGGAGCATATGTTTTTATCAAAGTCAATGCCATCTTGTTAAGTGAAACCCTGGGACTAGTTTAGCCTTGTTTCTAACTATTTTACCTTGTTTGTTGAGCTTATTATGAAATATCCATTTTTTGCCATTGATTGATGCATTTAGAGGCTTTTATTTCCTTTAAAATTGGTGAAGCTCCTCTTACATTGCTTCAATCCACCTTTTATCTCCAAGTGCTTTATCCATAGATTTAAGTTCAATTTATGAGAGAAGAGCTAGATTGATGTCGGTGTTCTTGTATGAAGATAAATTTTTCATCCCTTCATTTGGATAACCATTATGAATTACATAGGATAGGATGAGGAACCTCTCTATTCTGTAGGAAGATTTAAATTTTTGGTCTATTCTAGTTGATTGGTACAAGGATCTAGTTAACTGGAAGACATTGTTGGTTGTTTAGCAACTTCATTGGCTTCTATTTCAATCTCCTAGATTTTCTCAAAACCTTTAGACCCATTCTTTTCTGGTTCTGTGGGTTTATCATTCACTGCATCATCTGCATCTTCATCTATGCTAACACTTTATCTCATCAAGGGGCTAGTCTCATCAAATATAATATGTATAGATTCTTCAGTAACTCTAGTTCTTTTATTGAAAACACGATAATCTTTGCTATGCAAGGAATAATCAACCAGAATACCTTTATCACATCTTGCATTGAACTTACCTAGAGCATCTTTACTATTAATATAAATGAAACACTTGCATCCAAAAAAATGAAAGAAACTTACATTGAGCTTTCTTCATTTCCATAACTTGCAAGAGGTTTTATTAAGAATTGGTCTTATTAAACATCTGTTTTGAATAAAAAAAAAATGCCGTATTGGTTGCCTCAGCCCAAAAGTTCTTCGGAAGATTATTGTCAAGTAACAAAGTCCTAGCCATCTCTTGCAAGGTTCTATTCTTTCTCTCAACAACCTCATTTATGGAGTCCTTGGAGTAGAAAATTGTTACTAATACTATACTGATTGTAAAGATTTTCCAATTGTTTGTTTTCAAATTCTCCTCATGATTACTCCTAATACTTGAGACTTTTTTCTTTGAATATGGGTGCAAAACAATTCATAATTTTTGAAAGCTTCATTCTTATGAGCTAAGAAAACAAACCAAATGCAACATGGAAAGTTATCAACAATGACAAATGCATAGCTCTTTCCACTCATGATTCTAGTGTTTGTAGGTCCAAAGAGATCCATATGTAATAGTTCAAGTGGCTTGGAAGTTAAAATGTGTTATGTTGATTTGAAAGAAGCTTTGGTTTGTTTGCCTTATTGTTATGCTTCACAAAAATGATCTTTTTGAAAATCAAGTTTTGGAAAACTTTTACTAAGCCAAATCTTGAAAGTTTTGAGATAAGATGCATGTTAACATGGCTAACCATTTATGCTAGAGCCAAGAATCATTACTTATGGAAGATAAACACTTTATGTTTTTATTAAGACCATCCATCTTAAGAACACAAATGTTTCCTTTTCGTTGTCCCTCAAACAAAAGCTTATCACCATAAAAACTTTACACACCAAGTGTTCAAACATCACTACACGAAAAACTTTGGAAACCATACTGGAGATGGAGCTGGAGCTGGAGCTGGAGCTTAAGAAGTAGAAGTGCAAATAGCATCATACTTCCTCTTATATTTTTCAATAGCAATAATGTCTATGGGTTTCAAGGAAAAATGCATCTCTTCCCCTTTAGTAGACAACCTCACTTTGGTGCACAAACTTGTAATTAAACTCGCATACGATAGTGGACCTTGCGAGTTTTCTTGGGCTATCTTTTGGATTTGATCTCGAATCAACTTCCTAATATGAATTGACCCCTCGGTCATAATGGTGTAGATCAGATATGCTCACAGGACTGTTACCTCTGATTCATTGCTTATAGAAAAGATAGTGTATGTGATAAAAGAGTGCCAATATTTAGCGATCCATTATAGGTCCACTCTTCTCAATTTATTAGGCTAGCCAACTCTATCATTTACTCAAGCTACCCTTTCTCTGTAGATGGTAGATAAAACTCTCCACTGCATACTGTCATTGTGTCATTCCTTCATATTCAGATTATAGTCAAAATGATCATTTTAATAATCAAAGCCAAAGAATGCAACGATCACCTTCTCATTGAAACAAACTTCTTTTCCCTTCACTACTAATGTATATGTTGGTTTTTCCCCCAAATTGTCTCATGCATTTGCATAGAACTCCTTCACCAACACTCAGGCAAGCAATTCTCTTTTGTAACTTCTCTACCAACAAAGAATAAGGCATAACGCTCCTTGTGGGCTCGTGATTTGAATTTAGGAGTTACAATATTAGAAGGGCCGGCTTGGGAGCTAGCTCTAGTTCTCTTTATAGAAGTGCATGGAGGCATACTGTGAGACCTACAAATAAACGTAACAAGAAATTAGTTGACTAGAAATATGTGAAAGGAATGAATGCCTAGGTCAACAAATGGATAATATACTGCACATGCTCACATAGCATACCTCCAAACTTAAACCCAAAACCACTCACTTCCAAATATAATGTCCATACAAAATGAATTCACAGTTAACTCTAAATCACAAAGATAGATTAATGAATTCTTGTTCACCAAAACAAGTTATAAATTGCTTCAAAACTATTTTTAACACAATTTACCACAAGCAACCATTGATAAGAAAAAAGGGTGGGCATCACACTTTAACACTAAAAAATTTCCTTCCAAGCATGAGATAAGTGGCTAAAGACAAGTCTATAATATAATATTATGAATAAAGACACAAACCTACAACAATTTCATCATTCTCCAAGGTAGAAAAACACTATCTCTAATTCAATTTTCACACAAGCATTTCCTCGAACACCTCATATGCACATATTTTCAAACACAAATTTACCAAGGAATCATGCAGAAAAACTTCACAATTAATCATCATCACAAAAGAAAAAAAAATTGCAAGAATTGAAGAAGAAGCAAAAAATACCTTAAATGCCCAAAAATCGCATAACATAACAACACGCAAAAGAACTTGTAGTGATGTGAAAGGAGTGTGAATTTCTTGTGACAAAATTGTGTGTGGCGTGCAAAAAGAGAGGGGAAATGATTTGGGTTGCAAGTGCTAAAGATTGGAGCAAGGATTGAGGGAGATTGAGAGGTTAGGGCATGGTTTTGGGGTCGAAGATAACGATGGAGCTGAAGAGAAAAGTTGGAAGACGCTCAATGTTGAGAGGAAAAGAAAATGAAAAGGAACCCTAAAAATAAATTAACCCAAGTGCACAACTTTGTTTAATTTTTTTTTATATAAGTAGAACACGCCAGTGCTCAGCACTGAACCACTAGAAAAGGGTGCAGGAATAGAGTGTGGCAGGCTACTCTAGCACTACGATTCCAACGCTGAGCGCTAGACGTAGTAATAATAAAACATAAAGAAGAATTCCTTGTCCCCAACAGTAGAAAACCACAGATACAAAACAACTAAAATCACAACATAAACATCAAAAGGAACCACATAAAAAAAGCACATTCAATTGAAAAGAAAGGTAGAATTCAAGTAAGCAAAGATTAAACCAAAAATCAAAACATAAACACTAAACAAACAACATCATAACAACAAGAAACAACTCAAAGTCAACAATACACAAATAACTACAATAAAAACTAAAGACGAAAATAAGAGAGAAGGGGTTAAGAGCTTGGGTTACTTCCTAAGAAGCGCTTAATGTACATTTTTAAGCTATACTTTTTCAGAGGTTATCCCAAGTCAGAGACTCATGGAGGAAACTTGAAGCTGAGTTTCCTTCCCCCAAACTTGCCACTATTTTGTTTTCTCTTTTTATGTTACTTTTGCTTTACACAGAGTTGAGCCAAGATAAGAAGGTGTGGCTCTAAGAGATTTACTTGCTTAACCACCACCAGTTCTTCCTTATGATCACAAGCTTCTTTTTCCACCGAAGGTCTTACAATGTTAAAACACAGTAAAAACCTATCTCTCCTCTTGGACTGTCAAAGTTAATGTTCTTTGAGCCACATCAATTATCGCTCTAGTAGTAGCCAAGAATGACCTACCTAAAATGAGGGAAATTTCCTTGTCCTCTACCATATCCAAGACCACAAAGTCTACAAAGAAGAAAAACTTTGCTACTTTGACTAACACATCTTTTACTACCCTATATGGATGTCTCAGTGATCGATTGGCAAGCTGAAGGGTCATCATGGTTGGTTTCACCTGACCAATCTTAAGTTTCTCAAAGATGGACAAAGGCATCAAATTTATACGGGCCCCAAGATCACACAAGTTTTTCTAAAAGTTACACCCCCAATGGTACAGGGGATAGAAAAACTCCCAAATCCTTAAGTTTCAGAGGCAATTTCCTTTGTATGATAGCACTATACTCCTCATTCAGTGTGACTCTCTCATCAACCCCCATTTCCTCTTTTTTGCTAATTGTTCCTTCCTGAACTTCATATATATAGGCATTTGTCTAGTGTTTTAGCAAAAGGTATATTTAGATGTAATTTTCTAAATATCTCCAAAATTTTGTTGAATTGCTTCTCATTGTGCTGTTTGCAAAGCCTCTGAGGAAACGACATCTTAATAGGTGGTGTAGCAGTACAAGGGCTGTAAGCCTTCTTAATATCTTCCTTACTTCTCAAATCACTTAGGGAAGTACCATAAATTATATAATCTTCTTTAATGATTAACTTTTCACTATCCTTCTTAGCTAACACCTTTTCCTAGGTACATTTTCGATCACCTTTCCACTCCTAGTGGTTAGGGCATTTAAATGCTCCCTCAAGTGCCACTAGGTAATGAACCTTGAGGCCCATCCACTGATTACCTTGCAATTTGCCCTACTTGAGTCTCAAGATTGTGGATAGAGGCTTCTTGGTTCCAACACCCATTTCTAGTTTCCTCCATAAATAAAGATGTTTTCTGAACAAAAACTAAAGTTAGAAGTGTTAATGTAATGACCGAGTTGCTTTTCCAGATTGATGACTACTCCCACAAGCCAACGCAGGTCCTTACATCATGCTTTATCCTCACTCACATGCTCCCTAGGAAAACTTTACTAATGGTCACATATCCTAGAATTAGCCTAGGCTAAGCATACTTAACTGTTGAGTACTTATGAAATGGGCTCCCAAAAAGAAAGGTACACCTTGTTGGTATAGGTAGTGCCTATCAAATCTTTTTAAGCTCTACTCAATTGTACAGTTCATAACCTTTACAGTCTTAAAATCGCTAAACTATACAGTCCCAGGACATTTCTTATTTTGATGTAGAGTTGGTTCATTCATGTGTCCTTTGGCCTAGAAGCCTTTTAGGAGCTGCTCTTTGTTCGTTCTTCTTCTCTACACTAGCGATCACTCTCTGCCCTTGTTGGCCCTGAGCATCATAGTTAACTTTTCTATGGCACTTTCCAAAGAGGATAATCTATCATTTAGCTAAGGTTGAGAAGAAGAACCAAGCTGAGGTTGTTGTTGTGGCACATGAGGAGGGAAATGTGGTCTATAGGAAACATCCTATTGATTGCTTTGATTTCCCCAAGATAAGTTGGGGTGGTTCCTCCATCCAAGATTATAAGTATGAGAGTATTGGTTGTTCTATGGCCTTGGAGGATTCCCTATATAATTCATTTGTTTGTGCAAAGAGGATGAGGAAGAACTGAACATATTACCTGGGCAATCCATAATGGCATGATTACTGGCACAAAAATCACAGACAGTCAGAGGATGACTGATGGCACTCATATTAGCCATATCAAATTTGTTATTTAGCTCAGCCATCTGCTAAGTCAATAGATTATTCTAGGCCAATATGGCATCCAAAGTTTCCACTTCCATCAAACCTCTATCTCTCTTAGGTACGATTCTCTTTCCTAACTTTGATAGTCATTACAAGCTATCATTCCAAACTAATCACAGGCTCTTATGATTCAATACCTCTCTAGCTGCAGCATCTACCATAGCTCTAATATGATGGAGCATACCATTGTAAAAGCTTTGAGCTTGGATCCAAAGATCAAATGAATGGTAGGGCCATCTTCTTAGAATGTCATTATACCTTTCCCAAGCTTCATTCAAAGATTCTCCCTCTTGTTGTCGGAATGATGTGATATTGATTCTTAGTCTTGCAAACTTAGAAGGAGGGAAGTACTGAGTAAGGAATTTTTTTACACCAAGTCAGCCCAAGTTGTGACACTCCCTCTAAGTAAAGAATCCAACAAGCTCTTTGCCTTATTGCACACTGAGAATGGGAACAATCTGAGTCTGATTGAATCTTTACTTACCCCATTTAGCTTTATCGTATCATAAATTTGCAAAAAGTTGGATGTATGTGAATTTGGATCATCCAACGGGGTGTCCACTAAACTAATTGTTTTGAACTAACTCGAGCAAGGTAGTCTTTAGCTTTAGATTCATAGCTTGCACCAGCAGTCTAGCTATACTAGCCCACATCCCTCAGTAGTTAGGATGGAATAATCCAAGAGAGTTTTAGCTAGAGAAGGTGCTCTTTCTTGATTTGGATTCTGCTCTACCATTGTTACTGGTTGTGCTTATTTTGCTTTTCTAGTTTGCTTACAGAGTTTGTGAGCTGTCTTTTCAATCTCAAGATCGAAAAGCAACGAGCTAGACTCAAGGGTACCTCGCATAAACAAATAGTGAGTGTAAGAATTCAAAACTTTAGAAAAGACACAAGCAACAATGCAATGAAAACAATGTAACTAAAAATGAAAAATAAAAAGAAAAGTCCAAACTAGGATCCTATTAGCTACTCTTAATATTGTCAACATTGTCGATACCATTTTCTCTTATAACAAGTATAACCAAATTTCACACATAACATGCATAAGTTTTTGGATAAGTTTTTGAGAAACTTGGATAAATTTTCCCATTCTTTTCACTTTCATAACTAAGAGTAGATTGGTTGAAAACACTCTTTTGTTTTCCAAGATGCAAGTTGAGGTTTTCATCCTCTTTAACAAAATTTGCTAAAACCTTTCTCAAAATAGCATTTGATTTATTTACATATTCATTTTCAACTTTCATTATAAGTACTCACCGCAAGACGTATCTCAACATTAGGTGCTATCAAATGAGAAATAGAAAGAACATAACATTATCATCATGCATAGTTCTGGTTAGAAGATGCACAACAAGGCAAGGGGTTAATTACATAGCCATTTTTCACAATGAGAAGTATTGTACACAACGTGTCACAACAATCATACTAATCACATGATACAATCTCTTTTATTCTTCCTTGACAATTTTAGGACCGTCCACAATACTGTGCATTACCCATGGCCCCATCTACATCTTCCCCTATCTCTAATCAATATGTCCACCTTTATTGACTCCATATATGCCTAAACGCTACATTATCTGCTCTTAGGCATCATAATGGCCATCGTTTATCAATACGTGTATATTTCCTCCCTTATCGAATTCATATCCTATAGGACTTGAACCTATGCCTTCCTCCTCTTATCCCAAACACAATCATACACATATAATCATGACATACATGAAATTAATTCCATTCTAATTCAACAATTAACATTTACATTCAAGGCATCAAATCATAGTCAATATAGTTCGACGCTCCAACAACCCATTCACAACCAAAGATAGTGATCCACGTGTGTGCAAGAGACATTCAAATAAGGGGGATAGGAGAAATACCATATGCAATTCACATCTCATCATGCTTTAAATATAGCATCTCTAACATTCATACACATATCCAATATATGCCACAATGAAACTAAATTAACTTAGCCTGCCAAAAACTTCTTTCATAAGAAAACATGATGTCCCACATGGGTAAAATTATATAAATACGTGTATGGGAAATTCATAACCACCAAGAGATATGCATACAAAAATGACTCATGTTATCATAACCAAACTCACTATATCAGTAATGCATGATTCGAGCTCAATAAATGTATAAAAAGTACAACAATTAGGAGAGCTTTATTGGAGTAAGGTTATCCATTCAATCATATGCTAACAAGGAAGTCATTGCTGAGAATGAGATATTCGATTTCACATAAAGGGGCTAGTGAAAAATTAAATCACATGTTAATGGACAAGGTCATTATCATGTGGAAACTAAAATTCCCTGGCACTTTCACAAGAGAGCCAATAGCCATTCAAGGCACACTCAAGCAAATACCTTGAATAGATTCTCAAGATCATTTATTTGCATACTAGATCAAAGCATAGCTTCCATGAAATTTGAAGGGTCAAAACTCATTTTATTCATTCAAGAATATTGATGTAAAGAGAGGCAATCTAGCTAAATATTGAACCAACGTAAAGTTTAGAATTGTTAAAAGAATGGGATCAACTACTCACCTTGGCTCCAAGCTAGGAGAGTCTACCTTTTTTAATCTAAAACTTGGTGGTTGAAGATCCCAATGGGCCCTAAGATGATACGACACAAAAAAAGGTAAGAAAATGTAACTTTTAGGGAAGTTTCAGGCTTGGGCACCTTGGTTTCCATTCTTGGAACTTGAGGGGCTAAGGATGATGTTGGGGGGTAGCTTATGACGTCCTAGTGCCTAATGCACTAGGGATGGCGCCTTAGGTGCCAGCACCGACAAAATGGGTGATCTTGGGTTGGCTAGCGCCTTGGGCAGCAACCACCAAGGCATCTCTTCCTCAGTTTCCATTTTCTAGCCATCAAATTCATCAATTGGAGAAATTAAGGCTTCGTAAAGATTCCAACAACTAAAGAAATCATTAATATTCACTACCCAAATCCTCCTTAATTAGGGTTCATAGTTTCTTCCTTTTTGTTTTTCCATAAACAACTAATCTTATGTATGTTTAGGTTACATATGCTTTGAAAGAGTGTGAAGGAAACTCATCACAAATGATTTAACCAAAGGATTCCACATTTACTAACCTAGGGCTTAAGGAGGTGCAAAAATGAAAAAAAAAAGGGAGAATGTTGGTTACTCTACCTTATTTCTTTCCTCATGGGGTAGAGGAAGATTGTCGGAGTACGAAAATATGTTAGATAAGTCTTGGGAGCTTGAAATTTGAGGTTGTGTGGAGAGGGTTGTGAGAAAGGTTCAAGAGAGGAATTGAAAGGGTGGTGGAGAGAAATTGACTAAGTTTTGAGGATATAAGTTTTATATGGAGAGGAGGAACCAAAGTGAAAAATATTTCACCATACATGTTCATGCATCACATAGCTACAAAGTTACCAAAATCATCATATACCATCATGACACATAAAAATGTAATTTTATTCACAACTAACCACCAACCTTTTTATTTCTTCCAGTCCAGTCTCTCAAGCTCACCCATATAACATACATCATACAAGAGATTACATTGCCACCCAAGTATAGATTTCACGAGTATTACACATGGTGCTCTACATGTGTGTAGGTGTGTAAGTGCATGAGAATATAAATATTGAATAACCTTTGCCAATATTCTCCCTTCAATCATAATTTCATAAAAATCCAATGAAGGCCATAAGCTAACTTACAACACATATTACTAATAATTTGACTTTAAGAACCACCTGTAGGTGTCTCTCCTTAAGGTATAATCCTAATCCCAAGCATCGAGTTGCAAGAGATGGTGAACAATCAAGTATGTCTCAATAGTGAGTCTAACCGAATAGTATTATACTACACATGCTTAAGATTGCACACATGTATAAATATATGACATACCAAAAAATCGATAGGATAATTAAGATTAAGGCAACGACATTAAACAAGTTATTTTATTAACATTTCATTAATCATGCTCTTGGTGCACATATAGAGCTATAGGTTTCCTAGTGCTATAATCATGCCAACTCTTTTTATAGAAGTCCTAAGGGATTTTATATGCTCACACTAGAGGTGCCAACATATCATCTATCATAACCCTAAAATCTTTATAAGCATAAGGGAATAATAATGTGCGAACTTTGCAAGCCAATCATGACACACAAAGGCACCAATTCATACCTTCAAAATATAATTCCACATAGGAAGAACACATTGACACATACATGGTCATATTTAACCTAATTCCATTAGGTATTAGTAGCTTTTCCAAGGAAACTTATCTACCAATCTAAACAATTTACTTTATTGTTTTTGTGTCATATTCATGGATAATTTGAGCGATTGTTATTGCATATCCAAAGTATATAGGAATATGTAACTAGTGGGGTAGTGTCACATCCTAAAAAAATTGAATATGTGAAAAGATACTATTTCTAGAGAAAACCTCAATGGTATCCCAAAATCCTGGACAATCTTAATATCTATAATTACTCATTTGGTAAAATCCTCAAACATGAGTTATTCACATATTTTATAAGGTTTTACATTCAACATTTATCATTCATTCCACACAACAGAATTATAATCATTTGATAATAAATATAAGTATACATAATCTGATGTGTTTATCTCATCGCAAGCCTAGGAGACCTATAGAAAGTACAGAGCGTTCCTACTATTCACATTAATCAGTATAGGTATCCCACTAGATAGAAATGGAGAATAACTCCAGGGGGCTTCTAATTTTCAATCGGATACTCTTCTTTCTCGTTTACTGTATCTGAAAAGATAATCATAGGGAGTGTGAGTTTATTTAAAAACTCAGTAAGTAAATAACTATACTGTATAAAATATCAAAAGTACAAATACCACATTTACTCATATAATCAATTGTCTTATATATCGAGTAGTATGAGACTCAACCCTTTCAAACTCGTGAATAAGATTTCAAAGGTATATATCGAGTAGTATAGGACTCTAACCCTTTTAAACTCGTATTTATGATTTCATCTATATACATCGAATAGTATAGGACTCTAACCCTTTCAAACTCGTGCATAGGTTTTCATAGTTATACACTGAGTAGTATGAGACTCTAACCATTTCAAACTCATGTATTAGATCCCGTAGATCTTTGCTCATCAATAAAATAGTAAGAATTTATCACATAGTACAATTACCGTGAAATAAATTAATTTATACATACTTTTATTCCTTTGAATTTCTAAAAAAAAATATACTAATCATCACATACTGTCATCTGAAAGATTGATTGCTTAATATCCAAATAATATTGTAAATGGGACTGATATTGTACTTTGACTAATAACATCAAACTAGTTTAGCAAGGTTATTCACTTACCTTGATATTTGTCCAAATTTACCTTGTTTCACACTAGAATTTGTGTAGTAAAATTTCCTAGTAAAAGATATTACAAGAAAAAAATAAGAAAGGGAACAAAATCATGAAAATATGAAATATTTTCTAATTGTTACAGTAACGGTCAATGGTCAATGTAGCTATAGCAACGGTTCACTACAGTGACAATTCGCTACAGTCGACACTGTAGTAACTGCTATAGTAAACTCGAAAATTTCTAGATTTTCCAGTTGCTACAGTAACTTCGAATTTGCAGAAAATCTTCCAAAATTTTTCATCTTATAATTTTTTGTTTCTAAACCAAAATTTCATCTCTCCTAACTTACTTTAACTCAATCTTAACTCAAAAACCTCCAAAACAACTCAAATCATGAATTATCATCAAAATCTTCAAGAACAAAATCTCCTTTAATCTTTCACATAAATTGAAATTTGAGAAAAATAATGAGATTAAAGCTTACCATTGATCTTTACTAGGCTTTGAATCGAACAATTTCAAAAAAAAAATACCAAATCAAAGGAAGAATTGAGAGGGGAAGCTTGAAGGATGAGAGAACTTGATGCGAGAGAGTGAAATGAAGAAGAAACGAGAGAGTGAAATGAATAAGAAGAGAAAGAGAGCTAAAAACCTAAAGTGGTGAAGTGGGTTAATTGGATAACCCAATGGGTATCCATACCCATTGTCCAAACCCATTTGACCCAACATACAAAATACTTTAATTAATTCTTCAATTAATTAAATTCAATCCCTTTTTCTACAAATTTCACTATTCATAGAAATAAGTCACACAGCGTTAAGAATATCTAGTCTAGTTATTTAACTCAATTTCCATAAATAATATTTAAAGAGAACAAGTAAATATGAAAACTAAAATGACTAAAATAAATAATTAAAATAACGTGAAATTCCAAAATATTCTTAAACGTATTATACTCTGAAATTGACGGGTATTACAGGTAGGTTTATTTATTTACTTAGATGAAGACTCAAATAAACCTCACCATTTTCCTCTTTCAACTTAGAGAAACTTTGAGGAAGTATACATGATGAAATCCTACAAAGAAACAATATGAAAAAGGAGAGAAAATGAAGAAAATTGTGAATTGGGGTGCTTGTCGCAGGCCATGGTGGAAATTTCTGTGCCATGGTGTACAATAGAGGTTGCTCCCTGCCTCTTGCATGCCAAGGTATGCAAAGTTAGAGTCCCCTCTCTCTCTCGTTCTCTATGGTGTGCATTTGCACACCTTGGCATGTGAGTGATAAAAAGCTTGCCCTCTGCACTTCAAAAATCGAGATTTCTTCCTCCCAAGGGTAACCCAACTTCTCCTTTCATCAAAACTCAAAACCCAAGCTTCAAGGATATATTAACAACCTTAGAAATCATCTTACAAAGCTTAAAAACATCAAGATCAAATCATAGCTTTACCAATTTCACCAACCATTCAAATTTCCCAACTTTTGATCCAAAAGTTTGAGTTCAACTAAAACAACATTTCCAACCAATTTGCTCCAATAATAAGTCTCAAACATCATAGGAATGAAAAGGGAGGATTCAAAAATATGTCCCATACCACAAAACCAAGATTTACCCACCAACTTACCCTAGCGTTCCATTGAAGCGAACAACAAAGAAAATAGGAAGGAATTTAGAATCTTAACTCTTAAACAACTCTTCTCCAGTGTGGTGAGGGCTCACCAAAGCCAGGAGCCAGAAAACTCCAAGAAAGGGTTGGAAATGGAGGAAGACAGCTATGGTGTGGGAAGGATATGGAGAGTGAGTGGGAGAGAAGAGGAGTGGTATGAGTATGAAGGAGAAGAAAGGAGGGGCTGAAGTGTTTTATGAAGGGGACATGCCACAATTATCATAATGCCCTTGATCATGTAGGACAGGAAAGGGGCTGAAGTGTATTTATAAAGGGTTAATGAGGTTTACAAGCTAAAGAAGTATCTTTATGGCTTAAAGTAAGCCTTAAGGCAATGGAATATGAAGCTTACCAATGCCTTGATCACAAGTAAATATAAACAAAGAAAATTGGATCATTCTCTACTAAATCAAAGGAGATGATATTGTCATTCTTCTTTTTTATGTTGATGACATCTTGATTACAGAAAGTAATGAGTTGATGATTAGAAAGTTAAAATCCATTCTACATAAAACATTAAAAGTCAATGAGCTTTGTGAGTTGAGGTATTTCCTTGGGTTGAAAAATTGAAAGATCAAGCAAAGGTATTGTCCTCAAATAGAGGCAATACACACTAGGCCTCATAACTAAAGTTGATGTCATTGATGCCAAGCCTACTATTAATTACACCATTGGAGCAAAATCATAAATTGACATCATATTAATTTGATCAAGTTATTGGGTTAGATGAGGAAAAGGATGGTTTATTGGAAGATCTTTGGTGTTTAAAGAAGGTTAATAATTGGCAAATAAATATATCTGACCTTGACAAGGACAAATATAACATAATGTAATGCAACATCTGAGCCAGTATATGAGTCAACCAAAGGAATCACATATAAAAGTTGCATTGAGAGTGGTCAAGTATGTCAAAATGGAGCCTCGACTAGGCATACTCTTGTCTTTGAGTAATAATTTGCAGTTAAAGGCATTTGCGATTCAAATCTGGGGACTGGGATCATGTAATGATACAAGAAGTTCAGTTAGTAGGCATTGCTTTATGCTTGGAGAATTTCTTATCTCTTAGAGAACCAAGAAACAAGGGACTGTATCGAGATCATCGGCTAAGGCAATATAAAGGAGTATGGCACATACAATCACACAGATTATTTGGATCTCAAATCTTTTTAAGGAATTGGGAATT
Organism: Biancaea sappan; assembly: GCA_037074585.1. Taxonomy (NCBI): domain Eukaryota; kingdom Viridiplantae; phylum Streptophyta; class Magnoliopsida; order Fabales; family Fabaceae; genus Biancaea; species Biancaea sappan. The sequence goes on along the minus strand of CM073494.1, from coordinate 52,816,238 downwards.
GAGTGTAAGGGACTTGTAGAATTGTTTTGTGATAATAAAGCAACAATGCAAATTGTTGCAAATACAATCTACCATGAAAAGGACTAAGCACTTTGATATTGAATGTCATACTATAAGGAAAGAATCAATGATGGTATTATCAAAACTTGTTACATTCAGACCAATAAGCAACTTAAAGATTTATTCACAAAGTTTCTGGGTAGTCAACAACAAACATTTGATGTAGAAGTTGAATATGAAGAATATCTTTTTGATGCCAAATTGAAGGGGAGTGAAGATAGTGCAAGTTGCCATTGAGTCTTAGAGTTTTGTCTTGGTTTATATTTTGACCGTTATACATGACAGTTATTAACAGTTGTATTTCTTTGTCAGTCCATTTGTGTATATATTAACTTTCCGTAACATGTTAAATCTCAGTCCTTTTGAGATGATAGTAAAAATCTTCCCTTCATTTTTGCTTCTCATTATTGTTATTTTTTTTTTCCAATTCATTCTTTCTTCTTTCTAGAACAGGAATTTTCAAGTTTCCTTGATAATTATCATCATAGACTAAACTACGGGAACAACAAATTTTCAGGAATCAAAATAATAGTTACTCCCACATTTTTCAAATTTAGGTATTTTTTTTTTCCTTATTTTACCACAAACTAGTTAAACATGTTCATAATTGATTGACATTAGAGACTGAACAATTATAAATAAACTCATAATTCTATTAAATTTTATATATTTTAAATAAAGTTTTCATATGTGTTCTTAACAATAGAGCTCCAATTTTAGCTTTATTTTTAAATGTTGCTTTCCTACACTAAATATCCCAATGAAACTGTACCCGTCTCTTTAACAATGCCGTCTCGCGTCATAAAAGAAGTAAGAATTAAAAAAAAAGATTTATTTAATTAAATTTAGAACTTTTACTCGAATTAATATTCACTCATTTAAATTTTGCAAGAAGTATGAGGACAAAGACTTACATGTCTGTTATTATTCTTAGCTGTTTGAGTAGACATTTGTTTTTTCTGGATATCAATATCATAATTTAATTGAAGAAATATATATAATCTTGTAAAGAAGTGTATTTAAATTTGCTCCAGTATAATTTGACCCTTTTAGAAAGGAAAAATTAAACTCTGCTCTTCAATTAATGTCCCAATATATTGTCGGAGGTTGTAAGAGTAGTTTCATCGTCACGGTTAAGTAAAGTGGAAAAGTATTCACTGGGTTTAACTGACAATTCATCATTCTTCTCAACCTGGAGAGAGTCCACTGTATGTTCTTGTTCCTGATCTGTATCATCATCATGCCCTTGAATAATATTATGCTCATGATGGTCATCGTGATCTTGATCATTGGGACCGGCACGGCGGAATGCATGAATGGAAAGGCCGGCGTCCTTGATATCGTCGTCACCCCCGTTGTCGTCGGCTTGCGCGAAGCACATGCAAGCCAGAATGGCCACAAGGCCAAAAACAATTATCCCTTTAGACATGACCGTGTTGCTAGGGTTTTTTATTAATTGATTCTTTCTGGTTCCAAAAGAAGAGGATCGGATATTAAGAAGGACGTACGTGAAGACGAAACTTTAAAGATGGCGTTTAATTTGGAGGAGAAGAAAGAAAAGAATTAGAGTTTTAAAGCGAGTGGTGTTTACTATTATAAGATAAATCTTCGTTGTGTTTTTGGCCATGTTTGTTTCACTCTGGAGCTGGTCTTAAGGTAGAAGCAGGTGATTGCGTGAAATTTGGGAAGTTAATTGGACATCTCATTGCAAACTCTAGAATATCAAATCAGGCTATTTTAGTTTAGAGTATATTACACTCCCTTTTCTATAAGTTTTAAAATTACATTCTCCTCCAGTCCATATTTTCAAAATGTACAATTCATCTCTTGTAACTATATAATATACTAAGTTTAGCCTAGATTTATATTTTTTGTCCAAAGAAAATTGTTATAGTGTGTTTTTTGAAATTTGATACATATCTTTTAGACTAAAATACCTTCTATGAACCTAAAATCTTCCATTTTTACATTTTGTGATACATTTTTTTGTTGTTGTTAATCTATGATAGGATGTTAAAAGTAAATGTTATTAAATACTTAGGTCAACGGATGATATAGTAAAAAAAAAATGTGGTATTAGATCATTGGACATTAAAAAACAGACTATAATGGGCCTCTCTTATCATAAAACATAAAATTAAAATAGAGTATAACAATTTCATAATTATAGAGGAGGAAAATATATATTTTAAACAAAGAGAGGAGGGGCTGTACGTAATTTAAAAACTTATATATATGGAAGAGGAGAGTAATTTATTCTTTAGTATATATATGTCCCGATTTTTTTTGCCCTATATTAGTAAACATTTAGAGCAGTTGCTATCTTGCTGGTCCAATAATAAATATAAAAAGAAAATAAAATGGATAAATTGTTTCATAAAGGAGAGTGTTTAGTTATTTTTTGGTTTTTTTTTTGGGGGGGGGGGCGGCGGGAGGGGAGTTCGTAGTTGTTTAATATAATAACAAACGATTATTTATAAAAATTGTTGATTAGTTATCTAATAATATGTATATTTTCACTATTTTTTGAGTAGAGGTGACAAGATAACACATAACTCTGTTCGTTATTAACTAAGAGTAATCATAATAAAAGAAATTACACATTTTTTGAGTACAAAATTCTAAATTTCAAATTTAAAAATATATTATGAGAGAATTACTCAAGTGATGAGTGATATAAAAAGTCATGAAATATTGTATCTATAAAGACGATTTAAAAAGAGGTACAAAAATCCAATACCTACAACAATATTTGTGTTGGTGCCATGTCAATGAAATAAGCATATGGTCTTGGGATTAATTGCGCATTAATATTAAACAAATAAAATTGTCATGTTTATGTTTAATAATATGAATATCAAACAAATAAATTGGTCAGAGTTGGTTCATGGAGTTCATAATGGATGTAGAGATCCTCGTGATTAAAATGCTTAGAGCCTTGGGCCACTAAGATTACGATGGGACAACACACGAAGCCTATGAAGCCCATATTGTTGGGCTTGGATCACTTCTATTTGGAGGCCCATTCGTACTCAATTCAGCTCATTTTTTCCCTTAATGGTAGTTTAGTTTGAGTCGGACAATGAAGTAAAGTAACTCATTAAAATCAGGCAGATGAAGAGGATAGAAGGCTTGGAGAATTGGTCTGAAGAAATTGGTTACTCTTTTTGTTTAATCATGTGAGTACTTGTTGGAGGAAGTTATATAGTGAATTATAAGCATTTTATTAGTGTGTTATTTTTCATTCCCTAAATACTTTAAGAAAAATTTACTTTTATGGCCGCTTTCTTGCACTCAAATTTGTAGATTTGAAGTACTTAGGTTTATAAATAAATACATTAATACTTCTCTAAATTGTTATAAATCTAGTTAAATATTGTTATTTGTATCTATTGAACATTTTGACAAAAAGATTAAAGTTACAATAGAATGTGCTTGTAGTCTCGTGTTTAGGATCAACAAATGTCTGACCTTTCAGATCAACAATGTTATTTGAAGGAGCATATGACAAAACCATTTACCAGAGCTTCCCTTCCACCTTGAAAAGGACTTTTTCATGTTTAGCTGCATCTCCTCATTTGATCAATTCAAAGAAGACTTCCTAAAACCGCTTCTATACAAACCAAATTTTCAAAATGATAGCCACCCCATTAAGAAATTAATCGAACCAAGCTTTAAAAAATCAGATTAGACTAGCCAATCCAACCAATAAACCATCAAATCAGATCATTGACCAGATCAATTTATACTAAACTGTTGAACTATAAAACGGATCAAATCCTGTCAAAAATTGAGTCTGACCAACTGATTAATGCTGAAAACCAACTAATAAAAAATTGGTTGAAGCATCCATCTTTATACAACTGTGATGAACCTAATCTATGCTTTTATAGACTCAGCTCTGGCCTCATCTTCATTATTTACCCGACCTGGGACTTTACTTCTAACATCTCTCTCTTTCTTGGTTCTTTTATCCTTCTCACATCCTTCCTTTCCTTCCTTGATTCTTTCTCCTCCACTCATTATTTTCCCCTTCTTCATTGGCTTCTTAGGTAGAATAATACTGATCAATGGACCTCAACTACAACAACTGAAAAAATGAAGGAGGGAAATAGAAAAAAAGATCAGAAATTGGGAATAGAAGGCTTGATGGCTTCCTTTGCACCTTACTAGTTTTTTTTTTTTTTTTCATGGATTCCAGGCTGTTTCTCTTTCTCTATCTCCTCCACTATGTTTCTAGCGTAATGAATTCCTATAATGAATTTCCATTTATAAATCATGATTTTAGTCTTCATCTTCTCATAATGATAAATAATATCTGATTTTTTGATGAAATAATACTTGATTTTTTCAAAGCGCATCCCCACAACTATATAAAATTAAAATATGTATATAATTAAATTAAAAATATATTTACAAAAATTTATATGTATATAAAATATAACTGATTTGATCACGATTCGATTATAATTAAATCATTAATTCTTAAATCAATACTTCTACTGATTTAATGACCAGTTCAATTTTTAAAACTTATTATTTATGTCATCGAATGCCTTTTACGAGACTTTAATTTATGTAGTCAATTTATGTCTTAGACTATCAAATTAATATACTCAAAGTCTATTTGATAGGGTTTAATGTTAAATTCCCTATGGACGAATTACAGGACTTCTAAATACATGATGACCAGACTCATTAAGCTTATTCCTCATCTGGCTTATCACCATCTGCATGCTATTGTGAGGCCGGGGTAGTACATAGAGGAACTGAATTACTCCATCTTTGAGGGCAGCTATATATATATAGATAACAGGTCTCCATATAACTTTTTAATTTTTTTAATTACTCTTTCCAGCAAAATTCCAATTATCCAATTTGAATTTTTTAATTGCTCTCTGTAGTTACTGTAAAAATCTGGATTGAAAATGTAAAAGCTTACTATAAAAATAATTAAAGCAAAATAAGTTAAAAATGTTAAATTGATCTAATTATTTTTTTTGTGTGGATTAGTATTAATTAATTAATTAGTCCAATTATAAATTTATTTAAGCAATTGGTCTTTTGTCTAATACTAAACTCATAATAGATTGAGTCCTTATTAATTGTGGATAATATGTGATAATTTAGATTACTCACAAGCCCGTTTTGGGACTTGCAGCATGTTTTGTACTCAGTTGGTTTCTTATTAAATTACTCACTAAATTAAATAATAGAGTTATTACTTGGTTAATTTAATAAATTATATGATAGAGTGGTTTTAACTATAACTAGTGTTGTGATCCGTGCGATACATAGATAAATCGCAACTCTAAAAATTTTTGTAACTTTTAAAAAATAATAATAATTACAATTGATTTATATAAAATTTATGAGTTATGACATATACTTTTTAAACGCAAATATTCTAAATTGATTTATCAGTTCCATAATTAAATATATTTTACCTACTCAAACTTTAATTTGAATTGATTTATTTATTTAATAGAATAAATTTAAATAAATAAAATAAGTAAATTTGTTAATTTGCGGATTATTTGTTATAAATTATTTGTTTCACAGATAGGTAATTGATTGAATATTGATTTCATCTTTACTTCTAAATATGTCTTTTTTTTTTGTTTTAATCGGATCCAAAGAAGAAAAACACTGAAAGTTGTTGCTACATTTGGATTGAATCTCCAGGCCTCAGATTTCATCTTTCAAAAATTTCATTTTCTTCTCTTTCTTTAATCAATAGATTATGATTTAAATATTTATATCTCAAACTTTGATTTCTATTAAATTAAGAACTATTTTGTAAAGAAATCAAAATAATGTCAAATAAAGTAAATTTTTTAATTCACATGTCAATTCCATAATCAAATTTATTTTACCTACTAAAAAAATTCTATAAGACACTATAGTGGTTAAATAATAAAGGTAATTACTTTTGAATTTCAATTCAAATCATTTAAATCAATTCAAACCAAATAATTAATATTTTGTGATGTCACTAATTTACCAAATTTATTAATTTACCTAATTTATTTATTCATTCAAATCAAATGAAATAACAAAATTCACTAATTATTAATTTCACTAATTAATAATTATGATAATATATTATGATAAAAATATATTCTGCTATTTACTTTAACAATAACCAACATAATATATTAAATATAATAGGACCCACATAATATGATAATAATACTATAATTTATAAATTTGTAAAACTTATGAGACTTATGAGTTATGATATATATTTTTTAAACGTAAATATTTTTATATAAATTTTGATTATTTATACAAATATAAATTATATATTTTAAATTAAAATTTATGATAATAAACGACTACATTATATTATGATATAAAATAAGTTATCAAATGGAATAAAATAAAGAGATGTATGTGTAATCAATAAAAAGTTTTTAATTTAAAATTTTTGCAAAAAAATAATAATCAAATTAAAAATGTTCGTATGGAATATAGGATATATATGATCAAGAATTAATGCCAAAATGCTTTGATCCTCATGCAAGTATATTTCAACAATTTATTATGTATATATTTCAATTCAAATCAAATAATGAAGGTAATTATTTTTTAATTTCAATTTAAATCAAATAATTTATATAATGTGATGTCATTAATTATCCTACAGTGGCCAAATAATAAAGGTAATTGTTTTTTGATTTCAATTCAAATCATTTCAATTAATTCAAATCAAATAATTAATACTATGTGATGTCATTAATTTATCAAATTTATTAATTTACCTAAAAAAATATGACATGTGTATTAGTTTCTAATTCAAGGTTTTTCACTATCTCACAATTCATACAATGCAACTACAAAACATAATTTCAGGGATACTGTGTGTAACACTGTAGCACGAAGTTCAAGTTTATATGAGATCAATTGTACATGAAGAATCTACTCTGAAAGTTAGATAGAAAAAATATTAAGATATGATGAAGATGAAAATTTACATACCTCAAAAAGTTCAAAAGGATTGCCTCGGCGATAGATATCACTCTTCTTACTATTGCTAACTGGAAAACACCTGTATTTGAGCTATATGGGAAAATAGGTTTGAATTTTGGGATAAAAACTACTACGATTTTGAAGAAGATAGAGGTGAGTCTTTGAGTACATTGAAGCCTATGCAATTGTGGAAAAAAAAAATCAGAGTAAGGATACATGTTAAAAATAGAAATTTTACAAAACGTGTAAGAGAAGTGATAATAGATTTATAATACAAACAAAAAGAAATTAATGCTTTTGAACTTCTTCTTACAGGAAAATTTGCACCTCTTAGAAGAAACAAATTGTTACAGTAATAGGCATGAAGATTGTGTAGATAGTCTGCCAAGGTTATGGAGGAACATGGTGCTAGGGAAATAGTACTAGTTTATTGGACCATGATATTCTTCTTTGATTCAGAAAAACGGTGGTAGAGAAATAGTGTCAGTCCATTGTATCATGATCTTCTTTTTTGAGATATATATATGGACAAAAAAAAAGAATTGAAGAAAAGTACCTACAGGGGAAAAAAGGTTGAAGCTTTAAGAAGCCATATCACTAGGTGTTGGTTGGGTTCCGATAGATGGAAGAATGTGATCAAATGGTGAAAGATGAGCAGCGAGAGTTTGGTTGGGAGATAGAACGTTGTCGAGTTATACTAGTGGATTCAGAGAAGGAAAAGGGACATGCATGATGGAGAACAAAACTTTATAGTTTATCACTTTTGAAGATAGGTATATAGCAATTAATTATTTAATTATTTATATATAATAAATACTAATTTACCAAAAGACAATACATTATATTTCAATAAAAAAGTTTGCCTAATTTATTAATTATATAGCAATTATATACCAATTATATAATAATTATATCATTAATATAGTAATTTACCCTAATTTTCTCAAATTCATTTAATGTGATTACATAGCAATTATATATCAATTATATAGCAATTTACTCTAATTTTTTTCAAATTCATTTGATGTGATGTGATTAATTTACTTAATTTATTCATTTGAATTTATTCTATTACACATAATTTAATGATCTACTGACAATTAATGCCTTAGAGTGAAATTGTTTTAGTCTGTTATATAGATTAAAAACAACAATTAAAGAGAAAGAGGTAATTATAGGGTTTTCTAAAGAACTCGTTATATACATTATCTAAACTCTTTCTTGGTAACTGTACACTTTTCCTCTATTATAATCACTCCAAAACTCTAATATGTGATAACTCTCTTCTGTTCTTGATTGGGTATTGCAAATTAAATGTGTAACTTTTTTAGATTCATCACCATATATGCATACTTATTGTTAATTAATTATTGTGATTTTATTCTCTCTCAGTGCAATGTCAGTGGAAGAAGGTCTACAATCGTTTGACCAGCTATACTCTAAATTAAATTATGAAAATGGTTGTCTACATTCTATAATATGAATATTACAAAAGAGTGCGACCCGCTTGTAAAAAAAATAAAAACTAAAACTTCAATAGGTTTGGTTAAAACTCCCAAATATCAAATTGAGAATATGCCATAATCTTTCTCTAATTGTTGCAATTGTATTAATCTCTTTTAAATTTATAAAAAGCAAAGAATAAAATCTTTAAAAATTCAAAAAAAAAACATTTATTAATTCTGAAGTTATTAAATCAATATTATTGCAACGGGACATACTGATGGGTGAGTAGGTAGACCTAAATGGCCCACATTATTGTAACTGTATTTTTAAATTAAATACGCCACTTTAAATTAACTGTAGCCCACATCTTTCATGCACCTTAACTGTCACTATGCCCTCACTATTTATAGACGGGAAACATGATGTAATAGGGCTAGAGAGTTTGATGAGATGTTTCCCTTCTTTTGTGCTCCACGTTTCAATACCAAAAAAAAAAAAAAGATAAAAAGACAAAAAAAAAGCCCTAAAAAACTCCTCTACATTGGACATGGTGTCCTTGTAACTATGGATATTTATATGCTCAGTTCAGTTTGATTTTGAGTCTTAACTAAATTAAATCGATCTTATCGATTTTGCAAAATTATGAACCTATTCGAGTTTAATTTTTAAGGGGTTTAGTTAGGTTTTGGTTGAGTTGTTTGATTTGGTTTTGAGCTGTTTTATTTACAATAATTTTTTATTTTTAATTTCAATGAAATATATATAAATATAAAAAGAAAGAGACCAAATTAATTAAAAGAAATAGGCTAAATTAATATATATATATATATATATATATATATATATATATATATATATATATAATAATTTTGTTGACACAAAAATATTTAACTATAATATTTTTTATACATAAAATATAATTTTTTTAATATATAAAGTTGGTTTGGTTTGATTTGGTTTTAACTAAACCAAACCAAACCAAACCAAACCAACAACTGAACTGATCCAATTAAAATTCATATTTCAAAAATTGATTTGGACCTCCTTTTTTCAAGTTTGGTTTGGTTTGGCTTGATTGGTTTGGCCTGGTTTTGAACAACCCTACTTGAAATAGTAAAAGAGAGAGAGAACCTTGTGGAAGTGAGGCGAAAGGAGGTAACTGTAAAAAGTTATCCAACATTTTACTAGAGATAAGCTAGGTGCGTTCTCTTCTTGATCCTGTACTAAACAAATTAGAGAGCGAATAAATTAGTGAGGGATTACTACCTCACTAATCTCTCTACTATCTCGATGCCAAAAAAGATTCTTGCATTTTTCTATGAGTTACAGCAAGGGACGCGTGGGTTCTCATTGATCTCTCACTAATTAGCAAGGGAGTACTAAGGGAAGTGTCACTCCCTAAGGTCCCTCACTAAGTGTGTAACACCCCAGATTCCTGGTTGTTACTGTAGTTGGTATCAGTGTTTTAGGATCCAGACCGGATTGGCGGATCAACTCAAGACCTAATGACTCAGGGTTTGGACCGGTCCAAGTCACACTTTTAGACCAGACTGTCATTAATCTGATCAACCCGACTGAGTCTTGGCAAACCCAGGTGACCCAACGACCCAGGTTGACTCAATTCTTCTTTCCTAAAAAAATCTATGAATTATTATGCTCAAAATCGATTAATAGTGAACCGGTTCGGATAGAGAACCCACCATGAGACAACTATGCAATTGGAGAAGCCAAGCTATGCCTTTTATATACTTGGATAAGGCCTCAACTTCTTGGTTTACACGATGTGGGACTTCTCACATATCTTCTTCCTTGGTTTTTTTTTTCTTCTCACCCTTCTTTTCCTTCCTTGATTTTTTCTCCTCCAATCATTATTTTCCCCTTTCTTCCATCTCCTTCTTCCTCCATGTGTAAGATTGCCTCATCAACTTCTTAGGTAGGATTGTGTTGATAATTGAACCTTAACTGTAGCAACAAAAAATAAAAAAGTGAAAGAGGGCAATAGAAAATTAAATGACGAGAAATTGGCAATAGAAGGCTTGATGATGGCTTCCTTCCGACCTTATTTTTTTTCTCCATGAACCCCACGTTATTCCTCTTTCTCTTTCTCTGCGACTACTGTAATGAATTCCTACTTATGAATGAAGGATTTGCCTGTTCCTACTAATGAATTCCTACTCCTACTAATGAATTCATATGCTTTTACTAATGAATTTCCATGTTCTGCATTGATTTTTCTTTCTACTCCTAATTTTATGTTTGATTGTAAGACTTGTAATATGTTTTCTACTTTATGAAATTTTCCTATTTCACCAAAAAAAAATTCTATGATAAATTTTCATTTATAAATTATAATTTTAGCCTTCATCTTCTCATAATGATGAAATAATATTTGATTGTTTGATGAAATAATACTTGATTTTTTTAAAGTATAGTCTCACAACTATATAAAATTAAAATAAGTATATAGTTAAATTAAAAAAATATTTACAAAATTTTATGTGTATAAAATTATATACTTTTAAATATAAACGATTCGACCACCGACCACAATTGAACAATTAACTATTGAACCAGTAGCTCAACTGATTTAATGACCGGTCCAGTTTTCTGAACGTCGATATTTATGACTTTATGTTTGAATTATTATGGATGCTTATAACTTTAAAGTGTGAAATTTGCTTATACATTATTTATTTTATTGTTTTTAAATTTATTTGTAAAGATATATAGGTATATATATAGATATATATTATTTTATTTATTTATTTATTCAGGTTAGCAATTGACCTGGTGACCTGGTAGTTGAACCAGTGACCTAGTGATTCAGAAGCTAGCCCGAGTTAATGACCGGACCAATTCCAAAAAATATTGGTTGGTATAGTAGCTAGTGTATGTATGGAAATATGATGAAATTGTTTTTATTTGGATAGCAGAAAAATGGCATGAGAAAGTTTGGCACCTTGTGAAATTTGGTGAGTAGTAGAGGGTGAGAGAGATGAAATGAGCCATAAGCACGTGAAGGGACTGGATTGAAATATAATTATTTTATATGATGTGACGCAGTAAGGGGTTTCGAAGTCCCGGAATCTCCCCCTTGATCAAAAGATCTCCTATATTTAGCTTTCTTCTTTTGCCGATATTCCTCCTTATTCTTCGACCTCTTTTCCATTCTCCAGGCCATATCAACAGCTTCTGAGTATGAAGGGTAATTATGCAAATTGGGACCCACTTGATCATATAAGGCGTCACGAAGTGCTTCCATAAACATTTCTATTTTTTTCTTTCAGAAGGAATGATTTCAGGGGCATACGTAGATAATTTAACAAACTGAGTAGAATATTCATCAACCGACATAGGTCCCTGCTTTAGATACAGAAAATCCCTTACCCTAGATGATCGTACACTTGCCAGGAGAAATTCATTCATAACCAATCCTTAAAACTCTGCCCATGCAACTGGTGGTGCGCCTTAGATTCTCGCTTTCTTCTAGTTCCTCCACCATTTACCAGTCCTACATTTCAACTGAAAGGAAATGAATTCTACCTTCTGAATAAAAGAATACCATATAGCATCACAGATTGCTTCACAATTTTCAATGAAACATTGTGGGTCCTCTTTGGGATCTTCTCCTGAAAAAGTAGAAGGCCTCATTTTCTGGAATTCAAACATTTTTACCTCCCTTACATTACCCCCTCCAGCTAACTGAGCTGGTGGTACAATTTCAGCTTCAACAATAGGAGGATCCACTGGCAAGTTAGCTTGTGTAGCTTGACCTCTCATTTCAGCTTCAAATCAGTTAAACCGTTAATTCATTAAATTAATCATATGTGCAATAGCCACATTATCAATCTGAGCAACAGGTTCAACTATCCTTACTTGGCCACGAGCTGTGCCCTCAGTATTTTGAGCATGTAAACTATCAGCATGGTTAGGATCGTCTTGCACATGTACTGTGGAATTATGGCCCTCCTTGGACCCACATGCTCATTATTATTAGAAGATCCTTCTGACATTGAATAGTCAAAGATCTATGTACATAATAAACACTTTTTAGACATATATATAATATCACTTACTAGCCCCACCAAAAAGTTATCTATATAATGACATTATACTCTACAAGGTCTTTTATGGAATTTAACCACATAGTTATGTCATGGCTCATGATAATAGGGAAGGGCCCACAAAGATCACTTTGCTCTATACTCTATAGGAGACCTATAGAACCTATCCTCTGATACCAAATTGTCACATCCCAAAATTGAACAAGTGAACAGATATTATTTTTAGGGAAAACCTCAGTAGTATCCTAAAATCCTAGACAATCTTAATATCCACAACTACTCATTTGATAAAATTCTCAAAAATTAGTTATTTACATAAACTCCAAAAGGTTTTACATTCAACATTTATCATATATTCCATACAACGAAATTTATAAACATTTGAAATAATAAAGAAAGGTACATATAATCTGTTATGTTTAAAACATCGCAGGCCTAGGAGACCTATACAAAGTACAAAGTATTCCTAATATTCACATTAATAAAAACTGGTATCCCACCAAACAAAGGTGGAGATCAACTCTAAGGGGCTTCTAATTCTCAGTCGGATAATCTTACTCCTCACTTACTGTATCTGAAAAGATAGTTATAGAGAGTATGAGTTTATTTAAAAACCCAGTAAGTAAATAATTGTACCATATAGAATATTACAAGTACAAATACCACATTTACTAACATAGTCAATCTATCATTCATTTTACATAATCGTCATATTACATTTATCTGAATTTGCATATGATTTCTTGAGTGATCAAACCCTCAATCACTTTGCATTATGTGTCGTAGATACTTGTACCGAGTGATTTGAAAATTTAACCCTCAAACTCTTTGTGCATAAATGTGCCGTAGATACTTATATCGAGTGAGTTGGGAATTTAACCCTTAAATTCTTTGTACATAAATAACTGTAGATACTTGTACCGAGTGACTTGGGAATTTAACCCTCAAAACTCTTTGTGCATAAATAACCATAGATACTTGTTTTCCCTTGAATTTCTATCATCAATCATAGCAATCATCATATATTATCAACTCAAAGGTTGATTGTTTAACATTTCAATAATATTGTAAATGAGACTTATATTGTACTTTGTCTAATGACATCAAATTAGTTTAGCAAGGTTATTCACTCACCTTGATATTGTCCAAATTTACCTTGTTCCTCACTTGAATTTGTGTAGGAAAATTTTCTAGTAAAAGATATTATAAGGAAACATAAGAAAGGGAACAAAATCATAAAAATATTCAATATTTTTTGATTGCTACAGTAATAGTCAATAGTCAACGTAGCTACAGTATCTTTGACCAAAGTCAATGCTACAGCATCGTTGACCGAGTTAATGCTAGAGTACGTTGATCAAGTCAATGCTATAGTAATTGCAAAAATCTGGAAAATTTTTCTCGATGAACAGTATTTTCTATAAAATTTCTAGAATGAAAAGTAGTGTTCTTCGTCTTCTTCACCCACAAATTCCAAAATCACATCCAAGACACCATTTTTTTTGATTTATTTCATTGGTTTTTATCCTTGATGTTTAAGGAATCTTTTGACACCAAAATCCCTAATTTTAACCCACAGACAAAGTCTCAATCCTCAAATTTTCATCTTAAACCCTAAAAACTAAACTTCCTTTAAATATAGGGCATGGACAAAATTCAAGAATTTAGAGGAGATTAATGAGATATAATCTTACCTTTAGTCCTAGAATTGTCCAGAGATGTGAATAGCAACCAAAAACTGAAGTTTATTAATAGAAAACAAAGTTGAATGAGGAGAGAGAAGAGAGAAAATGAGTTTTCACCAAAATCCCAAAATCCCTAAGTTGGAAAATGAAGGAAAAAGGGTGGAAAACTCTTTTGTAGTGTAGTGGGTCATGGGTTGACCCATGGACATATACCGACCCACTTGACCCACTTCAAATAAAATCTTAATTAATTACATTAATGCCAATTAATCCCTCTTTCACAATTTTCAACACATTATAATTCCAAAATTAGTGGATATTACAATATGGTACGCTTATGTATGTGTATCTGTACGTTCCTATACATGCTAGAGGTATTTATTTATTTAAGTTATTGTTGTGATTATGGTATTTGTACTTGTGCCTTATTTTATTACATAATCATTTACTTACTGAGTTTTGATGAACTCACACCCTCTATGGTTATCTTTTTCAAATACAGCAGCTGAGGAGGAAGGGAAACTGTTGCAGATTAATAGCTGATAGAGATATACTCCATTTTTTATTGAAGGGTTCATAGAACCAATTTTTGGGCTATATGGCTAGGGAAAAGCGCTCTATAATCCTATAGGCCTCTTAGGTCCTGCTATAGTTAGGGAATTTATTGTATGTCAGTTATAACTTGTATTGTAAATTATGTAATTTACATTTTGTATAGTGGTGGATATTAAGACTGTTCAAGAAATTTATGGGTTACCACAAAAGTACACCCTAAAATTTATATATATTCATGTGTTTGATTTTTGGGGCGTGACATTAGCCAATGGAGAAAAGCTATCTTGGAAATCAATCCCCTCTATTTGATGGAACTTCACTTTATACCTGTTCACAGAACCATCTACCTTTAGCTTGACCTTATATACCCATTTGCATCTAATGAGCTTTTTTCCAAAACTCAGTTGTCGTGCCTGATTAGAAAATTAACGCCCTCACTAACTACAATATTGTTCTATGTATCCTTTCCACCATCCCATTTTGCTATGACGTGTAAAAGCAGCTTTTTTAATGCTTAATTCCAATTTCTCCAAATAGTGCCTGACTAGTGGTGCTTAAGAACTCAGTCCCATTATCTAACTATACAATCCTCACCTTCTTGCTAAACTAATTTTCCACCATTGCAAGAAATCATTTCAACACAACAGGCACTTGAACCTTATCCTTTAATAAGAATGCCCACGTTGCCCTGCTATATCATCTACTATAGTTAAGAAGTAGTGGGCCCTGTGCTTATAGTCCTCGTATGTCTGTGTGTAATAAATCGAAGGCATTCTTTGATCTGGTTGTGCTAATATAAAATGGTTTCTTGGTTTGTTTTGCATATTAACACACAATATAATACACAAAAGATTTATTTTCGTTGTAAACAAAAGGTAAATGTTGTAATACACTCTTTGATGGGTGTTCCATCCTCAAATGCCAAATAAACAAATTTATAGAATGTTCTAAATGCTTATTCAAGGATGCTGTAACATTTGCTTCCAAAAGAAGAGCCTAGACCACAACCAATTTGTGTTATGCCTTTAATGAACGACTTTGTGTCCAAAAAATATAGCTGACCTTGTTGTTTTCCTACAATAAGAACACTCTTAGTCTTCAGGTCCTGCACAACACATGATGTAGGAAAGAAAGTGAGTTTAAGGCTACTTGAGTTGGACAACGTGTTTACTGACAATAAATTATGTTTGAATGAACGAATATATAGAACATCCCTTAATATTAGTGACTCGTGTAAACAAATGTCTCTATAAAAATGTACAAACTTGGTTTCACTCTGGTAAATAAATCAAAGTTTGGTTTGGTAAAAGGTTTCAAATTGTTAAAAAGATTTCTTGCATCACAAAGAGTCATGGTACCCGTGTTTATTATCCAGTGACTGGGACTTTCATTAAATAAAGAAAATTAGTTCGAATTTATATTACCAGCAAAATCTTCTAATTGAGCAAAATTAACGTACTCTCTACCTACTTGTTTGTTTCTCAAAATCCTCGAAGCTTCTTACTGGATGAACTCTATCATACCTAGGGATTACTTCTCTTAGGCAACTTTCTTTCCTTTTATTTCATCTTCATCGAATAGAGTATTCACCATATTCACATAACATGAGTCTTTTGTATGCCTAGTCGCCTTGCAATGTTCACACGTTTTATCGTCCTTCTTCTAATTCCTTCTTGCTCTATTTCCTCTCGGGTTGCCATGTTATGTAGTCCTGACCAGCATCGCACTACTCTCTTCTTTGCTATTTAAGTTTTTTTCAACAACCCTTTGTTTATCGAGTACACCTTATTGATAGTGGGCAAAGGGTCCAAAACCAAGACTTGGCTTCTTATAGAGTCATAAGATTCATTTATACCCATCAAAAATTGAATGTTTATTTTAAGAAATCAAATTGTTTATCATGCTTAAAACATTGCACTTACACTTATCAACGACCCCACATTTACATTGAGGAACTGATTACAAAACATTTGTTAGAAAAGTGCTCTAAAGGCAATCACCTTTAGCATCAGACGTATAAACTCAGTTATTAATTCAAAGAGGTTTTTTTCATTATTTATGTTCATATTCATAAACTCAAGATTAGATCGTAAAATAAATAATGAAGTCCATGATACAAAACAAAGTACGAACGAAATTATGATGGCAATTATAATATGAGATTCATATCATGTGTAATTATGTATGTATTTTAACTATCCTTAGTCATAAGATCACCTGAGACTGGATATAAGTGATCTGGATAAACTAGAATATGTTATGCTTCTCGATTTGATCAAGAAGATGTACTCATAAGCTATAAGCATAAGATGTTTTAAATAAACCTGTGAATGCTTGTTAAAGATAACAAGTATATTGGATAACCTACATGAGACATCATACCTATTCAAATGTCAATGATAGGTCTCATAGCAGCTAACAATGCAAGTATCCTTGGACTTAAGGAACTTAAGTTATCTTGGATATAGATCATGTGTTTTGACTCTATTCCTTGTTATCCACCATGGGTTGCTCTTAGAGTGGTGATTGGGTACATTGTGAAGTATTCAAAGATATTTGAATAGTCAACAGAAGATTCACTACTCTTGATAGAAGGGAATATACCCATGACCACTTATTAGGATAATCACTAAGAAGTCTTTAGCTAAAGCACACTTGTTATGGAGATAGTCTTCAGTGACATAATTTAAAGTAATTGGTTCTCCAGGACAAGGAACTAGCTACTTGGACTAGACGTGACATAATCAAGTCTAGTAGGAGCTGACACATAGGGAATACTCTGAACCAAATGGGTATAAGATAGTGAAAGGATACACTGCATAGACATTCTTTAGCTACATAAAGGTTTAAAGTCAAACAACTAACTTTCCAGTCAATTAGGGGTCACGATATATTGCTAGATACTGCTTGTGACCTATTTACAATCAAGTTTTGATTGTGAATGGCCAACATAGCTGAAAACCTAATGGGTCACATGCATAGAAATTTACTAGGAATGTGAAACAGACTTAAGGATTTGATCCTCAATTGAAGAGTTAATTAAAAGGAGATAAGAAAATAAAAGGAATCGGAATATGTTCCTATTCCTACCAAAACAAGGAAAAGCTCAAATGAGAATACCTGTTCACCACCCTTTTCTCAGAGAGATTGGTTTTCTTAAGGTGCCACCTTAATAAGCCTAATAAGGGAACTGCGCCTACTAAGGGAATAAGGGCTTTAGATTTTGTTGTAGCACCTATCACTTTAAAAGTGATAGTGAGAGCCATACGCACATGACACTCTCTCAACTGTTGAGAATTTTGTCTAGAAAACACTCTTATTTTCTTCTCCTTCATCCAAGAAGGTTTTCTCCATAGTTTCTTTGTGCTTGCTATCACAAGAATGAGAAGGAACCCCGTCACCTGAAGAGGTTTTTCCTTAGCGTATTTTTGTGTAGATTACTATTAGAGGTATACCACTTTGGATACTTGCTTTGGCTTGGAGAGGTTGCTGGGCTACAAGAGGTATTTTTATTTGTCTTGATTACTTAGCTACTGTAGTGATAATATAGGTTGATCCATTGGTGAATGGGTTTTAGAAAAAAGTTTTATATTCTGCTGTATGTATGTTTATCATTTTTCTTTTCTATGATCTCTAAACCAACAACATTTATTCCCATAATCTTTTTAGCCTACTATAGTACATCACAATTAAATTACTCCCCTGCTCTACGAGGTGATGTGTCATTGTATTTCATAAACCCACGACCCATTACTCTCGCTGAATTGATCTTCCAGATCAAGCCATAACATTTTCGCTGAAGTATAATACACATTGCTCTTCACTATCTCTTTAGTCATTGAGTTAATTATCCATGAAAATACCATTTCATTGACCTATATCTACTTTGTGCAAGTTCTTCTGTAGGCTCTATTATTTCGGCCTCCACAAAATCAACTTGTTCTTAGTGGCTAAAGCTCGCTTCATTGATCTGCTCCAAACTAAGTAATTTGTGTCGTTTTAAAGCACTGTCACCAATACCATACGTGGGTTGTCTGAGTGTCGTATGACCATTGGGTCATCTAGGTTCTGAGACAACCCTGGTTTTCTTTCCATGATTACTACACTGGCTAAACCCTCTAATTTTTTACTGAAGGTCACGAATAAACGAAGCCTAAGATGATGATGAAGAATGTAAGGATGGTTCATAGTGATGCGTTAGCTATCAAGATCTTTATGTTTCTTTAAGCTCTAATATCATGTTGATTTTTGGGATCTAGAATATAGAGAATAAACTCCAAGAACTTTGATTCATGTATATCAGATGATATGTTATGATCTTACTGCCTTTATATACAAAGAAAATAGCAAAAGAAATATAAACTAAATTTACATTCTAACTAACATAACTACCAACTAACATTGACAGTATTTAATACTACTGCCTATTATTGCTAACTGTGTAAAATCTTGTTGACTAAGCTGAATGTTGCTGACTAAGCTAACTACGAGTTTCTACACCAGTTCCTTTGATCTTTGGCTTTTAGGTTAAGACATCTATGAAATTATGTTCTACATATTGTTTAGCAACAACTTCCTTTCATTTCTTACAAAGTACTATCAATTGTGATGTATACCATAAATAAGGAAAATTACCTTTTCCTATAAACACTTCTAAAATTGATAAAGCTTTCTCTTTATTGCATGTTGATATCTGGTGTTGTGACCAAGAGTTTTGAGGGAGCATTTGGAGGACCTTCAAAATTAGATTTAGAGAATTATGGGACCAAATTGCAACTTTTGGGTCCGAATGGAAGTTTCTAATTTTGAAGTGAGAACTTTGGAAAAATTGTCAAGATGAGTATCTTGGAACTTGTAGAATTTTCAGCATCATAAATATTATATCTAAGGACTAATTTGAACATTCTCAAAGGACCTATTAAGGACTAAGTTGGAAATGAATATATTAACAATTTTTATTATTTATTTGAAAATTCTTAAAGGAAGTGTGGATCTTTTGAGGTTTGAGGGACAGGATAAGACAAAGGGGTAGTAAAAACGATTCATTCTTCAATAACTCAAAGATTGATTTGTCTATGAATTAATAGGATTTAAAATCAAGTGAAATCAATCCCTACCTCCCTTCATTTATCATTAAAACCTTAATTCTTTTGTGATTAATTTCTCATTAGTTTATTTCATTGTTTTTGTTAATTGTTGAGTTGTTTTTACCTCGTTTTTAGAGTTGTCTTCGTTCCAAATATTATTTTGTCCAAATGGAATCTGTGTTGGTGAAACTAATGGTTGTTAAAAGTCTATCCTTGAGGACGATACTCTCTACTCACTCTTTACTACTTGTGTGTGACCTAGTACACTTGTCGAAAATTATTCATCAATAAGGCAAAACTTTTTGGCCCTTAAACACATAACCTTCTAATGAAAAAAGACTAAAATATCTAGGGGAAAAAATGGAAATCTACCCAATGTCCCCTATTTGTTGAAGTTTTTGAACTGACAAGTTGATTGGCTAGCCATGCTAGTTGACTGGCTCCTTACTAGAAACATAGGAAAAAATTGATAGAGAAGAACTAGTCAATTTTGCAAGGCTATGTAGTTGACTGGCTTCTACCAGAAATTTCACAATCCTTTACCCGAGAGCACCTAGTCGACTGTTGCCCTTAACCAGGAGACGTATAGTTCCCCTGCACCTCTAGAACCTTTGCCAAAAAGCTCCAAGTTGACTGCTTAAGCCTGGTAGTTGACCAATGACCTACAAAATCAGAACAATAAGCTTAGAAAAGAAGGGAACTCCCCAAAAACAATTCACATTTACTTAGTCCTTTCCAAACTTTAGAAAGCCTAATAAACATAATGTTACACCAACATCCTCAACTCTTAATATACACAAATCCACCAGGCGAAAAGGCACCCAATTTATCTACATGATCATCATTGCTCCCTTCTAGCCCTAGCTCCATCATCTTTCAATAGTTCAAGTATATATAATCCTCTTTCTTCAGTAATTTCCTCTTATAAACTGTATGCTCCTCTAAATTTTTTTTCTCTTTATATTTTTGTCAATACTGAACCTAGAACTTATAACTAAGAAGCATGGTGTAAGGAGGAAAGCTATGTAAGTTGAAATTTTCACTCTTGAACAAAATAAACTTGGATTTTGACTAAATTCTGCTTGGAAAACAACCAATTGGATGCAAATGTGTTTACAAAATCAACACAAAAGACATTGCAACCACAAAAGTCCTCAAGTTAAATGGTAAGTCATAAACCTTATTGTCACGCCCTAAAATGCTGGCACGTAACTGGAATAGTAACTAGGGACATACCTTCCTTAGATCGTAATCCCAATGTGCAACACTTACTAGCACCTAATGAACACAATCAAGCAATGTATATACTTACTTATTTCCGGACCTAGGTGACCTAGGTGACTA
The DNA here is from genome assembly GCA_037074585.1 of Biancaea sappan. Taxonomy (NCBI): domain Eukaryota; kingdom Viridiplantae; phylum Streptophyta; class Magnoliopsida; order Fabales; family Fabaceae; genus Biancaea; species Biancaea sappan. The sequence goes on along the minus strand of CM073494.1, from coordinate 52,795,025 downwards.
AAACCCATTACAAGAGAAGAGCCCTTATCGAGCCCCGCCATTCCTTTAATGGTTACTCCTCTACTAAGCTATACTTGAAAATGTTAAACCATGAAGGTGAGTTTGGAAACTCAGTAAATAGATAACTCCACATAAAAACATATACATATCTAGTATTTAACATTAGCTATCTTACGCACATATGAATCATTGTAAGGTTCTTCATATATTGAATGTTTGTATTGCATTTGGTCTCTTGTCCACCGCACTATGGATCCAACCATTGTGCCAACGAACCTTATCCTCATACTCGAGAAATAATGGCTAATCATACTCTTATCCATCATACTCATGGACATTAACTTATTCATATAACTAATGTTGTCTAGCTCATCTACACAACCCATGAGTGTGCAAGCAAGGATCTAGTTCGTCAACACATTTCATGTTTGTGTATATTGAACATTAAACCTTTAACTTATTCAATTATTTTGGCCTCTAAGAACCACGACCACATCTAGCACCTATGATTCAAGGACCAATAAATAAAGACATCTTCAGGCATTGCATAACATACACATGTGGCTATATTCAACTTGAGCTTAAGGTCTAGAATAATTAAATTCTCATACAAGCATTAGTAAGAATACATCTAGGCCAATATGAACCTCTGCCATATCTAGCTCTTTGCTTCATGCCACTATGATGCTGAATCGCCCAGAATTAAATTCTTGGCAATCTTGCAATATAGTGATTCCCAAGTCGTATTCACTTAAGGAGCCTCACTTCTAACTACTAATTAATTATTCTTAACACTCAAACGTGAATAATAAAACACATGAACCAGGGGGTTTGGTTGTGACAGTAGCATAAAAGAAAATCAAAATAGCAATAGTAAACCAGCAATAAATCAGCAACAAAACAATAATAGAAAGGATTGACAATAAATAGAAAAATGCTAAGTCCTTGTTCTATTTATCATCTGATTATATAAATAATAAAGTGTCCAAGAAGAAACTTCTAGACTAAACCACACCAAGTTATGATTAAGAAAAACTCCTCTAGCATAATCTTAATGTGACTCTAGTAAATGTAATCAGATTTATGCAAGGTAACCAACATTCCATACCATTTCCATTTTATTTACCATTTCAACCAGATATAGTAAACACTCATCAGATGCAAAGTGTAAAACCAGTAAATGAAATGTTTCTCTAACTAGAGCAATATAAATCACAAACCAGAGGCAAAGAAGAAATAGAAATAGAATAAATAGACAAATACTTATCTTATTAAGTACATGAACTCAGATTACAATTTCAGTTCCAACCAAGGCTGATTACAAAGAGATTTTAGCCCTCCATGAGAGCAAAACTAGCAAAACAGTAGAGAGAATATGACCTATAAATTTTTGCTAAGTTACAACCAAGAGAATGTCTGTTCTGAGTTACAAAAACTTATGCTAAATGTCTAAGGAATATTTTGCCCTAGATGCCCTAAAGTTGACTTTCAAAAGATGCTGAAGTGTTTCTATTTTCTTCTGCAGAAGTGCAGCCAGTAGACAACAGTACAAAACATAGAATAAGTGCAACAAAAAAGTTCTTTTTCTATGCAGAAAACTAATGTGGGTTTGTTGCCATTTTCAGCAAAGTTTAGGAAGAGGCAAAAGGTGGAATGCATGCAAAAGGTACTGAACAAATCTGAATATGGGTCCCACATGTCCATGTCATCAGGTCAGCAGAAATGAATGACAAGTCAGCATCCTACTCATCCCTAAAGTGCCACATCAGCATCCATGTCAGCAAAAGTGCCATGTCAGCGCCACATCATCAAGAAATCTCTAAAATTAATTTCTATAAAATAGCCAAATAGATTAAATTGAGTCTTTAATAATTTAAGTCTTAAAATATGAAAATAATTCATTTTCCATCCAAAATTGAATTAGACCCAATAAATCACAAAGTGTAATAAAATTGGAGATTTTTCATAGATGAAAATGCAAATAGACCAAGATAGGGATTAAAATGTATATAAAAATGTTAGATATCACTCTTATGGTTCCCCAAGCCTATCTAGTTACCTAGGCTACCATGAACCATCACCTTATCTGACTATCATGGTTCTCAAGCCTCTCCACTCATCTAGGTCTCTATGAACCACTGTCGTATCTAGCTCCTATGGTTCCCTAATCCTCTTTGGTGATATAGGCTGCTATAAACCATTATTGTGTCCAGTTACTATGGATCTCAAGCCTTTCTAATTATCTGGGCTGTTATGAACCACCCCTACATCTAGCTACTATAGTTCCCCAAGCTTCTCTACTTTTGCCTTACAAGATGATAGGCTTGGCTACCACATAACTTTTCTATCACACACATAACTAGTAAGCACACATGCAAACACAAGATAAATGAACATCATATAACTTGGCTTAGTTCTAGATCATGTTATTAGGCTATGATCATTTAATCTCATATAAGTTTCGTCTTGGCTTATGGATCATGCTATAACTCTATAATTGTTTAGCCACATGCTTGAATTATCTTGGTTTCTAGATCGTGTTTTTACTCTATGATCTTTTAGTCTTATGCATAGCAATTCCTTGTCTAGATTGTGCTTAGCATATAATGTGTCACGAAATTCATCATATATGCAAAAATAATGTTTCTAAGCATTCACCAAAATACGAATACGTAACAAAACATTCTTGTTCAATCAATTTTCTAGACCATGCATTACTCAATGGTCTTATTCTTTCATGCACTAGACTTATTTAGCTCTAGACCACACCCTCAATCTAGGGTCTTTGGTCTCATACATGTCCTTTCTTAACTTCTAGACCATGAGACAACTTTGTGGTCTCCTAGGCATCGTGTAACTTCATTTTTCTTCTAGATCCCATTATTTCTCAAGGATCCCATAGCTTTTCAGATTATTCCTTTAATATCTAGATCATAGGAGTACTTTAGGATCTCTTAATTTCATGTTCACCTTTTTTTAGTTATTAGATTATATTGTTTTCTTTAGGATCTTCTAAATACACAAAACTTAGCCATCACAAATTTTTCTGTCCTTATTACAAGGAATAGGATGTCAATTGTGCTTTTGGTCTTAATCTTCTAGGTTTGATACAAAGTAAAGGCACTTTGATAGCTGGGTACCACTTCACCCCCTTGATACTCATTTAAGGCATTCATGCATATTTATACTCATTTTGTTAATGTCATTTATATTTGGGTCTCTTATAGCATTAAATAATCTCATAGGTGAGATTTCACGTCTTAGAACGAGATCTTACCCATTTTCACATTGCATATATCCGATGAGATGCATTTAAAACATTTTCATAACAACTAAGTAGAGCTAGCTACTTACCTTAATTCTTAGCTCATATACTCACTTATGAATCCTTGGAAAGTGCTGGAGGAAGCTTGACTAGAGCCTATGGATAAATAAATATCAAATTAGCCATGTATCAAATTCCCACAAAGTCTCCAAGTGGTAGGCGCCCAACCTTGGGTGATAGCTAATTCTTACTCGGCTTGCAAATGCAAGCAGTGGCGCATGGTGCTCAAATCTGCTGATGCCTTAAGCACTATCCCTACAAGTCTCAGCCTGCCCAGCGCCCTGGGTGCTTGGGACTTGGCAGTCCGTCCATGGCATGGGCTTCACCAAAACCTTCCCATGGTCCTTCTTCCTTTAACCAATGTTACCCAAAGCTTCTAGGTAGACTTCATTCATAACTAGCAACTTAAAAAACTTCCTAAACACAGGATTAAAGTCAATTAAAGCCCACATTGCAACATTAAAGTTTTCTACCATGGCACTCTCCCAAGCAAAACTCTCCTCCTCTCCAAGCATTCAATTGCTAGACACCCACAATCAAGATTCAAGATGCAATTTTTCTCAAAAGAAATCTTTAATTTCCAAAGCCCATCACTAAACAAAGCTTCCCTTTTCCAACATCAAGTTCAAGCTTTCAAAGAGGTTAAAAAATGATTAAGTGATGGAAGTTGTTATGCTTACCTTGAATCAAGATGATGTCAGCGAAAATAGTGGTCCCCAAAGAAGGAGACATATCAGGTGGAAGTAGAAGCAAGAGTTGGAAGCTTGGTGATGGAAATATGAGGGACGAACAAGGAGAGGGAGGGATGTGAGACAAAGAGCAAAATGTGAGGGAAGGAATGGGATGCTAAAATGATTAAGTGTAAGTGAGTCATAATATTTATGGACCATTTTTCCCTTCCTCCATAAGTCAATATATCTAAGCTCATGGGCAAAACAGGAAAATTTCTTAAAACATTTTATTCGTATTTCTAACTCACAACACACTAGAATCACTCCATCTCACATAGCTCACCAACATGATCATCTAGTAAAACCCTTATTTTTCCTTATGTGACAATATAACATAGTCCCACGAGTTTAATTCGTCTAGTCCCTGTCAAGGTCCACATTGCACAAATTATCATCCCTTACTATCTCGTAGCGACAACCACATGAGCTTGAACCTCGTAAGGTCCAAATCATCAAAAGGGTTCACACTTATCCCTTTCTACGGGAATATGTATTACTTTCTTTTCTTTCACTTTGGTCCCTTACCCGGACCCATACAAGATTTCTCAATGCATGTTGAGTAACAACAACATGTGGCATCACATGCCTTTATCGACAAAAGCTTGATTGCTCGTGTACATGTTTGGATGTACACTCAAATTTTTCCCTCATACATAAGGGAAAAATTCACATGCGTAAGGATAACCCCTTACACAAGCTATATAAAACTTCGGGTATTACGCTTACCAAGAACGGAAAGTCTTTGTGGGCTTTATGTTTGATGGCCTTTTGTCCCTTGACATCTCTCTAAGGCTTGCAATCGATTAGCCCACCACTTTTCACCTGTTCTTTGTCTTTCTAATGGAAGAATTGAAACAAGAAAAGGTTCATCTCGATTCTATGATGTCAATTCTTGGTCTCAATATCCCAATTTGCTTCAAAGTAGTCTAGAAAGCATATGTATTGAAAGGGCCATCACTCCAAAGAGTCCCAATTAGGCAAAGCTCAAATAAATTTGGTTCTGATCATCCTCATCAAAACAATTTCTATCTTTCCATGCTGAAATCACTGGCTCCCACCAGAATGTTTATGGATAAAGAAAAGAACAAAAACGTCAAAACCAAGAGGCACTAGGGGGCTTTTTTGTTTTTTTTGGGGTGTTTTTGTGTTTTTTTTTGGGGGGCGGGGGGGGGGGGGGGGGACATTAATCCTACCTTTGGAAACAAATATTGATCCATGAAGGCAAATCTGAGACTATCTCATCGTAATTTTTTTTTTAATCTCAATATTGTAACATTTATGAGTGGTGATTTCACGTTCTATTGAGAGCATGTATATTAATACATTTCCAAGATATGTTAAATTTTTATTGTTTGAATTTTCATATACACTTTAAATTTTGGCTTGGTTAAGTAGCTTCACTAAATAGCTTGAATAATTACATTTTTTTTTTTTAAAATCGTTCATTTTAATCAATAAATATTAAGCACATATTGAGAACATGTTAATATACATATATAAGAACGTGAGATCACCACTTATCTTTTATTCGTGGTTCCAGTTTTGTACAATAATTGCGAGAAGATGTAATAATTAAAGCCCGAATATAACGGTTGGATCCCAAAATCACATATTTTGAGTTGGTTCCATAAATTACCATAAAAACTACTAGTAATAAAAGAAACATCTAACATGTAACTATTATGTTATTTAAAATCACTGGTTTAAATATAAAAAATTATAGATTAATGACTAAAATACCCTAAAATCATATATATATATATATATATAATAATATCAATATGCATAATTACAACAGCAATTGGAATGGCAAACAGTAATTTGAAAAACCTTATTTTTCCAAAACCTTGTTTTTGTCTCCAAAATATCTCAACGACCACAGTCAAGTCTAGGTTCGCAAGAAAAGCAATGTTGATCTCGAGAGACGGTAGAATTATAAATGCAAAGAGAGTTAGAGTTCAAATTGAGGTTGAAGTAGCAGTTGTTGTATTGCAATTACTGCAATTGCAGGTGTTTTCTCTAACTCTTTACCACTTAATCAATTAAACCGACATTTTATAAAATTAATATAAATTTTTCATTCAATTTGTTAATCTTCTTCCCTCTTTAGAATGTTTTAAATTATCCTCAATTTTCTTTTCAAATTATTCTCTTCTCATATTTCTTTTCCAAATCACCCCCCTCCCATTAACTTTTCAATTTCTTCTCTAATTTCCCTCCTTAAATTTTGCCAAATGTCAAATGTGGTTCTTCTCCCTAATTAATATATTATTTCAAATATTTAAAATACTTTTTTAATTGATGATAAACAGATTACATAAAAAATAAAAAATGTATTACCTATAGCTGTAAAGGAAGGAAGAAGGGGTTGTCCTAAGAACAGCTCATGTGTATTTGGTAGCGAGAAATGCAGAATAAAGTTGAAATCTCAATCATCCAATATAGACAACTAAATTGAATAAATGAAGTTGGAGACACAACTTTTTATTTTCTTTTATTTTCATCCATTCAAACTTGATCATTTATTTGATGATCGAACGACTCATATTTCAGCTTCACTTTATATTTTCTGCCACCAAATGCAGAGGAGCAGTTTTCGGTTGTCTTAATTTAACTAGAAATTTTAAGTTTGTCTCTGGGGATGTAATTACATTAAAATTTGGTAGAGAGAGTTTTTCTGCCTATTGTGATCCTATCCAACTCGAATTCAGATTAGTTGACACTCTTGATGTAGTGTTCGAACAACGAATGGTTATTTACCCAAAAAAAAAAAGAAGGAAGAAGGACTATGTCGAAATTATTTTGACTGCTTCCTCTCCATTAATGAAATACTCTGTGTATCAATCTGCCCTTGCTTCAATGATCCTTTGATGCCTTGAATGATAGTATCTGTATCAGACGTGGGATATTGAAAGCCACACACCTTCTGATCACATGGTGTTGTGTGCTCCACTCTCTCTAGTCTCTTCTCCACTTTTCATTTTTCTTTCCAATTTTATTCATTAAATAATCAAAGCCAAGCCAAGTGCCCAAACAGGCAAATCCCAACTGATCTTTGACATTTTGCTTTGTTTCTATTTTCTTCTTGTGCTAACTGCTAATATGGCTAATCTGCTCTGATTAATCAATTAATCTATAGCTAATATCTCTATTTTATGATTTCCACTTCCATGTCCACTCGCTTTGCATCTCTGCGACCACCCATAGCCTCCCATGGCAGTTTTGTAATTGCAGTCCCACTCATAGATACACATTTAGTCACCCACTATCTGCCTTCGCACCGTCATGTCCCAGGTTCATACAGAGACGCCGAAGAGAACCCAAGAACACCCACCCACAGTGAAGAGGTAGCATCAGCAACCACAAACTACTAGAAGTCTATTACGTAACTATGAACTTTATATATTTACATATATATATATATATTCACGTTGATATGATATTATCTACTTTGTGCCTAATTTTTTATTAGTTTACTTTTGAATATTATCAAAAAGTTTTATACTAATAGAAATATCAACTATATTTATAAATTCATAATATTCCTAAATTCTAACATATGTAAAACTTTGTTGGCACATCTTAATAAAATTTGACATTTGAAAAAATGACAATGGAAACCTGTCATTTCAATTCACCTCGTAAGTGCAGGGTGATGCGGATGCAGCTCTTGCCGCAATGCGGTTGCAATTTAATACCATTTGAGAAATTGAAGATCCATCTCTTGTAGTTATCACGAATAATATGACCAATTCTCCCTCTAGCAGAATTATCAAACCAATTTCCTTCAACATTGTGTTTGAAAAATTCTTCATTTGATTTACCATGATGGCCTTCTTTCCTTCCTGTACGTCATACAAAGTTTAAGGGTATTGTAATTGTAATTAAGATAAAAAAAAAAAAAAAAAAAAGTTGCATTAGCGGTTGCTGTTATTTTCTTTTGGAATCAGTTTGCATTTTTCCCTCAGAAGATTCTTTAGCCATTAATTTATTATTGTTTGCTTTTCCCTTTCATTGCTTTAACTAAGTATAGATATTATTGGTCCAAAAGCTTAGTATCATTTCGGACAGCAAAGCCATTAAAATCCCCCACCAAACTTTTTCTTCATATTAATTAATACACCGCATTTTGTCCAGTCTCTCTCTATCTATAAAAAAGCATATACCACAGGCTTTTGTGTTTGTACTGGATCCAGAGGCTTATAATTTCAGCATCAAAATGGAAAGCATACTCATAGCATCATTATTGTTGTGTGTGACATCCCACATTTTCTCAGTGGCTGTGTGTGGCAAAGTCCCAGCAGTGATAGTGTTCGGAGACTCCTCTGTTGATTCTGGGAACAACAACAGGATCGCCACGGTTCTCAAGAGCAACTTCAGGCCTTATGGTCGGGACTTCGATGGCGGCCGCCCCACTGGTCGGTTCTGCAACGGCCGTGTGCCGCCGGACTTCATTGCCGAGGCGTTCGGCGTGAAGCGTTACATACCAGCCTACTTGGATCCCATGTATTCCATTAAGGATTTTGCCACTGGAGTTTGCTTTGCCTCTGCTGGAACTGGCTATGACAATGCAACTGCTGCTGTGCTTGTAAGTCTACTCCTGCATAAGTTTTTATTTGGCAAACGTGTGCTTGGCATATGAGAACTGTCCAATTGACGTGATTTTTACAAGTTTGTGTAGAGTTCATATTGATCGATTGTGTCAAGCATAATACTTGGCAAACATATGTATATACAGGTTTGGACATATCTGCTCTTCGAGCATGAAGAGCAGAATGCTCTTTATCATTTAGACTGTCAGATAAACTACTTCAACAGTCTAAATATTTTTAAATAATATTTATTTATTTTTTAATTATAAAAAATAAAAAATATAATTTCTAAATAAATTGTAAAAGATATATTTTTTTGTAAGTTTTTAACTTTAAAGATATTAATATTTTAAAATTTATTAATAAATATTGTTTAAAAAAATTTAGACCATTAAAATAATTTATTCAACAATTTAAATGATAAAGAATACTCTACTCTTTATAATTAAATATCAGGGCCCCAATCCATATATGCATATTTAATTATTTACACCGCCTTCTGTTTTTTATAACGTTTCCAATCATTTATTGTGCTTTCCTTTTTTATGTGGGTGACGCAGTGGGAAGTTGAACATTTTGATTCAAATGGTAGAAATTTCTCTTCAGGTTTACCTTTAGTCAAATAAGTTAACTTTTTATATTATAAGAGATTATATTATTATAATATTATTTTTAATATGTCCATAAGAGCGATTAAATTTGTTAACTTTTAATATGGAGCTGTGATTAATTTTATCATTAATGATTGAACTTCTTTTCTACTTACATGACAAAGTTTTAAATTTATGACTATTTGCTAAGTTAACAAGACTCCCCACCGTCAAATTACCATCTTATAGTTTGATGATTGAGCATTTAATTTGTGGCCACACGTTGTAAGAAGTTGACATGCTTGTACGTACGTTTTAATTTGTAGTATCTACCTCTTGCCAGTACACTAAAATCTCACCGGTCGTCTTAATTAGAAGTAGACATGATTGCAGGTACGGTTGGGGTTTTGACATGTAATTCACATTAAAATTCTTTGATTGAGTTTAAACCGCTTAAAATTTGAGAGAATTATGGAAGGTCAAGGGCACCACTCATTCAATTTTTCAAAAATTCATGCACAAATAAAAAATTATATTATTTATTAAACTAAATAACAGATATTAAAAAAATTCAATAAATGACATCTCGAACATTTGTGCATTCTCACTCTCTCAAAAAATTGACCAAATTAAACTTGCAGACACGCAGACCCAGGTTATGATTTCAGGATTAACTCTTCCTTTTGTTGATTAAATATTTAAGGTTAAATTATAATTTTGATCTCTATAATTTCATCAAAACTATAAATTAGTCCATATACTTTATTTTTATATAAAATAGTCCCTATAATCTCTCTATTTATATGTAAGTTAGCCCTACTATCACTATGATTAATTTTGTTGTTAAAATGGTCCTACATGACAGTTGATATGTACATTTGTAAATATGTCAGTATGTCTAGTTATTAAATTTTATACAATTCAATTGTCATATCAACAAAATTCTCATTTTGCCCTTAATTTCTAATTTTCCTAACCTAACGTCTACATTGAATTTTGTTAACATGGTGACTGAGTTATACAAAATTTAATGACTTAATATTTTGACATGTTTACAAATGTACACATTAGTTACTATGTAAAACCATTTTAACAGTAAAGTAATTATATTGACAACAAGGACTAACTTACATGAATAGAAAAACTATAGGGACCATTTTATATAGAAATAAAGTCTAAGGACCAATTTATAGTTTTGGTTAAACTATAGGAATTAAAATTATAATTTAACCAATATTTAAATATGTTGAAAACTAATAAAATTATTCCATATATTACTAGAATACATCTAAAATTAAATAATTAAATAATTAATCTTAGAGGAAATTGCTCATTTAATCTAGTCTCTTAAATATTACAATTGTCTCAATTTGATTTCTAAAAGATTAAATATCTCAATTTAATTTTAAAAAATTATGTTTGTATCAATTATCCCTCAACCTATCAAAAAGAGTTTTAACTAGTAATGAAAAAATTGAGATAATGAAAGATGTGGTGATTTAGTAATTAAAATGAAAGAGATAAATGCAATCTTTCATAGACTAACTGATTTTTTAAGGTCTAAAATGGAACAATAGTTATTTTATGACGATTGAAATCTTATTTTGGCCTCTGACAGATGCTTTTTTTTTAATTTGCTCCTTCATAGATTTTTATTTTCAATTTAGTCCCTTACATATTGATATGTTACAAGTCCAGTCCCTCATAGATTGATATGTTATCAATTTAGTCCTTTATTTATATTTATTCTTAGTTTGATCTCTAATAAATTGATATATTATCAATTTAGTCCTTTTTTGTTGATCATAATTTTAGATGGTCACAACTTTTGATAAAGGGACAAAATTGATAACATAACAATCTATAAAGTACCAAATTGAGAATGAAAATTTGTGAAAGACTAACTTGAGAACCAAAAGCATTTGTGAGGGACTAAAATGATGTTTTGGTCATTTTCTGACTGAGTAAATCAGATATTTACTCATAATCTTACAAAATTATGAAATGACGACACAGAATGTGATACCGCTGTGGAAAGAAATAGAGTACTACAAGGAGTACCAATGGAAGCTGAGAGCCTACATTGGTGAGAAGAAAGCGAAGGAGATCATAAGCGAGGCATTGTACTTGATCAGCCTCGGCACCAACGACTTCCTTGAGAACTACTATTTGTTGCCCACCAGGAGAGCGCAATTCAGTGTGTCGGAGTACCAGGATTTTCTGGTGCACCTCGCTGAGCATTTCATTCGGGAACTCTACCGACTCGGAGCTCGAAAGATGTCCGTGACGGGGCTCGTTCCCATTGGCTGTCTCCCACTGGAGAGGGCTACGAACATCGGAGAGAATCACGAGTGTAATAAGGAGTACAACGACGTCGCATTAGTGTTCAACAAGAAGCTCCAGAATATGCTGTTGGAGCTGGGCAAAGCGCTTCCGTTAGTGAAGTTGGTGCCCATAGATGTATACGACTTCGTTGCTGACATCATTGCGAGACCTTCCTTCCACGGTAAGCTCTTGATCGCTTTGGTTTTCCTATTATTGCGATTTCAGTTCCTTCGTTGCTGACATAATGTTTGATTGTTTATGACCTGCGTTGTAATTTTCTTAACTTAAGACATAGCCGTTGGTGGTAGAATTAGAAAGATTTTGGCATTTTCCATTTTTTCCCATATATTAATTGTTTGGAGAGGCTAAAACATAGAAAATAATATATATAAATAATATATACACATACACACACAAAAAAAAGGATCAAGCAATTTGGTTTTTAGTCCCGTACATTTATAATATAAGCCACTATAACTCCTCTTTATCCACTAATGTTAGATTTTTTTTTTTCAACATTCTCTCTTAAGTCTAACTGGTCGGATCTATTTGTTACTTTTTTGTAAATTTGAATTTTTTTTCATGTTACGTGAAGGTCATGTTCTTTATTTGGTCTATTTATATAAGATCAAACAATTTAAATTTAAAAAAAAACTTCATGAGATGTATTTTTTTCTTTGAATTATTTTTTTAATCTAAACTGTTTGATTTGAGATAGTAGGAGATTCAAATTCTCTGGTTGCATGGGTTTATACTCTTTGAACTTTAGAGGAAAGAGGATTTTCATTTTGGACTTTAGCTCTTGAGGCACATGTCCTCAATTCTTTTTTTGTTTTTATATTATTGTTGGGTCTTTCTTCGGCTTGGACCATGGATCTTTATAGACCGCGAAACTGTTGTAAATTGGTACCATATTGAAAACTCGATGAGCTTGATTAAGTGTGATAAATAACCTAACTTTAAAATGGCTAAAATAATTTAGTTTTAAATCACTTTTGGTCAACATTAAAAACACCACTATCATCCGCTCATCTCTCTCTCTCTTCTTAATTTTCTTTTCTGTTTTTTTTCCTGAATAAACAAATGGTTGGTACAGGCTGGCCTGAAATTAATGAATTACAATCACATAGCCAATAAATGCATCTACTACTTTTAACTTACCGAACCATTGAGTCGCTGAGACCCTGATTAATTGTTAGAATTGGACCTGAGTACATCATTTATTTTGGTTGTGAAATTTGACAGGAGACACATTCCATATAAAATTCCTTTTAATTTATTGACGTAAGAATTAGATATATTTTAATAAATTACTATTATTTTTTTTAAGATATTCACTCTGAATATTTAAGATGTAAAGTTCTAGACAAAATTAATCTGAAATACGTTTATTAATAAATTGTCAAGGTTATAAAAAAAAATTCATTAAATTAACTAATTTTTTTAAAAAAATATAATTTTTTAAATTTAATAATTAAAATATTAAGTACTACCAACATTAGTTAATTTAAGTGGTTTAACAAGTATTTTTTTAAATAAGATATTGAGTCTAATCATATAAGACTTCAATAGTTTAAGCTTGAACTAAGTTAATTAGTTAGAACATAAATTTTTGAATAATAGTGATTCAAATAAAGAAATTGAACATTTTAATTTAGTTTATAAAATATTGTATTTACTTTATTTTTTGTCTTTTTTATATCAAAGTGATTTTTGATAATAATATATTTTATAATTTAATAATAAAAATAATTAATTAAAATAAATATAATATTTTAAAAACTAAATTAAAATTTTTTATTGTTTAGAAATTAAATTGCCACAATTATATTTTTTAAGATTTTTTTTTAGTAATTTACTCAACTTTTTGCCGAATGACTAAGCGTAGGTCGCCTACCCTAAATGAACTGGATTCTTCGACAATAATGCAAACTAATTCTTCTAGCAGGGAAATGGTTATTATACATAGGCCTTAATTGGCAAAGCCATACCGTATGCTTTATGAGACGCTATATTTGGAGAATTAGATTTTTTTTCTTTATTTTTAGTTTTTTTTAACCTTCTTAGTGAGTTCCACACAAATTGTAGAATTTATAATTGTCCAACGGTTTAAAAAGACTAAAGAAGATCAAGAACAAAAAAAAAACTTTACCCCTATATTTGGTTTACACTAAAAGAAAAAAAAAGATATTTTAATATCTCAATTTTTTTATAGAAAATAAAACTTAGTATATTTTATTAGAATAATTTAAATAATTTTTTCCTATCTTTTTTCTTCCATCGCCCATTTCATCAATATCATTCTCAGCACCAAACATGCTATCTAACTTTGTGACACAAATGAAGGCTTTTCAGTTAGTTGTAGTGTGCTTTAAAGTTGCCAGGTGGAAATTCACATTAATGCCCAATAAATCTAGTTTGGTTTGTCACATGCTCGACTTTTGTGTAGACCAAAATAGCCTAAGCCCGTGGGTCCAGTTTGACGTACGTGCATTTATGATAAGTTTAAACCCTTTATTTAGTTGGTTTAAAAATAAGCTTAAATAAATTTTGACTATTTGGAGGTTGACTCATTTTAATTTTAAGGCATAATAATATTTTTATTTAAATAACAAATAACAAATAAATGGAGGATTGATTACTTTGTTTAAAATTTAAAACAAATATTACAATTTGAGAAAATGATGAGGATTAGTAAGTATAATTTTTTCAAAATTATACCCATAAATTATTTTGTATAAAATAAAAAAAAATGTGAATTCACATTAAAAGACTTCAAAATTAAAATAAATAAAAATTTGAATATGATGTGAAGGAACAATATTTAAGAAACAAGTAATTGTAAATTGATGTGTATAAATTATTAAAAAAACTTTAATTTTATCTTTTTTTCATTAAAAAATATGAAAAAAGATGACTAAAAGTGAAAAAACAAAGCCATAGATAAAATAATTTTTAAGAAATTTATAATACTTTTGTTTGATACATTAGTAATTTTTTCTTTAGTTAAAAAAATTATAATAATATATTTTCCTAGTGTGGTATAGGTTATATTTTATTATTTATTTTTTAACTTAATTATTATAAAAATTATAAAAGTTCTTATACAAAAAATTACTATTTAACAAGTTGAATTTGTTTTTAAAAAATGTGGTCTATTTAAGCCCACAAAAACATGTGAGCGGGTATGAATTTCAAAAATTGACTTATTTGATAAACAAATCGATTTGACCCAAGCTGTTTAATTGCCGATCCATTTGACAATATCAGTAAATCTATCACCATTAATGCTAAATTAAACCACATGCATGCCTTGTTATATATACTTGTACAGGAGTTCTATAGGAAATTTTAACTTACTATGCACGTTAGAAATTTCCAATTTTCAGCCTTGCGTGTTTTGACTTATTAATGTTTCGAGTGAAACTGACTTGATTGAACATCACTGTATATATGTTGCATGCTTTTATACGTTGAGTAAATTCTTATATCTCGTTTCTGCCACAAGTTGTGGTTAATATTCTATTCCCAAAAAAAATTTTCCGTACTTTTCCTATGAATACGATCATTAGTAATTTATTAATATGTTGAGTGAAAATGCTCTAAATGTATACAGTCTGCTTCTCGGGTGGTTAAATTAATTTTTTGGTAAATTATTAATTTAATCTCTAAACTACTATTGTATTTATCTCAATTTAATGCTTGAAAGATAAACACCTAAATTTAATTTCAGAAAAATCACATTTGGTAAATTTTATAACCCAAAGAATCTTGTTATAACTTTTCTATAAATCTGAACATTTCCAAAGTTAACCCGGATTTTTTGTGAGTCTGTGAATGTATTGTTAACTATCTAGGGCTGCATTATATATACAAACTCTTGACTTCATGATTTAGATATGTAGAAAAATATTACACCCAAAAAACAATATACAAATCACTTAGCTTGAAATATTGCAGGATTTGAAGTTGCAGAGAAGGCCTGTTGCTCCACAGGAACATTTGAGATGAGCTATCTCTGTAGTGAGTTCAATCCACTAACATGCAAAGACGCCAACAAATATGTGTTCTGGGATGCCTTCCATCCCACAGAGAGAACAAATCGGATAGTCTCGGATTATTTAATTCCACAGCTTTTGGAAGCTTTTCGATGATTCAACATTATCAACATCTTGGAATTATGATATTATTTTCAGTTTCTTTTGCAATAATGTGTTTAGGACTTGCATTTGGTAATTAATTTAAAGTTGAAGGAGGTTTCTATATATGTATTTGAATGGGTGTCAGGATAAGGTTTAATTTGAATGGTTGGATTTGGCATCCAAGTGAAGCTAAAGATTGTAATTTTTCTCACGTGATTTATATATTATATTCTATGAATGAAATTAGTTTGTGGAAATGTTAAATACTAAAGTTGTTACACACACATCTATTGAGAGGAAGAGTTCTTCCTTTATTTTCAGAATATTTTAAAATATGTGCGTAAGATAATAAAAAAATATTTTATACAAATCTTAAAATATTTTATAATTAAAAATAACTCGATTTTTACTATTAAAAATAGTTTTAGTGATCAAAAATGGGTCGCTAAAGTTGTAAATCTGTCACTAAATATGTTTTTATTGATGACTCTATGACGTAAGTGTCTCCCAATCTATTACTAATAACAGCGTCAATAAATTTTAGTGACAGATTTGCTTCCTTCGTTAGTTTGTGACTGAACAAAGACAGAATTTTTCATCATAAATCTGTCACAAATTAGTGACGTAAATGACACTTCAATGACAAGTTTTTTCGTTAATAATTCTACCAGCTACTAACAGGTGGATAGGCGCAGGTTATTTATTTTTCTTTTAGTGTCCATGGCATGTCTTGGTCTTTACCATCTAATCAAGATAAAATCCTCAATTTTAATTAGCATATATATATATATAGTCTAATGTTACTCTAAAAATTTTAGTGATTTAGTTACAAAATTTAGTGATGGAATTGATTTGTCACTAAATTAATGATAAAAATGAGTGACTAAAAAATCTATCATATATTAGCACCGAACAAATTAGATTACCAAATCATGCAAATTAGTACTAGAATTTAGTGATGGAAAAGTTTTTTCACTAAATTTCATATTTTGTAATGGAATTTAATAATGATACAAAATTCAACACTATTTAGTAATGAATTTAAGTGACATATTGAAATCTGTCAATAAATTTCAAAAAGTTAAAAAATTAGTGATAGATTAAAATCAATCATTAAAAAAATTTATCAATAATATATATATTTTTTTCTAGTAGTGTCATGATTTCTCTCTATATATACATATAAAGAGAATATAAGAATAAATGTTCGAGAGATGAGATTACCACCGAAAATTTGTCATCATCAATGGCGGTTGAAACAATTAATTTAGTGGCGATTGGTAACAGTTATTAAATTTTGAGATACTATAGGTTTATTTAGTCTGTGAAAATATTTTTTATTTTTATTTTTAATCTTTATTTTTTAAAATATATTTTCTAAAATATTAAAAACATCTTTTTAATGTTTTTAGATTTGGATCTATTTTAAGAAATGATTTCAAGAAAATATTTTTATTAAACTCAATTAAACATATTTTCAAACTCATTTTCTATTTGTAATAAAAATAAAATAGGAAATATCCAAACTAAACAGATGCTATGTGTATGTTTGAAAAAAAAAAGTTAGGTAAAAAATTTTTTTTGATGGGTGTAATTGATTTTAAATAAAAATAGTTGTATGAACATGATTTATGTTTAAAAACTATTGTTGAAAATGTGATTTTGAAAAAAATGAATTTTTCGGATGTTGGTTACAAGAATCGCTTTTGGATATGTAACTACAAAAAATATTATGAATTTTATATTATCTTATTTCATTTATCCTTATTATTTAATTTTACTCATTTTTAAATATAATAAAATAAACTATATAAAGATTTTAATAATAATTTTTAAAATTGTTTGTACTAATATTTGATTAAAAAAACACATATATTAACTTTTCAATAAAAGTGCATAATCTAATTATTTAATTTTCGTGAAACATCAACCACAACATGCAAACAAAGATAGCTTGACTCTCATATATATACAAGAAATAATTTACAGATTAAAAATCAAAATCCTTTTACAAGAGACTAAACAAGCTAAAAAACGCACTTTAAAAACATTCACAAAGACTCCCTAAGAGTCCTATGTAACTCCTGTGCACTCTTAAAACGCTACAAGAAGGGATCAGAAGACGAATTGCAATCAAGAGATGTTTTGATGCAACACATTACTACTCCTTGGATGGGCCGACCTTCAGCTAACACCTGGTGGAAAGATACACAAGGTGAGTGCACAAGACTCGGTGAGTAAAATAACCTTACCAATCACAAGATTTTTCCACATTCTTTTGAATATAGACAATGGGAGGTGCTACACAAGAACCAAGTAAACCTCGTGTTACCAACACCCTTGCAAATTGCAATTTCCGCAAGAAAACAAACCACACAACTAACACTAACACTATCCCAATAGTTCATTACATGTCATCACCCATCACATAAACTTACACACACATATCAAGACCAATGAACTCCAATCAATCATATCCAACTTATACATGATGCAAGATCTCATATTTCGGTCCTGTTGGGTCAATGCCCTCAACCATATAATATATTTGATCCTCTTGGGTCATTTCCTCAATCATAACATGTGTCATATCTCTTGGGTTGACACCCTCAACCTTAACATGTATTCAATCTTGTGTGTAACACCTCAAATATTATTATGTAATTAAAAAGGATATAACTATGGGGGGTGAAATTTTTTTTTTCGAGAATTAAAGAGGTCCAACTAGGGAAACGGGACTCCTAAAGTTTAATAAGGGCCAAGATATGTCCTAGATGAAGTAAATATTGCAATGGAAGAGAAAAACATAAGTAATGAGAGCAAGAAGCATGTCTAAGGACTAAAATGAAAAGATAAAGAAATATAGAATATTTTAGAAAAAAGACTGAACAAGAACCCATGAAGAAGAATGAATCTTATAAGGATTAGTATTGAGCCATTATCTCAAGGAGATTGGACATTAGGCTAGAGTGGGTTTTAGACATCGGAAGGACCAAAGTGAACAATTATGGAATTATTGGTTTTAAGTGAAAATGAAACATGATGATGTGTATATTTTAATGAAGTATAGTTGAGTGTCCTAATAATGATCAGACTTTATTAAATACCTTACTGTTTTTTTTAATCAAATGTTATTTTATAGAAGGACCACATGAAATAAGTCAAGTGGGCCCCATATTACACTTTTTAAGTATACCCATCATCGAAAATACTTTGACTGCTTGCTCTCCATTAATGAAATACTCTCTGTATCAATCTGCTCTTGCTTCAATGATCCTTTGATGCCTTGAATGATAGTATCTGTATCAGACGTGGGATATTGAAAGCCACACACCTTCTGATCACATGGTGTTGTGTGCTCCACTCTCTCTAGTCTCTTCTCCACTTTCCATTTTTCTTTCCAATTTTATTCATTAAATAATCAAAGCCAAGCCAAGTGCCCAGACAGGCAAATCCCAACTGATCTTTGACGTTTTGCTTTGTTTCTATTTTCTTCTTGTGCTAACTGCTAATATGGCTAATCTGCTCTGATTAATCAATTAATCTATAGCTAATATCTCTATTTTATGATTTCCACTTCCATGTCCACTCGCTTTGCATCTCTGCGACCACCCATAGCCTCCCATGGCAGTTTTGTAATTGCAGTCCCACTCATAGATACACATTTAGTCACCCACTATCTGCCTTCGCACCGTCATGTCCCAGGTTCATACAGAGACGCCGAAGAGAACCCAAGAACACCCACCCACAGTGAAGAGGTAGCATCAGCAACCACAAACTACTAGAAGTTTGTTACGTAACTATGGACTTTATATATATATATATATATTCACTTTAATATGATATTATCTACTTTGTGCCTAATTTCTTATAAATTTATTTTTGAACATTACCAAAAAGTCTATAAAAATATCAATTATATTTATAAATCCATAATATTCCTAAATTCTAACATATGTAAAACTTTGTTGACACATCCTAATAAAATTTGACATTTGAAAAAATGACAATAGAAACCTGTCATTTCAATTCACCTCATAAGTGCAGGGTGATGCGGATGCAGCTCTTGCCGCAATGCGGCTGCAATTTAATACCATTTGAGAAATTGAAGATCCATCTCTTGTAGTTATCACGAATAATATGACCAATTCTCCCTCTAGCAGAATTATCAAACCAATTTCCTTCAACATTGTGTTTGAAAAATTCTTCATTTGATTTACCATGATGGCCTTCTTTCCTTCCTGTACGTCATACAAAGTTTAAGGGTATTGTAATTGTAATTAAGATAAAAAAAAAAAAAAGAAGTTGCATTAGCGGTTGCTGTTATTTTCTTTTGGAATCAGTTTGCATTTTTCCCTCAGAAGATTCTTTAGCCATTAATTTATTATTGTTTGCTTTTCCCTTTCATTGCTTTAACTAAGTATAGATATTATTGGTCCAAAAGCTTAGTATCATTTCGGACAGCAAAGCCATTAAAATCCCCCACCAAACTTTTTCTTCATATTAATTAATACACCGCATTTTGTCCAGTCTCTCTCTATCTATAAAAAAGCATATACCACAGGCTTTTGTGTTTGTACTGGATCCAGAGGCTTATAATTTCAGCATCAAAATGGAAAGCATACTCATAGCATCATTATTGTTGTGTGTGACATCCCACATTTTCTCAGTGGCTGTGTGTGGCAAAGTCCCAGCAGTGATAGTGTTCGGAGACTCCTCTGTTGATTCTGGGAACAACAACAGGATCGCCACGGTTCTCAAGAGCAACTTCAGGCCTTATGGTCGGGACTTCGACGGCGGCCGCCCCACCGGCCGGTTCTCCAACGGCCGTGTGCCACCGGACTTCATTGCCGAGGCGTTCGGCGTGAAGCGTTACATACCAGCGACCAGCCTACTTGGATCCCATGTATTCCATTAAGGATTTTGCCACTGGAGTTTGCTTTGCCTCTGCCGGAACTGGCTATGACAATGCGACTTCTGCTGTGCTTGTAAGTCTCTGCTCCTGCATGAGTTTTCTGTTTGTCGAACATGTTTCTGTTTGTCGAACGTGTGCTTGTTCGTAGTCGTTACTTTTGCTGCTTTTCACTTTCAGCAACGGTTTGTACCGTTGCTGAAAGTTTTGGCAACAGAAAAACTGCTGCCATAACTTTTAGCAACGGTATAAACCGTTGCTAAAAGTAGCAGTAAATCTCGACTCATTCAGGTTTACTTTTGGCCAAATAAGGACATTTACAGTGAACCTCTTATCAGTTTTACAGTGTCTTTTTATTATTTTAAGTAATTTTTTACTATAGTAGTAAATTTTTTAACAATATACAAATAAGTTTTACAATCAACTTTCCACTGCTTGACATTTATTACTTTTTACTAATATTTATTGTGAATTGATTATTTTATTATTACTTTTTGTATAAGAATTGTTTTTATACGTGGCAGCCAACGTGTCAAACTATAATAATAAACTTAAATAAGAACTGGCTCTTAACTTTAAGAACAACTATTATAAATGCTCTAAGTTAACATTTTATATTATATGAGATTATATTATTATAATATTATTTTTAATATGTCAATAAGAGAGATTTTTAATATGGAGCTGTGATTAATTTTATCATTAATGATTGAACTTCTTTTCTACTTATATAACAAAGTATTAAATTTATGATTATTTGCTAAATTAACAAGACTCCCCACCATTAAATTACCCTCATATAGTTTAATGATTGAGCATTTAATTTGTAGCAACACGTTTTAAGAAGCAGACATAATTGTACGTACGTTTTAATTTGTAACCTATCTACCTCATGACAGTACACTAAAATCTCACCGGTCGTCTTAATTAGAAGTAGACATGATTGTACGTACGGGTGGGGTTTTGAAAAGTAATTACCATAAAAATTCATTGATTTTGAGTTTAAACCACTTAAAATTTTAGAGTATTATGAAAGGTCAAGGGCATCACTCATTCAGTTTTTCAAAATTCATGCACAAATAAAAAATTATATTATTTATTAAAATAAATACACAAATATTAAAAAAAATTCAATAAATGACATCTCGAACATTTGTGCATTCTCACTCTCAAAAAATTGACCAAATTAAACTTGCAGACCGAGGCTCTGTTTTCAGGATCAACTCCTCCTTTAGCTAATTGTTGATTAAATATTTAAGGTTAAATTATAATTTTGAGCCCTATAATTTTACTAAAATTGTAAATTGCTCCTTGTATTTTATTTTTATGTAAAATAATTCTTATAGTTTTCCTATCCATGTAAGTTAGTCCCTACAGTCAATATGATTAATTTTGTTGTTAAAATAGTTTTACATGGAAGTTGATTTGTATATTTGTGAACATATTAGTATGCCTAATCATTAAATTTTGCATAACTCAGTTGTCATGTCAACAAAATTCTCATTTTGCCCTTAATTTTCAATTTTCTTATCTAGTGTGTACATTGAATTTCGTTGACGTGGCGGCTGAATTATGCAAAATTTAATGATTGAGCATTTTGACATATTTACAAATGTACATATTAATTGCTATGTAGGAACATTTTAACAATAAAGTTAAGCATACTAATAACAAGGACTAACTTATATGGATAGAGAAACTATAAGGACCATTTTATATGAAAATAAAGTAGAAGGACCAATTTACAATTTTGGTGAAACTATAGGAATCAAAATTATAATTTAACCAATATTTAAATGTGTTTAAAACTACTAAAATTATTCTATATATTACTAGAATACATCTAAAATTAAATAATTAATTAATCTCATAGGAAATTACTCATTTAATCTGGTTTCTTAAAGATTATAATTGTCTCAATTTGATTTCTAAAAGATCAAATATCTCAATTTAATCTTAAAAGACTATGTTTGTATCAATTTTGTCCCTCAACTTATCAAAAGAGTTTTAGCTAGTAATGAAAATTTTGAGATTTGGTAATGGAAGATATGGTGATTTAGTAATAAAAATGAAAGTGACAAATGCAATCTTTCATGGATTGAAACACCTGATCTTTTAAGGACTAAAATAAAACAACAGTAATTTTATGACAACTAAAATCTTATTTTGGTCTATGACAAATGCATCTTTTTTTTTTAATTTTGTCCTTCATGTATTTTTATTTTCAATTTGGTTCCTTACAGATTGATATGTTACCAGTTTAGTTCCTCATAGATTGATATGTTATCAATTTAGTCTCTTACTTATTTTTATTTTCACTTTGAACCCTCACAAATTGATATATTATCAATTTAATCCTTTTTTGTTAGTTATAACTTTTGATGGTTACAACTTTTGTTGAAGGAATAAAATTGATAATATATCAATTTATAAGAAACCGAATTGAAAATAAAAATTTGTGAGAGACTAACTTGAGAAAAAAAAAAGACATTTGTGAGGGACTAAAATGATGTTTTGGTCATTTTCTGATTGAGTAAATCAGATATTTACTCATAATCTTACAATATTATGAAATGACGACACAGAATGTGATACCGCTGTGGAAAGAAATAGAGTACTACAAGGAGTACCAATGGAAGCTGAGAGCCCACATTGGTGAGAAGAAAGCGAAGGAGATCATAAGCGAGGCATTGTACTTGATCAGCCTCGGCACCAACGACTTCCTTGAGAACTACTATTTGTTGCCCACCAGGAGAGCGCAATTCAGTGTGTCGGAGTACCAGGATTTTCTGGTGCGCCTCGCTGAGCATTTCATTCGGGAACTCTACCGACTCGGAGCTCGAAAGATGTCCGTGACGGGGCTCGTTCCCATTGGCTGTCTCCCACTGGAGAGGGCTACGAACATCGGAGAGAATCACGAGTGTAATAAGGAGTACAACGACGTCGCATTAGTGTTCAACAAGAAGCTCCAGAATATGCTGTTGGAGCTGGGCAAAGCGCTTCCGTTAGTGAAGTTGGTGCCCATAGATGTATACGACTTCGTTGCTGACATCATTGCGAGACCTTCCTTCCACGGTAAACTCTTGACGGCTTTGGTTTTCCTATTATTGCGATTTCAGTTCCTTCGTTGCTGACATAATGTTTGATTGTTTATGACCTGCGTTGTAATTTTCTTAACTTAAGACATAGCCGTTGGTGGTAGAATTAGAAAGATTTGGCATTTTCCATTTTTTCCCATATATTAATTGTTTGGAGAGGCTAAAACATAGAAAATAATATATATAAATAATATATACACATACACACACAAAAAAGGATCAAGCAATTTGGTTTTTAGTCCCGTACATTTATAATATAAGCCACTATAACTCCTCTTTATCCACCAATGTTAGATTTTTTTTTTCAACATTCTCTCTTAAGTCTGACTGGTCGGATCTATTTGTTACTTTTTGTAAATTTGGATTTTTTCATGTTACATGAAGGTCATGTTCTTTATTGAAAGGTGGGTCCCTCCATAAATGGGGCCCTAGAGGCCAAATTACAATTTAACTAAAGTTGTAACTAAATTTTGTAATTTACTCCAAAGTCATAAAAAAACAAAATTTGTGGGGCCCACAAGAGGAAATTAGCACCTCTTTTGAAACTGAAGGGGCTGCGCATGGAAATTTGCAGAGGGGTTAGGTGCAACGTGCAGGCTGTGCATATGTTTTGAAGGGGGTTAGTGGAGGAATGACTCTATAAATAGAGTCATTCCCTCACTTCATAAAATCATCCCAGAAGAGAAGCCTCATTTTTGAGAGAAAAAGTGAGAAGAAAAAAATAGAGAGAGTGCCTCATAAAGTTTCTGAGAAGAAAAATAGTGAGTGCAATTTGTGAGGGTTATTGTTCACAAATTGAAGAAATACTATTGTAGTATGTTTCTATAAGTGAGAGGTCCACCTAAGGGTGAAGTTTGTATTCCCATTATTACTATAGTGGAAGATTTAAGCGGCCTACAGGTCCCGTGGTTTTTACCTAATTTGGGTTTTCCACGCTAAAATCTTTGGTGTTATTTTGTCTATTGTATTTTTGGGAATTATCCTGGATCTGTGGAATTATTTTGATTCTGCGCACACCGTCGTTTTTCCCAACAAGTGGTATCAGAGCTTCTGGTTGGAGTACCATTAAAGAATACCGTACGAGTATTATTTACAAATACTATACGAAGACGTACGAATACTATTCATGTATACAGGTACTGTTCATATATACTAGTATTTTTATACGTATTAGTACTATTTATACATACTAGTACTGTTCATACGTACAGAAGTACTGTTCATACATACGGAGGTACTGTTCATACATACGAAAGTACTATTCACTGCCAGAAAAGTTTTGGGATCAGTTAAAACTTTGACTACTGATTTCAATGGAGACAAGAAACATCAAAATGATCAGCCTAAATGGCACAAATTATCACATGTGGAGAAGCAAGATGAAGGATATCCTATTTGTGATGAAAATGCATCTACCAGTGTTTACATCAGATAAACCTGAAGGCAAGACGGATGAGGAATGGGGGTTTGAGCATGAGCAGGTGTACGGTTTCATCCGACAATATGTCGAAGACAACGTATACAACCACATCTGCAATGAGACTCATGCCCGAACGCTATGGAATAAGCTTGAACAGCTTTATGCGTAAAAACTGGTAACAATAAATTATTTTATTTGACCAAATTGACGCAGTTGAAATACAGGGAAGGGACTTCCGTAGCAGATCATCTAAATGAGATGCAAGGGGTCGTAGATCAACTGTCCAGAATGGGCATAAATCTGGACGATGAAATATTTGCTCTGCTGGTATTGGGCTCTCTACCAGAGTCGTGGGAGACTCTGAAGATTTCCATCACCAACACTGCACCTGATGGTGTAGTTAATATGGAGTCTGTTAAAAGCAGTATCTTAAATGAAGAAATGAGAAGAAGATCTCAAAGCTCATCTTTTTCATCACAACCAGATGTTCTGGTTTCAAACTTCAGGGGGAGGAACCAGTTTAGGGATCAAAAACCTAGAGGAAGGAGCAGAGGCAAATCCAACAGATATGCCAATGTTGAATGCCATTAATGTAAAAAGAAGGGTCACATCAAGATACACTGCCGCAAGTTCAAGAAGGATCAGGAAAAGAACAAAGGCAGAGGACAGAAGAAAAACAACAGTAGTGATGATGAGCAAGCAGATGTTGCTGAGGAGTTCAACATTGTCTATGATGATGATGTAGTCAATCTTACAACCCATGAGACAAGCTGGGTGATTGACAATGGTGCCACCATTCATGTTACATCTCGGAAGGAATTTTTCTCATCTTACACACCAGGAAATTTTGGTGCTGTAAGAATGGGAAATAATAATCTTTCAATAATTGCAGGTAAGGGAGATGTTTGTTTAAAGACGGAGAATGGTACGCGATTAGTCCTGAAGGATGTGAGGCATATTCCAAATATGCGCCTGAATCTGATCTTAACAAGCAAGCTAGATGATGAAGGTTTCTGCAATACCTTCTTTAATGGCCAATGGAAGCTCACCAAAGGATCGTTGGTGGTGGCCAGAGGGAACAAAGACTCTAAACTGTACATTATGCAAGCAAAGCTCTCCAAGGATGTTGTAAACACAACGGAGAATGATAGTACAATTGAGCTATGGCACAAACGTCTCGGTCACATGAGCGAGAAGAGCATGATCCATTTAACTAGAAAGAATGTTCTACCTGGTTTGGATCAAGTTCACTTAAAGAAGTGTGATGATTGTCTGGCAGGAAAGCAGAATAGAGCTATGTTCAAAAGCCACCCTCCTTCTAGAATGGCGAATGTACTGGATTTGGTACACTCAGATTTATGTGGACCAATGTTAAAGTCACTTGGTGGTGCTCAGTACTTTGTGACTTTCATTGATGACCATTCAAGGAAGATATGGGCATACACTTTAAAGACAAAGGATCAAGTGCTGAGTGTCTTTAAAGAGTTTCATGCCTCAGTTGAAAGAGAAACTGGGAAGAAGCTAAAATGCATCCGGACAGATAACGGTGGAGAATACATTGGATCTTTTGATGCCTACTGTAAAGAGCATGGTATTCGGCATCAGACAACGCCTCCAAAAACACCGCAGCTGAATGGCCTAGCTGAAAGGATGAACAGAACTTTGATGGAGAGAGTCAGATGTTTACTCTCTCTTGCAAAGTTACCAAAGAAATTTTGGGGTGAGGCTTTACTAGCAGCAGTACATGTGCTGAATCGCTCACCTTGTGTCCCTTTAAAGCTAGATGTTCCAGAAAAAGTATGGTCAGGAAAAGATGTTTCCTACAACCATCTGCGAGTGTTTGGATGCAAAGCCTTTGTACATATTCCAAAGGATGAAAGGTCCAAACTTGAAAGAAAGACACGACAATGCGTGTTCATTGGATATGGTCAAGATAAGCTTGGCTACAGATTTTATGATCCAGTAGAGAAGAAACCAGTCAGGAGTCGTGATGCTGTGTTCATTGAAGATCAGACCATTGAAGACATTTCTAAAGCCAATGGTGATTCAACTGGTTCGGAAGTTATTCCTCCAACACTGGTGCCAAAACAAGTTGGAGATGAAATACAGAATGATCAGCCTGAAAAAGGTGATCCATATGCTCCCGTTGAGATTCCATCAGAAGATTCTGATGATGATGATGGTGTTCATGATCAACCATCAGTTCCAATGGGTTCTCCAGAATTGAGAAGATTTACTAGAGTTCGACAACCCTCTACTAGATACCCTGCAAATCAGTATGTGTTATTAACTGACGGGGGAGAACCAGAAAGCTTCGAAGAAGCAATGGATGATGAACACAAGAAGAAGTGGATTGAGGCCATGCAAGATGAGATGAAATCATTGCATGAGAATAAAACTTTTGAACTGGTGAAGCTGCCAAAAGGCAAGAGGGCTTTGAAGAATAAATTGGTGTTCAGAATTAAGCATGAAGAGAACAGTTCCCACCCAAGATTCAAAGCCAGATTGGTCGTCAAGGGATTCAACCAAAGAAAAGGGGTTGACTTTGATGAGATATTTTCACCAGTGGTGAAAATGACATCCATTCGAACAGTGCTAGGGTTAGCAGCAAGTCTTGACCTTGAGGTTGAGCAAATGGATGTCAAAACTGCATTTCTTCATGGTGATTTGGAGGAAGAAATATACATGGAGCAGCCAGAGGGTTTCAAGCAAAAAGAAAAAGATGACTACGTTTGCAAGCTGAAGAAAAGCCTGTATGGCTTGAAGCAAGCACCAAGACAGTGGTATAAGAAGTTTGAGTCTGTTATGGGGGAGCATGGTTACAAGAAGACTACTTCAGATCACTGTGTGTTCGTGCAGAAATTCTCTGATGATGATTTCATTATTTTATTGCTCTATGTGGATGACATATTGATTGTTGGCCAAAATATTTCTAGAATTGATGACTTGAAGAAGCAATTGAGCAAGTCTTTTGCTATGAAAGACTTAGGGCCAGCAAAACACATTCTTGGCATGAAGCTAACTAGAGAAAGAAGCGCCAAGAAATTATGGTTGTCACAAGAGAAGTATATTGAGAAAGTACTTCAAAGGTTCAACATGGACAAAGCTAAAGCGGTTAGTTGTCCTCTTGCTAATCACTTTAAGCTAAGTTCTAAGCAGTGCCCTTCCACAGATGAAGAAAAGAAAGAGATGGACAAGGTTCCATATGCTTCAGCAGTTGGAAGTTTAATGTATGCCATGGTGTGCACACGGCTGGATATTGCTCATGCAGTTGGAGTAGTGAATAGATTCCTTTCAAAACCTGGAAAGGAACATTGGGCTGCAGTAAAGTGGATATTCAGGTATCTTCGGGGTACTTCCAAAATATGTTCATGTTTTGGAGATACCAAACCTGTGTTAGTTGGATACACAGATGCAGATATGGCCGGTGACATAGATTCGAGAAAATCTACTTCGGGCTACCTGATCACTTTTGCAAGGGGAGCTGTGGCATGGCAGTCAAAATTACAGAAGTGTGTTGCACTGTCCACCACTGAAGCAGAGTTCATCGCAGCAACTGAAGCCAGTAAGGAGTTGCTATGGATGAAAAGGTTCTTAAATGAACTTACTTTCCACCAAGAAAAGTATGAGCTATTTTGTGACAATCAAAGTGCAATTCACCTTGGAAAAAATGCCTCCTTTCACTCAAGATCGAAGCACATTGATATGAGATATCACTTGATAAGAGGTGCATTGGAGAAGAAGCTACTACAGCTTGAAAAGATCCATACAGATGAAAATGGATCTGATATGTTAACTAAGACTCTTCCAAGAAGCAAGTTTGAATATTGTCGATCAGCTGCAGGATTGGTGGAACCCCCCACTTAGGTCGGGAGGGGGAGAATTGAAAGGTGGGTCCCTCCATAAGTGGGGCCCTAGGGGCCAAATTACAATTTAACTAAAGTTGTAACCAAATTTTGTAATTTACTCCAAAGTCATAAAAAAACAAAATTTATGGGGTCCACAAGAGGAAATTTTCTGCAAATGTTAGGCACCTCCTTTAAAACTGAAGGGGCTGCGCATGGAAAGTTGCAGAGGGGTTAGGTGCAACGTGCAGGTTGTGCATATGTTTTGAAGGGGGTTGGTGGAGGAATGACTCTATAAATAGAGTCATTCCCTCCCTTCATAAAATCATCCCAGAAGAGAAGCCTCATTTTTGAGAGAAAAAGTGAGAAGAAAAAAATAGAGAGAGTGCCTCAGAAAGTTTTTGAGAAGAAAAATAGTGAGTCCAATTTGTGAGGGTTATTGTTCACAAATTGAAGAAATACTATTGTAGTATGTTTCTATGAGTGAGAGGTCCACCTAACGGTGAAGTTTATATTCCCATTATTACTATAGTGGAAGATTTAATCGGCCTACAGGTCCCGTGGTTTTTACCTAATTTGAGTTTTCCACGCTAAAATTTTTGTTGTTATTTTGTCTATTGTATTTTTGGGAATTATCCTGGGTCTGTGGAATTATTTTGATTCTGCGCACACCGTCGTTTTTCCCAACATTTATTTGGTCTATTTATATAAGATCAAACAATTTAAATTAAAAAAAAATTTCATGAGATGTATTTTTTTCTTTAAATTATTTTTTTAATCTAATCTGTTTGATTTGAGATAGTAGGAGATTCAAACTCTCTGTATTTATATTATTGTTGGGTCTTTCTTCGGCTTGGACCATGAATCTTTATAGACCGTGAAACTGTTGTAAATTGGTACCATACTAAAAATTCGATGAGCTTGATTAAGTGTGATAAATAACCTTACTTTAAAATGGCTAAAATAATTTAGTTTTAAATCACTTTTGGTCAACATTAAAAACACCACTATCATCCGCTCATCTCTCTCTCTTCTTAATTTTCTTTTCTGTTTTTTTTTTCCTGAATAAACAAATGGTTGGTACAGGCTGGCCTGAAATTAATGAATTACAATCACATAGCCAATAAATGCATCTACTACTTTTAACTTACCGAACCATTGAGTCGCTGAGACCCCGATTAATTGTTAGAATTGGACCTGAGTACATCATTTATTTTGGTTGTGAAATTTGACAGGAGACACATTGCATATAAAATTCCTTTTAATTTATTGATGTAAGAATTAGATATATTTTAATAAATTACTATTATTTTTTTAAGATATTCACTCTGAATATTTAAGATGTAAAGTTCTAAACAAAATTAATTTGAAATACGTTTATTAATAAATTGTCAAAGTTATAAAAAAATTTCATTAAATTAACTAATTTTATTTTTAAAAAATTATAATTTTTTAAATTTAATACCGAAAATATTAAGTACTACCGACATTAGTTAATTTAAGTGATTTAACAAGTGTTCTTTAAAATAAGATATTGACTCTAATCATATAAGACTTCAATAATTTAAACTTGAACTATGTTAATTAGTTAGAACATAGATTTTTGAATAATAGTGATTCAAATAAAGAAATTGAACATTTTAATTTAGTTTATAAAATATTGTATTTATCTTATTTTTTGTTTTTTTATATCAAAGTGATTTTTGATAATAATATATTTTATAATTTAACAATGAAAAAAATTAATTAAAATATATATAATATTTCAAAAATTAAATTAGAATTTTTGATTGTTTAGAAATTAAATTGCCACGATTATATTTTTTAAGATTTTTTTTAGTAATTTACTCAACTTTTTGCCGAATGACTAAGTGTAGGTCGCCTAGCCTAAATGAACTGGATTCTTCTGCAATAATGCAAACTAATTTGATGGGGAAAAAAAGAAAGAGCTCAGCGCGTGGGATCCACTTACTAGCAGTGAAATGGTTATTATACATAGGCCTTAATTGGCAAAGCCATACGGTATGCTTTATGAGACGCTATATTTGGAGAGTTAGATTTTTTTTTTTTTTAGTCTTCTTTAACCTTCCTAAACTTACAAAGACTATAGAGTTTATAATCGTCCAAGGATTCAAAAAGACTAAAGAAGACCAAAAACAAGAAAAAAACTTTACCCTTATATTTGGTATACACTAAAAAAAAAAGAAATATTTGAATATCTCAATTTTTTTATAGGAAATAAAATTTAATATATTTTATTAGAATAATTTAAATAATTTTTTACTATCTTTTTTCTTCCATCGCCCATTTCATCAATATCATTCTCTGCACCAAACATTCTATCTTACTTTGTGATACATATGGAGGCTTTTCAGGTCGTTGTAGTGTACTTTAAAGTTGCCAGGTGGAAATTCGCATTAATGCCCAATAAATCTAGTTTGGTTTGTCACATGCTCAACTTTGGTGCAGGCCAAAATAGGCTAGGCCCGAGGGTCCAGTTTGACCTTGGTGTATTTATGATAAGTTTAAACTCTTTATTTAATTGGTTTAAAAATGAGCTTAAATAAACTTGACTTGTGGGTTTTAAGGCATAATTGTATTTTTATTTAAATAATAAATAACTAATAAATAAAGGATTGATTGCTTTGTTTAAAATTTAAAACAAATATTACAATTTGAGATAATGATGAAGATTAGTAAGTTTAAAATTATACTCATAAATTATTTTGTATAAAATAAAAAAATGTGAATTCACATTAAAAGACTTCAAAAATAAAATAAATAAAAATTTGAATACCATGTGAAGGAAAAATATTTAAGAAACAAGTAATTGTAAATTGATGTGTATAAACTATTAAAAAAAACTTTAATTCTATCTTTTTTTTCATTAAAAAATATGACAAAAGATGACAAAAGATGACTAAAAGTGAAAAAACAAAGCCATAAATAAAATAATTTTTAAGAAATTTATAATACTTTTGTTTGATACATTAGTAATTTTTTTTTAGTTAAAAAAATTATAATAATATATTTTCCTAGTGTGGTATAGGTTATATTTTATTTTTTATTTTTTAACTTAATTATTATAAAAATTATAAAAGTTCTTATATAAAAAAATTACTATTTAACAAGTTGAATTTGTTTTTAAAAAATGTGGTCTATTTAAGCCCACAAAAACATGTGAGCGAGTATGAATTTCAAAAATTGACTTACTTGATAAACAAATCGATTTGACCCAAGCTGTTTAATTGCCGATCCATTTGACAATATCAGTAAATCTATCACCATTAATGCTAAATTAAACCACATGCATGCCTTGTTATATATACTTGTATAGGAGTTCTATAGGAAATTTTAACTTACTATGCACGTTAGAAATTTCCAATTTTCAGCCTTGCGTGTTTTGACTTATTAAAGTTTCGAGTGAAACTGACTTGATTGAACATCACTGTATATATGTTGCATGCTTTTATACGTTGAGTAAATTCTTATATCTCGTTTCTGCCACAAGTTGTGGTTAATATTCTATTCCCAAAAAAATTTTGCCGTACTTTTCCTATGAATACGATCATTAGTAATTTATTAATATGTTGAGTGAAAATGCTCTAAATGTATACAGTCTGCTTCTCGGGTGGTTAAATTAATTTTTTGGTAAATTATTAATTTAATCTCTAAACTACTATTGTATTTATCTCAATTTAATGCTTGAAAGATAAACATCTAAATTTAATTTCAGAAAAATCACATTTGGTAAATTTTATAACCCAAAGAATCTTGTTATAACTTTTCTATAAATCTGAACATTTCCAAAGTTAACCCGGATTTTTTGTGAGTCTGTGAATGTATTGTTAACTATCTAGGGCTGCATTATATATACAAACTCTTGACTTCATGATTTAGATATGTAGAAAAATATTACACCCAAAAAACAATATACACTTAGCTTGAAATATTGCAGGATTTGAAGTTGCAGAGAAGGCCTGTTGCTCCACAGGAACATTTGAGATGAGCTATCTTTGTAGTGAGTTCAATCCACTAACATGCAAAGACGCCAACAAATATGTGTTCTGGGATGCCTTCCATCCCACAGAGAGAACAAATCGGATAGTCTCGGATTATTTAATTCCACAGCTTTTGGAAGCTTTTCGATGATTCAACATTATCAACATCTTGGAATTATGATATTATTTTCAGTTTCTTTTGCAATAATGTGTTTAGGACTTGCATTTGGTAATTAATTTAAAGTTGAAGGTGGTTTCTATATATGTATTTGAATGGGTGTCAGGATAAGGTTTAATTTGAATGGTTGGATTTGGCATCCAAGTGAAGCTAAAGATTGTAATTTTTCTCACGTGATTTATATATTATATTCTATGAATGAAATTAGTTTGTGGAAATGTTAAATACTAAAGTTGTTACACACACATCTATTGAGAGGAAGAGCTCTTCCTTTATTTTCAGAATATTTTAAAATATGTGCGTAAGATAATAAAAAAATATTTTATATAAATCTTAAGATATTTTATAATTAAAAATAACTCGATTTTTACTATTAAAAAACAGTTTTAGTGATAAAAAATGGGTCACTAAAGTTGTAAATCTGTCACTATATATGTTTTTATTGATGACTCTATGACGTAAGTGTCTCCCAATCTATTACTAATAACAGCGTCAATAAATTTTAGTGACAGATTTGCTTCCTTCGTTAATTTGTGACTGAACAAAGACAAAATTTTTCATCATAAATCTGTCACAAATTAGTGACGTAAATGACACTTCGATGACAAGTTTTTCGTTAATAATTCTACCAGCTACTAACAGGTGGATAGGCGCAGGTTATTTATTTTTCTTTTAGTGTCCATGGCATGTCTTGGACCTGTGTCCTCCATGTCATAACCAAATTAAAGCTCTTTACCATCTAATCAAGATAAAATCCTCAATTTTAATTAGCATATATATATATATATATATATAGTCTAATGTTACTCTAAAAATTTTAGTGATTTAGTTACAAAATTTAGTGATGGAATCGATTTGTCACCAAATTAATGATAAAAATGAGTGACTAAAAAATCTATCATATATTAGCACCGAACAAATTAGATTACCAAATCATGCAAATTAGTGCTAGAATTTAGTGATGGAAAAGCCTTTTTCACAAAATTTCACATTTTGTGATGGAATTTAATAATGATACAAAATTCATCACTATTTAGTAATGAATTTAAGTGACATATTGAAATCTGTCACTAAATTTTAAAAAGTTAAAAAATTAGTGGTAGATTAAAATCAATCATTAAAAAAATTTATCAATAATATATATATATATATTTCTAGTAGTGTCATGATTTCTCTCTATATATACATATAAAGAGAATATAAGAATATATGTTCGAGAGATGAGATTACCACCGAAAATTTGTCATCATCAATGGCGGTTGAAACAATTAATTTAGTGGCGATTGGTGGACTAGTAGAATTGGTGACGTTTAAAAATAGCTATTAAATTCTGAGATATTATAGGTATATTTAGTTTGTGAAAATATTTTTTATTTTTATTTTTATTTTTTATTTTTTAAAATATATTTTTTAAAATATTAAAAATATCTTTTTAATGTTTTTAGATTTGGACCTATTTTAAGAAATGGTTTCAAAAAAAAATATTTTTATTAAACTCAATAAAACATATTTTTAAACTCATTTTCTATTTTCAATAAAAATGAAATAGGAAATATCCAAACTAAACAGATGCTATGTGTATGTTTGAAAAAAAAAGTTAGGTAAAATTTTTTTGATGGGTGTAATTAATTTTCAAAATTGATTTTAAATAAAAATAGTTGTATGAACGTGATTTATATTTTGAAACTATTGTAGAAAATGTGATTTTGAAAAAAATGAATTTTTCAGATGTTGGTTACAAGAATCGCTTTTGGATGTGTAACTACCAAAAATATTATGAATTTTATATTATCTTAGTTCATTTATCCTTATTATTTAATTTCACTCATTTTTAAATATAATAAAATAAACTATATAAAGGTTTTAATAATAATTTTTAAACTTGTTTGTACTAATATTTGATTAAAAAAAACACATGTATTAACTTTTCAATAAAAGTGCATAATCTAATTATTTAATTTTCGTGAAACATCAACCACAACATGCAAACAGAGAGAGCTTGACTCTCATATATATACAGTAAATAATTTACAGATTAGAAATCAAAATCCTTTCACAAGAGACTAAACAAGCTCAAAAACGCACTTTAAACACATTCACAAAGACTCCCTAGGAGTCCTATGTAACTCCAGTGCAATCTTAAAACGCTACAAGAAGGGATCAAAAGACGAACCTTGAAATCAAGAGAGGTTTTGACGCAACACATTACTACTCCTCGGATGGGCGGGCCTTCAGCTACACCTGGTGGAAAGATACACAAGGTGAGTGCACAAGACTCGGTGAGTAAAATAACCTTACCAATCACAAGATTTTTCCACATTCTTTTGAATATAGACAATGGGAGGTGCTACACAAGAACCAAGTAAACCACGTGTTACCAACACCCTTGCAAATTGCAATTTCCGCAAGAAAACGAACCACACAACTAACACTGACACTATCCCAA
Source organism: Biancaea sappan (assembly GCA_037074585.1). Classification (NCBI taxonomy): domain Eukaryota; kingdom Viridiplantae; phylum Streptophyta; class Magnoliopsida; order Fabales; family Fabaceae; genus Biancaea; species Biancaea sappan. Next base: position 52,759,420 of record CM073494.1, on the reverse strand, counting down.
TAGTTCATTACATGTCATCACCCATCACATAAACTTACGCACACATATCAAGACCAATGAACTCCAATCAATCATATCCAACTTATACATGATGCAAGATCTCATATTTCGATCCTGTTAGGTCAATGCCCTCAACCATATAATATATTTGATCCTCTTGGGTCATGTCCTCAATCATAACATGTGTCCTATCTCTTGGGTTGATGCCCTCAACCTTAACATGTATTCAGTCTTGTGTGTAACACCTCAAATATTACCATGTAATTAAAAAGGATATAACTATGAGGGGTGAAATTTTTTTTTTTGGAGAATTAAGGAGTTCCAACTAGGGAAACGTTACTCCTAAAGTTTAATAAGGGCCAAGATATGTCTTAGATGAAGTAAATATTGCAATGGAAGATAAAAACATAAGTAATGAGAGCAAGAAGCATGTCTAAGGACTAAAGTGAAAAGATAAGGAAATATAGAATATTTTAGAGAAAAGACCGAATAAGAACCCATGAGGAAGAATGAATCTTATAAGGATTAGTATTGAGCCATTATCTTAAGGAGGTTGGACATTAAGCTAGAGTGGGTTTTAGACATCGGAAGGACCAAAGTGAACAATTATGGGATTATTGGTTTTAAGTGAAAATGGAATATGATGATGTGTATATTTTAATGAAGTATAATTGAGTGCCCCAATAATGATCAGACTTTATTAAATACCTTGCTTTTTTTTAATCAAATGTTATTTTATAAAAGGACCACATTGAAATAAGTCAAGTAGGCCCCATACTATACTTTCAAGTATACCCATCATCCTTTTTCTTTCATTCTCTTCCTCATCCTCCAGTAGCCTCTGCTTTGCCTGATGCCCTGCCTTTCCTTCTGCCTCATCCATAGTGAGTTGTGAGAAGATGGAGATCATGGAAGCTAATAGGAAGATTGATGAGTAAGCCTTCTTCTTCCTCTTTTTCTTCTTTTTTCTTCTTTTCCTTCTTCTTCCTTCCCTTCAAGAAATAAACCCTAAGGTAGAAAATTTGGGGAAATTGTTGTGAAATGCTTCATGGATAAATTGCTGTGGGATTAATGTTTTGAAGTGTTGATATATAGATGAAAACTATGACTAAATATAGTTGAATCCTTGAAAGAAACTAGGGTTATTGGATGATTGGAAGATGAGAAGAATTTCTTGAAATCTTTTTCTCTTTAATGTTGCTAGAAGTTATGTGTTTTTAATTGATTAAGATGTGCTTTGATCACCTCAAATCACCCCAAGATGGATCTCCAAAGCTTTGGGTGTGAGATGATGAAGCTAAGCCTAGGTTGGAGCCCAATTTCAGACTTCAACCATGGCCTAGAAGAAGAAGGGTGGCACCCGGCACATGTCCTATATGTTGTAAAATATGACCCCTTTTCTTATGATTTCATGGCCTTAGATGTTGGCTGATGTTTCGAGACTTTTGGGGCATTTTGGAGCATGCAATTCACCCTTAAAGAGAAGAACTTAATGGAGGAGTTTGAGCAAAAGTGAGGGAGCCTTGCCTTGTATGTTTCATTTCATCAAAGCTTTGTACCTAGGGTGAAATTAATTCCAATTATATGAGGATTGTAATAATGTCTAAAAAATTTTCTTATGCTTTCTCTTAAGCAAAGCAACATATGTTTGTTTTGGGATTAATGATTGCAAGAAAGAATAGGAAATCGTGGATTCTAGCATAAATGGGCAAGTCATCTTGGTGATGGATATAGTTAGTGTACCATCGAGAATAAAGAAATAATATATAAGTACGCGGATAGGCCCATGTTGATATGCTCAAAATATATACATGTATAAAGAGCCACACTATGATAATGTGTGCAAGATATGGTTATAAGAAAATATAATACAATTATGCACCAAAGTATGTAATAATACAATTTCATTGAAATTGTAAGCCCATCCATGTCATCTATGTGGTAAAAATTTAAGCATCCTAATTGCATTGAGCATGCAAGATCATGAGTTAGATGTGTCACGACCCTCAAAATGATACGTGACCGGCACAACTTAAAGATACTCTCTAGTTGTAAGCCTATGCTTTTAGCTTCATATAATAATCATTCTAAAATGTGAGAGTAATAATATAACAAATACTTATTTTAGTTAAACACTCTGATTTTAAGCTACAATCTCACAAAACATACAGTAAACTTAAAGTACTGTAATAACATAATTATGTACAATAACCACTTCCTCCTATATGTCCTATTTGATTGCAGAGCTTTCTAGAATTTAAAACTAAAGAAACAGCTTTAATTCAAATAAACACCAACCCTTGGAGCAAAGAGGGTTAGGATATTGAACTTCCGCTACTCCTCAGGCGGATGTTTTTTCGTTAACCTCAGAATCTGAAAAAACATATCCACCACAATATGAGATAATAATCTTAATGAATAGATAACGTTACAAGGATAGAAACTTAATTATAGATAATCATCAAGTGATTAACAATACACAAGTAAATGTATAAAATACATAAGTAAATTTTTTCGATCCTTAGCATATAACTGTAATCATATCATACTCATAATCGACACACAGCCATAGAATATGACCATAATCATATTCGGCACACAGCCATCTCCACATTCGGCATACAGCCATAGCATATGACCATAATCATATTTGGCACACAGCCATATTCATATTCGGCACACAGCCATCTTCACATTCGGCACACAGCCATAACATATGACCATAATCATATTCGGCACACAGCCATATTCACATTCGGCACACAGCCATAGCATATGACCATAATCATATTCGGCACACATCCATATTCACATTCGGCACACAGCCATAGCATATGACCATAATCATATTAATTGAAATATTCAGTCAAAGGTAATAGTAGATATACTCTGAATATGTAAATTACTTGGACTATTCATATAATTAAATAAGTATCCAAGTAGGTTAGCTACTCACCTGAAATCCAAGTTACTATATCTTCTTTAAATCTACACAATTACATTTAATGGATTCAATTAATCTAATTCTTTAATACATATAATCACGTATACGTATGTGTACTATTCAAAAATATGTATAAATACTATTTATATATATAGTCACTATTTATACATATGGTTACTATTTATTTATACGTACAGTTACTATTCATACATATATGCACTATTTATACGTACGGTTACTATTCATACATATATATGCACTATTTATACATACGGTTACTATTTATACGTACAGATACTATTCATACCAGAAATAGAGAATACAATCTGTAAAAGAGTACACCAGGTAAGTTCCCAGGAAAGAGTGGAGAGTCCTAATGGACACACTTAAGAACCATGTCTTTCCTTAGCCAAAACTTTCCTAGACATGTATTCTTCACAGTTTACATTATATTTCGGTAATCAGAGAATCAAAACAACATATAGGTAGCTAAGGACAGTTTTTCTGATGTGGAAGATCGGCCAAAGCCGCAACCACAGAGCATATTTAAGAAAATAACTTTTAAAATCTGAATGGCACAGAAAAGGGGCATAGTATTCTTACCTTGGATCTAGGCTAAGGAAGAAAGACCTAGAATCTCAGAGCCCTAACGCCGGAGTAAGAGAAGTTTTGAGGAAAGGAGAGAAGAGAAACTGAAGGTGTGAGTTTTGAAGTGAAATGGAAGGGCCTATTTATAGGAGAAGTTATGATACTATTTGCTACTATTCCATCTACCGTTCTTCTTTACTATTTTATCTACCAGTTTTGATCTACCAGTCTCACTTACCAGTTCTCATCTACCAGTTTCATCTACCAGTCTCACTTACCAGTTTTCATTCTAGATTCCACTTTTGAACTGTATTTTTACTTAATGGGATTAATTCCATATCGTATCATCCATTATATCCCACAATTTCTATAATTAAAAATTTATATTTTCAACAATATGCACAAACGAGTATACAAAAATTAAATTGATAGGAAATTTATTTTCTCCAAAATAAATTTATCGTAATTCTTGAATACTTATAACTTAAAAAAAAATGGGTATTACAAGATGTATAGCCCATCCTAAGCATATAAATTATTCAATAATGTAAATAATATTTTTCATATGAATAACGTCAAGAGACATGATGATGAACATGATAGATTTCTTCAAGGTATGTGATGTATTTGGATATTAAAATTGTATGAAATGTTATTCAATAGATATGATGATGTTGCACTTTGTGCATGTATGTGTTTATCTAATGATTTGCACATGAAAGTGCTACCTAAGTTTTCACGATGCAGTTGATTCATTTTCCACAATCTCACGGCCATAGTGAATTGCTAGGTTGAGTAGGACTCACAGCGACCTTGGTAACAAAAGTGGCTTCATAGTCCTTTGGTCCATAATGCGATCATTAGTGAAAGGACTTGGTAGGTCAAGTTTCCCTAGTGACCTTATGTTTCTCGAGCGGGCTTAATGGGTTACCGAAGTTGGTTACGGTAACAGCCTATAGCGACCCAATCGACTAAGCATGTTTGACAATTATGTGACTTGTTATAATTATAATTATAATGTAATGGTGTACACTTAAATTCTTATATTTGATACGTTCACAAGCATAATTTTAATGTTAGTAAATTGCAAGTGGAGCCTTAGCTTATGATGGGATAATATGAATGAATAATATTGATAACTAGTTGACTGACTATAATGTTATGCTCTCAACATAATTCTTTAGTATTTCAATAAGTGAAGATTAAAAAAATGATAAAGGAATCATATGATATGCTTATGAATATGTATTTACAAGAATTGTATATACATATGTGCAGTAAGCCCTATTGTTTCTTATATTACGTATGTTAAGTTGTTCCATGCCTCAAAGGTATATATATACATATATATACAAGAGAACTTTAGTTTTTTCCATTCACTTATGTATCTCTCATGTTATTTCGTTTCTTTATATTTTGTTATGTGCATGGTAGTACACACACACACACACACACACACACACACACACACACACACACACATATATATATATATATATATATATATATATATATATATATTATTGCATGTGAGTGTTGTGGTAGGGCTGTTTCGGTGAGTCAAGTGGTTGGACTCACCCCCTCACATTTCAGGTACAGAAGACTACATAGCTGAAGACTTACAAGCTGAGAGTACCTTCCCATTGTTCGGGTAAGGTATAATACCTTAGAGTCTTTTAAGTTAGATAATCATAGTTGAGCTTTGTAATTGGTAGACCATGCTACAGTGTGTATTCTTGTAAAAGATAGTAGGAACTAGCAAAAAGACTATGATTTGTGATTTTAATCATGTTAAGCCAAGTGTAAAAGATATTATTTAATTTAATGCTTTGAATGCTAGATTATGAGTGCAAAGGAATTTTGTTGATTCTAGTTGCAAACTCAATTTGCTCCGAATCTAAAATTAGTTAAGTTAAAGAAAAGTATAAGGGTTCTATGTAAAAGTTAAGCTTGTGACGGTGCAGGCTAGGCACCCTCCGTGCCAATCACGTGCCAAGTTTGGGTTGTGACATTTTGGATCATGCTCTCAATCATATCATACATCCAATCCTCTTGGGTCATACCTTCAACCATATAGTACATCTGGCACTCAACCATATCATTATCCAGTCTCTTCGGTTGATGCCCTCAATCAATACATGTATCCGGTCTCTTAGGCCGATGCCCTCAACCATAACATGTATTTGTCTCTTGGGTTATATCATCAACCATATCATACATTTGGTCCTTTTGGGTCACTGCCCTCAACCATATATTATATCTAGTCCTCTTGGGTCAATGCCCTTAACCATATCATGTGTCCTGTCTCTTGGGTTGACTCCCTCGACCATAACAAATATCTAGTCTCTTAAGTCATGGCCTCAACCATATAATGTGTATTTACAATTGATCCCAATACAATCACAATGAATTAACACATATAACAAAGTTCAATTTTATACAAGATTAATATACACAACTTACAAGGTCCCATTTATTTCGAGTGTCTGCATACACATGCTTTCACAAACAATGAAAGTAGGATAGAAAACATTACCACATCACATTGCCCACACAAGAATATCGCAATGTACAAATATATCATCGCCACACTGACACCACCATTACTATATAAGCCTATAATTTCCCCACAGCCTATCATTGGCCCTCAATCACCTCATAATCAGTTGGGCATTCTAGCCCTTATCCCACCACTCGATACATGGAGTATATTACCTCACCCAATCCTTTAACATCTACAATATCCCAATCTCGTTCCAGCACATACAACACAATCACAATATATCCAATCACCAACCACAATTTAACATTATGCAAACTTATTTGGTTATAATTCACATTAATTGTTGTTATTTCAATGACTTCAACACTAATCACAATCCTCCGTCCACACTAAACAACATATCATCCACACATAATCACAAGCAAGCATATTCATTTACATACCATGAACTCACATTATGCTACCAAGAATAATGTAATTTGGGCAAAATATCATCTTCATTGTTCAATATCATTAATATAGTCAACCCATACTAATGGCACATCTCTCAACAATATATGCATAGATTTAGCATGCAGTAAACACCTTTGACCATGTCACTAGGCTCATTTAACTACACACTCATGGTTTTATATGATGCATTAAAGAAAGGGAGTTAATAAAATAAATCCCAAATGGGATTACCATTCATATTTAATCCTAAGTAGGATCATCCAAGGTGCAAGAGCAAGTTGTATCATTTGTTTTCCATCACATAAATAACTCAATTATCCACATTTATCTTATATTAAGTATGAAACATAGAAGCATAGTCAAAATTTCCATTGTTACATATACTCAAAATATTTTCATATTAGAAAACTAACTGGGCAGGAACTAACACCCTTCAGATAAGCTTATTCATTAACTTTCATCTCAAATGAACGTAACATATATTTTCACTTGCCAAAAGTAACTTGCATTCACAAGCAAGAATTTATTTGAATTATGCTAAGGAGAGTTATATATACAAAGCATAGCAAGAGTTGGGTATTCTACTCACCTTAAGTTCGTGCTCAGAATGTGCCATAACTCGAAGAAAAAGCACCGTTAGAATTCATCCAAGGCTTATGGAACATGCCAATCTGAGAAACAGTCTAGAACCCAAACATAGTCATATTACAAAATCAAAACAAACCACAACTTTCACAGCATAACTTAATTCTTTTGGATTTGCATCAAGCAAGAAAAGATACATCAAATTCTTTCTAAACATATCGTAAAACAAGAAGCCACAGAATCACAGTTTTACACAAAATGCCCAAAATTGAAATTTAAGATGATCATACAACCAGTTTATTCATAGTTGCCATGAAGGTTTTGAGATTTAATTCCTTGAAACAAAATTACAAGTTATAATTAAATTCACAATGTCCTTAAGTGGTATGCTTAAAACTTAAGAACATATTAAAACCCAAACTTTTGATCAAGACATTGAAGGATTACTAATACACCCAAGGGTTGCAAATGGGTGCACGTTGGTTCTGTGGGCTGAGTTCAATCTGGTGGCCCACACCCAATGGCTTTGTTAGGGAAGGGCCAGCATTAGATGCAGGACATATATGTCAAGAGTTACACCGTGGCTAACAACTTAAACTTTTGTCTTAGTAGTAAGCATTATTGGTCATTTCATTTGATATTAGAGCTTCGAGTCCTAGGGTTAACATGTCCCTAATTATTTCAAGGTTTGAGAGCAAACTTTCTTTAAGAGAGTGGGAATTATACGCCTATAGTTCGCGAAGAGGTGCATGTTGGTTCTGTGAGCTAGATTTGATCTAGGAGCCCACACCCAATAGCTTAAATAGGGAAGGGCCCACTTTAGATGTAAGGTGTATATGTCAAAAGTTGTGCCTTAGCTAATAGCTTAAGCTTTTGGCCTAGTGATAAGCGTTTTTGGTCATATCAACTACATGTTAAGATAGTTTGAAAATAGATTTTGAGCGAATTAAAATTGAAGTTACAATCAAGAACCTCCAAGGAGATGTAGGTTATACAATTCTGAACCTAGGCTCTAAACAAATTAGAATCAGGTGTTAAATCTAGAAACTTCAAGAAGTTACATATTATGCAAGTATGAACTTGAACTTGAATCATGTCAGATACTCAATTTTCCATCAAGCCAAATCAAGAGGTTATGCGTTGTAAAATGTTATACTCAATGATTCTATATATATTATCACTCAAATTACAATCAAAAAGCTTTACCAAAGAAATTAGATCATGAGTTTTGCACCAAGATTCTTAGAAGATTAGCATTCAATTATAATCAAGAAGCCCTGAACATAAAATTCATATAATAAGAATGAAATCAAATCCAATACAAAACAATACACTGGCCATGATCAAGCATCAAGAAAAGTCATTCCATCAATTTGAATGAAAGATCCCAAAAAGATTAACATTGCCGATATAACTAAGAGTTTCAAGAGACTTCAAATTACTAGTTATAAACTGAATTCATAAAGTGATCAACCTTATAATTACAATCCAAGGGATTTCAACAATTCAAATTATGCAACTAGGAAATTAGATCCTAAGAGCAATCAAGTTGTGAGTACAAAAACTCCAAGGAACATAATAGGCCACGCAACTATGAAATTGAATTCTTACCCTAAATCACACCAATAAAGACTCAACTATGTAAACCATCATCTATCAAAAATACAAAACTATTTAGCATATAAAATATCTTTTACATGCCACCTGAGCTTAACTGGAATATGATAGATTCACTTAATAAAGGTGTAAAATGTAGAATCAAGGAGAAAACATTACAGAATTTCCAAAATTTATTGTTAAGCAAACAACCATCAAGCTTAGAGGTACAAATCTTTCCAAAGCCTCAATCAACCACATACCAAAGTTACAAACATGAACGAGACATAATTCAAATAATACTCAGGCCATATATAGAAACAGTAATGAAAGAGAAGCAACATTACCTCTTGAATAACAAAATCAAAGCCATCTTTTCCCTACAACTCGAAAAATCTCTCTCAGTTATGCTCTCAATGTCCCATCTCCTCTCTATTTGTATTCTCTTATTGCGACGTTCTCTCTACTTTGTTCTTTTTTTGTTCAAATAAAACTATCACTCTCTCTCGCGTTCCTAATCTACTCGTCGAACTCATTTGACTCACACTACATCGAACTCGTGTACTTCACACTGCTGCTCTTCCTCTTTCAATCCGAAGTGGATTTCACAAAATAAGGATGCTAAGGACTTTGCCGGAGATGGCAGGAATCATGCCTGTGAGAACCCTCCCGATCCGCTACTATCACCGCCGCTGTTGATGCCTTCATCCATACGTTGGGCAAGTGAGCTTTGAGGGTGGCTTAGGGTTTGGGTTCATGGGCTCCAAATATGGTGTGCTTGTATGAGTGAGGCAAGGGTTGAGGCTAAAATTGGAATCCGGATTGTCTTTTACGATTTTTTAGTGATGGTTTTAAGATAATCGTGGCTAAATACACTTGTAATCATGGTTTTTATAATACTTTTAATTATAGTTATAACTATGGCTTTAGTTACAGTTATAACCGTGGAGTTTCTTTTTACAATAAATGTCTTAAAACCATGGCTAAAAGGCGCAAGAGATGATCCGTACTCCTAAAAGTGTGCCTAAAGAGACCATATTTTCCCTTAAAAAGAAAGTTAAGATGATGGCCCAAGAGAAATTTGGAAAACTTCACTAAAATAAAAGATCTGTATCACTAGCACACACTGCACTAAAACCACATCTCCTTAGTCAACCCAACAACACATGCTGACCCCAAGACTTCAAATTTATAACTATTTTTCACATTTTTACTCAAAATTCACATTTCTTACAAATTGGTCCCCCACATGGATTGTATCACGCATACATGTTGTCCATAAGAAACTCAGAACATAATAAATGCAAGATAGAGATAATCATCACACATATACCATAGACACAATTAATAAAGATCACATCATCAGTTCTATTTATGAAAATCACAGGTATTACAAAATTAATCTTCTAAAAACATAGAACCAATTTTTTTTAAAGATATATATGCTGATATAACAGAATAATTAATCTTCTAAAAAATATATATACGTGAACAAATTTTTTTTTTAAAGATATATATGTTGATATAACAAAAAAACAATTAATCTTCTAAAAAATTATATACGCTACTCGAGAGACTTTCATATGAGCTACATATATAATGTGTTTGATGAACCCTCTCTCAAGCCAATATATATATATATACTATATAGTGACTGACTAACAGTCGGATGTATAATAAATAAATATTACCCACTGACTCTTTTTTTTTTTCTGCGATAATATGAGGTCACCACTTAACTTTTATTCGTGGTTCCAATTGTGTACGATTATTGCGGGGAAGACGTAATAAGGACCGATATAATTGTTGGATCCGCAAATTACATGTTTTGACTTCTTTGCATAAACTAACATAACAACTACAAGTAAAAGAAATATATTTTATGTAACTATTATATTATTTAATAGCACTAGTATTAATACAAAAATTTAATGACCCACGACAAATATACCCAAAAATTATATATATAATAACATGAATATACGTAATTACAACAATAATTTTAATGGCAAACAGTATTTTGAAAAACCTTATTTTTCCCAAACTTTGTTTTTTCGGTCTCTAATATTCTTTTTTGGTATAGAAGAAGAAAGAAAAGAAGCAAAAGACTAATTCTTAACAACCACAGTCAAGTCTAGGTCCGCAAGAAAAGCAATGTTGAATAAGTAGTTTAATACTTTAATGTCATTTATGACCACTCCATATATACTTGTGAGTAGCTATAAAAGTCACCCTTATCGAGAGAATCAGTTTCAAGGAAAACTTTTCTGATCTTAAGATCCATAACACTATTAAGGCCATATCTAACATGTGAGAGTTTGAGTTGCAAGTTACCGGTGAGACCTATAAAACTTGAGAAACTAGAGATCAATCTCTCGTGGTTATCATGAATAATATATCGCCAATTCTCGCTCTACAGGAATTATCAAATAGACTTCCATCAACATTGAGCTTGAAAAATTCTTCGTCTGATTTGAAATTGTAATAAGAGAAAAAGAGAAGTAACAGTGGCTGTTGCTGTTATTTTCTTTTGGAATCAGTTTACCATTCTCCCTCAAAGAAGATTCTTTAGCCATTAATTTTTTACTGTTAGCTTTATCCCACGCCCACACACCAAGCCTCTAGCTTTTCCTATTATCGCTTTAACTATATATAGATATTATTGGTCCTGAAGCTTATGCATGAATAAGCTCTGTTAGCAACTTACTACGCACAGTCTATACGTACAGAAAAGCCACTAAAATCCCCCGCCAAACTTTCTCTTCATATTAATTAATACACCGTATTTTCTCCAATCTCTCTCTATCTATAAAAAGGCATATACCGCAAGCTTTTGTGTTGGACTGGATCCAGAGGTTTATTATTTCAGCATCAAAATGGAAAGCATAAACATCGCATCATTATTGTTGTGGGTGTTGGTGACATCCCACATTTTCCCAGTGGCTGTGTGTGGCACAGTCCCAGCAGTGATAGTGTTCGGAGACTCCTCTGTTGATTCTGGGAACAACAACTTTATCGCCACGGTGCTCAAGAGCAACTTCAAGCCTTACGGCCGGGACTTCGATGACGGCCTCCCCACCGGCCGGTTCTGCAATGGCCGTTTGCCGCCAGACTTCATCGCTGAGGCGTTTGGCATTAAGCGTTACATACCGGCCTACTTGGATCCCGCGTATTCCATCAAGGATTTTGCCACTGGAGTTTGCTTTGCCTCTGCTGGAACTGGGTTTGATAATGAAACTTCTGCTGTGCTAGTAAGTCTCTACCCTATATATATATATATATATATAATTACACACGTGTTTAGCAAAATTATTCTTTTATCTTGAGTTTCAATTTCGTCTTTAATATTTTTTTTGTTAATTTTTTTACATAACTTTTTAATTTCAATTTTATCTTCAGAACTAATGTCGTTAATAAAATTGATAGAAAATATTAACATAAACTTGTCCAAGTGACATGTTGACTTATTCAAATAACATGTGAATATTTCTATATGACATAACTATTTAAGCGTTAAGTTGGAATAGAAGAGTTAAATAAAAAAGTATCATTTATAACAAAATTAAAACTTAGTAAAATATTTTAGATAACATTAAAACTAAAAGCAATTAGTATGACAAGTTAGTAGTAGATGTGTAATATGTAGAAGTCTATATTAACATTTTTTATTAACTATGTTAACGACGTTAACTTTAAAAACAAAATCAAAACATAAAATAAATATGTGGAACAAAATCAACACAAAAAATCATTAAGGACGAAATTATTAAAGACAAAAAAAATGTGCTTTTCCCAATTATATTTGATATCAATCTTATTTGAAATGGTCTACATTGTTTCTCCAACAATTTGATTCACAAGGTAGAAATTTCCGTTCAGTTTACTTTTAGTCAAATAAGTTAACTTTTTACATTATTTGAGAGACAATGATATTTTCATATGTCAATAAGAGCAGATAAATTTGTTAACCTTCATTATGAAAACTATGATTAATTTTATCGTTAATGAATGATTTTTTTTTTTACCTGACATAACAAAATTTCAAAATTTATGACGATTTGCTAAATTATCTACCATCCTCATCATTTAATATACCACTAAATAGTTTAATGATTGAGCATTTAATTTTTAACAACACTTTTTAAGATTTGAATGTATGACTTAATTGTAACATATATACCTCTTGCCAGTGCCCTAAATAAAATATCACCAGTCGTCATAATTAGAAGTAGACATAATTGTACGTACGGGTGTGGTTTTGAACTGTAATTCACATAAAAATTCTTGATTTTGAGTTTAAACCACATAAAATTTGAGAGTATTATGGATTGGTCAAGTGCACAACTCATTCAATTTTTCAAAAATTCATGCACAAATATTATTTATTAAACTAAATACACAAATATAAAAAAATTTACCAAATTAAACTTGCAGACCCAGGTTTTGATCATGTCAGGATCAACCCTTCCTTCAGCTTGAAAACTACTAAAATTCTTCTTTATGTTACTAGAATACATCTAAAATTAAATAATTAATTAATCTTAGAGGAAATTACTCTTTTAATTTGATTTTTTAAAAATTATAATTGTTTTAATTTAATCTCTAAAAGATCAAGTATCTTAATTTAGTCTTAAAAGACTATAATTGCATCAATTTTATCCCTCAACTTATCAAAAAGATTTTTAGTAATTAAAATTTTAAAATTTGGTAATGGAAGATGTGGTGATTTAATAATAAAAATGACTAAAATGCAATCTTTCATAAATTAAATTGAAATATTTGATCTTTTAGAACTAAAATAAAACAATATTAATTTTCTATTTGACTAAATCAGATATTTACTCTTAATCTTACAATATTGTGAAATGACGACACAGAATGTGATACCGCTGTGGAAAGAAATAGAGTACTACAAGGAGTACCAAGGGAAGCTGAGAGAGTACATTGGTGAGGAGGAGGCAAATGAGGTCATAAGCGAGGCATTGTACATGATCAGCATCGGCAGCAACGACTTCCTTGAGAACTACTATTTGTTGCCCTCCAGGAGAGCGCAATTCAGTGTGTCGCAGTATCAGGATTTTCTGGTGCACCTCGCTGAGAATTTCATTCGGGAACTCTACGGACTCGGAGCTCGAAAGATGGTCGTGGCGGGGCTCGTTCCCATTGGCTGTCTCCCGCTGGAGAGGGCTATGAACGTGGGAGAGAATCACGAGTGTAATAAGGTGTACAACGACGTCGCATTGGAGTTCAACAAGAAGCTCGAGAATATGCAATTGGAGCTGGGCAAAGAGCTTCCTTTAGTGAAGTTGGTGCCTGCAGATGCATACGACCTCTTCAGTGACTTCATTGCAAGACCTTCCTTCCACGGTAAGCTCTTGATCGCTTTCAGTTACGAAAATTTTGACTTTTTAAGAAATTTGAGTATTTTTATCGTTAAGTTATATTGAAATTTTTGTAAAATATTTTTTATTACTATACAAATAAATTTTAAGATAATTTAGTTTTAAGAAAAAGAAAAATAATTCAACCTCTCGAAATTTCAAACTTTTCCTTAACTTTCTCTTATTATTGCCATTTCAATTACTTTTAGATATGATCTCTAATGTTTTGTGAGGATCAAAGTCAAAAGCCTTGCGTAACAATTTCAGGTTTGGTAAAAATGTCGATAAAAACTTATTAGAGTACACAAAGTTTGCTTATATACAAACTTGAGCTGCAACTAACTAAAATCTATTAACTACCTTCATAACAGAACTAACTATACTAACTAATTAATCAACTAACTGCAACTATCATTTACATATAAAATTACAGAGAACACTAAACTACTCTACACTCTAATTGCTGAGTTGCTCTGATGATTAATTCTGATGTGTAGCTCTTAATTAGTTTCACCACTTCATTCTTCGTTATAATTCTTCATCCCAACCTCAGGCTGTGGCTTGAAAGCAATCTAGCAAGCCCAACTTGAAAATCATATTCTGAAATGTTGGATCTGTCAAAGGCTTAGTGAAAGAGTCTGCCAGCTGTTGTGATGAAGAAATGTGCTGTGGTGAGATGAATCCATCCTTCACCTTATCTCAAATAAAGTGGCTGTCGATGTACAAGTGTTTTGTCCTCTCATGGAAGACTAGGTCTTCTGCTATATGTATAGCAACCTGGTTATCACAGTAAAGTATAATAGGAGTAGATATTGGTAATTGAAAGTCACGAAGTATATAGGATATCCATTGAATTAAGTGTGGCAGCCATAACCTTATACTAACCTTTTGTAATGGATCGTGATACAGTGGACTGCTTCTTTGTCTTCCAGGATATGAATGTTGTTCCCATGAATACACAAATAACTTGTCAAGCACCTCCTGGTCTCGAGACACAAACCCCAATCCGCATTTGAATATGATGTCAAATGCAAGGGGCTTATAGAAGGGAAGAATAATCCCATGGAAGGGTAGCATTTTAAATATCTTAGAACATGCAATGCCCCTTGCAATGGCTTTCCCTGGGTGCCTGGATGAATTGACTAAGTTGTTGTGTTACATATAAGATGTCTAGCTTAGTAAAACTTAGATAAAGAAGTCTGCCAACCATCCTCTTATACTATTGTGGTCCTGCTAGTAGTCTTCCATCATTGTTGCAAAATTTAATGCCTTTAGGCAAAGGTGCAAGATGATGGTTTACATCCAATAATCCAGAATCTTGCAGCAAATCTAGGATATATTTTCTTTGATTCACCCATAAAACCTCTTGTGATCTAGTCAGTTCCAGCCTCAAGAAATACTTAGCATGCTTTGGGTCATTGATGCTTTAGCTCGAGTTAAGTTTCGAAAATCATATGCACACATACATGGCGATGCTGAAGAAAAGGGAAAGCAAGGTCGGAGGGGAGTATCCAGAAATTTCTCGACTTAGGAGCCTTAATTCTTTAGAACACTGATATGAAAGAATTAGGGACAGGGTCACATGAGTTGCTTAATAGAGGAATTTTATTTATTTATTTCTTTGGTTAAAACCCTATATAAGGCCTTGCTCCGTAAATATAATTCCATTTGGCTCCTTAACTAAAAGGAAAGCATTCCACCGAAATTGCTTCTTTTTAAAACCAATTTTGCTTTTTTTTTTTTTTTACTTTATTTGTCCATTGCCAAATATTTAAGGTTTTAACATAGCCTGACTATTTAAATTCCCCACCACACCCAATCCTAGTGTTCATTCTAGTCCTTGGGTGTAACATGTAGAGGGATATTTCCACAAGATTCAACACCTTTAACATTGCCATCTGGTAGGTGTATTAGTATTTATTTTCCAAGGGTTTTAAAGTTTCAAACAAATTTGTTTTCTGCACATATGTGGTTAGTCACCCTTGTGTCTATAATCCAGCAACTATGAATTTCATTGGCTAAAGAAAAGGAGTTTAGATTGATGTTACCAGCAATGTCACTGATCTAAGCAAAATCAACTTGCTTAGTTTCTGTCATATGCTTCTGTTTAAGTATTCTGCTCACTTGTTGCTGCATTAATTCAGTCATTGCTGGTCCCTACTTATCTATTGTTGTCTCCTTTCTTTCTTCATTTACTTCATCAAAAGGACTATTTGCTAAATTTGCATATCCCTTACTGCTAGCTACCTTACCCTTTTTTAATTGCTTGTACCAGTTAGGATAACCAAGTAGCTAAAAGCATGTGTCTCTTGTATGTCTTGTTCCCTTGCAATAATCACAATTCCTTTCAGCTCTCTTTTGATTCCTCTTGTTATTCTATGTTTTAGTGTTTTGTTGTGCTATTTTTGCCAACATGACACTGCCTTCTATGCTACTAGGCACTTCTCCTTGCACAGGCCTCTGTTTTTCAACTCTCAATATCATGGAGCATGCCTTATTAATTGAAGGTAACAAATCAAGGACCCAAGATCTGACCTCTGATAGAGTCGTAGTTGTCATTTAGTTCTATAAGGAACTGAATAAGCTTATTTTGTGATAATGTACTTGCAAAATTACCTGACACATTGCATCCACATCTATCCATTGCTCCATAAATACAATGTGGTACTGGCTGAAGAACATTCAATTCCTCCCTAAGCTTTCTCAACCTATTGTAATACATTACAATTGACAGGTTACCTTGTTCTGTATAAGATATTTGTCACTAGATATGGTAAATTTGAGGGTCATTTTCCTCTCCAAATTACTCTTCTAGCTCAATCCATAGTCTCGTTGTTGAAGTTCAGTGAACAACTATCTCAGTTATCTTTTTACTCACTGAATTAATAATCCACCAGGTAACCATTTCATCTACACAATTCCATTTTCCTCGACTAGATTCATCTTTAAGTTCAGCAATGGATCATATGAATCCCAATTTATTCTTCGCTGCCAATGCTTGTTTGATGGACCTACTCCATGTTAGAAAATTCGATTCAGTAAGCAACAAAGTCACTAAAACCATGCCTAGATTATCCAAGTTTTGCGCCACCATCATATCATCCTAATTCTTGTTTGAGTTTGGCCTTTCCTCCACATTTGATTCCTCAGTATCCTCCACGAGTCTCTCTTCGTCATCCACAATAGTCATGCAATTGAAATTTTAAATGTTTTAAATCAATGGATCTGATCACTAGGCTCTGATACCATGTGAAGATCAAAGTCGAAAGCACAACAAATAATAGTTACAATTTCAAGTTTGGTAAAAATGTCGATCATAACTTATCAGAGTACACAAAGTTTGCTTATATATAGACTTGAGTTGCAACTAACTAAAATCTACCAACTACCTTCATAACAGAACTAACTACACTAACTAACCAACTAACTACAACTATCATTTACATATAAAATTACGGAGAACACTAAACTCTAATTGCTGAGCTAATCATTAATTTTGATGTGTAGCTCTTAATTAGTTTCACCACTTCATTCTTTAAACATCTAAATTTAGTTTCAGAAAATTACATTTGGTTAATTTTATATCCCAAAGAATATTTTTTTTGTAATTTTTCTATAAATCTAAACATTTCCTATGTTAACCCGGTTTGTATATATATGATTAACTCTTTAGGGCTGCATTTATACACAAATCATTGATTTCTTGATTTATTTTGATAATTAGAAAAATATTATACCAAAAAAAAATACAAATGAATTATCTTGAAATATTGCAGGATTTGAAGTTGTAGATAAAGGATGTTGTTCCACAGGAACATTTGAGATGAGCTATCTATGCAGTGAGCCCAATCCACTAACATGCCAGGATGCCAACAAATATTTGTTCTGGGATGGCTTCCATCCCACAGAGAAAACATATCACATAATCTCAGAATATTTAATGATTCCAAAGCTTTTCGAAGCTTTTCAATGATTCAACATTATTAGTATCTTAGAATTATGATGCTATTTGTAATTGCGTTGATAATAATATGTTTAGGATTTGCATTATGTATTTAAACTTGAAGGTTTCTATCATGTATTTTAATGGGTGTGGGAAGGGAATATGGTTCAATTTGGTTGGTTTATTATGGTTTCCAAGTGAAGCTAAAGATTATAATTTTTCTTACATGATATATTATTCTCTATGATTGAAATTAGTTTATGGAATTGTCAAATATTAAAGCTGTTTTGTAGATTGTGTGTGTATATCTCTCAAAAAATTGTCATAATTAGTCATATAGTAATGGTACTAAAACAATTTAGCGAGCGATTGGAAAAACAATTAAATTTTGAGACACTGTAGTGATAGTTACAGCCTCAAGACAAGGACCATTCATGTTTGTCCCAAGTTCAAAATAAAATTTAAAAGGTGATGAATTAAAGAAAAATAAATAAATTAATGTGGAATCCAATATATACAATTACACACACACACACATATAAATGAAAGGCAGTAATTGTAAAATGAAAAATTTAAGGGAAAGAAACAACCCCGCACCATAGTTATATCTGTAATACTTGAGATTTTGTGCATTTACTTTTAAATTATATCTTGTGTGATGGTTTTGGCATGAGTAAAATATGATAATTACGATGGTATCATTTTGTGATTTATGGTTGTTGGGAGTCATATTTGCTTTCTCTTTATTATTTTGTCATTTGTTTTCGTGTAAAGGTAAGAACTTTTGAGAGCCCTTGTGTAAGGACATGAGAATTAGACATATTTACATGTGTTGGTGTATTTATTTTTTCTTGGATGTGCTATAAAACACAGGAATTTCACGTGTTCATGGAAAGTGTGATGGAAATGCGAAAATTAGAACTAAAATGAGGAAGAGTGTGTTGATAATTACTTTAACTATGATGTGGAGAACATTCCTTGTTATATTTCCTTTTGACCAAGTCCTATAAGGGGTCTAGTGGGGACACAAAGGGAATAAAGTAAAATCAATATATTAACACACACACTCTCCAGCTTAACCCACAACATTTTCTCTCTTAACTACCCAAAACCCATGATTTCTCTCCTCTTCCATTTCCTCTCCGGTAAGCTGGAGCAATTTCGTTTGGGGTGGCATTATGAGCTTAAGGATTGGAAGGAATATGAGGTAAGTTATTTTAGGACTTCTCTTCTTTCTCTCTTTTTCATTTTTGAAGGAACCCTAAGAGGAAATGTAAATCTTTTGATGCTCTAAGTATTGGTTATGCTTCCAAATCCCTTCCATCTCTTCATGAAAACATTTAGTTGAGTAAATGAGAAATTTAGGGGTGGTTGGGATTCATTTATTTAGAAGGATAATGGGAATGGTTGGTGGCTGTCTTCAATGTTCCTTTTTGCTGTCAAAAACAAAAATGAGGGAGGTTAGATGAATCCCAATGTTTCTCTTCGAAATAAATAAGGTTTCCATTTTCATCCAAAAATAAAAAAGATCTTGTAACAAACCATGGAAGCTTGGAGTGTAAAACTATCCTTATGGCATCAAAGGAGGGTTGCCTTTGCATAACAGAGCAAGAATGATTGTTGCAACGGTGCCTTTCGTCGCGACAACAGTGAGAGGCAATGAAGACCATGATGCCTCTGGTACCTGTTGTTGCAGCGATGGGAAGGGATCGTGACTGTTGCTTAGCACTGCAGCGACACTTATGGTCGTTGTAGTGGTGGAAAATCTGCCCCTTCATGATTTTTTAAATATCTTTAACATTCTAAATGATAGGGACTGCACCTATAGGTAATTAACCGATCCTTCTTGAGCTTGATATCAAATTAGCAACCTGAAAACTCAAGGTACTCTTGAAAATCTACTTGATTTATGCATATAATATGAACATGCTAGATGTTTATGAGCTCCCTTTTGAAATGCTATTGAATTACAAATGCAAACTTTACTCTTTAAGTATTAATTGGGAAAGTAAATCCACACTAAGTGGCAAGAGTTGTGATAGTATAAAGGGCTTAAAGTCCTCTTACACTATGACAACAATAATTAAGGAAGCTTGTGCAGCTTTCTTAGAGATGATTAAGAAAGCTTGTATAGCTTTCCTAGAGGGAGCTTATGTAGCTTTCCTAGCAATGATTAAGAAAGCTTGTGTAGCTTTCCTAGAAATGATTAAGGGAGCTTGTGTAGCTTCCCTAGAAGTGATTAAGGAAGCTTGTGTAGCTATCCTAGAAGTATTTAAGAAAGCTTGTGCAACCTCCTCTTCATATTTAAGAATGATTGTCAGAATAACAGGAAGCCTGTGTAGGCTACCTTAACCCTCGGCTTACATATAATTCTTTCATAAGAGCTATGATTTCTTATTTATCTAAAAGTTGTCTTTTTATCTTTATAATTGTTATGTGCTAAGTTGTATGACTATGTGAACAATGTCGAACTAAGAATCTTCTATTATTGTGTATATTTGCAAATGGTACACTGCAAGTGAATGCTTGTTATTTTATTTCTTCCCTTACTATGTATAATCATACTCACCTTCTTCGTGTGTATACCCTCTTGCAAATACCGAGTTTATTGGTGAATCTCTGCACAAGGAGTAACAGGGTCTCTTGTCTCCAATCCTATTTACTCAGGGGTTAGTTTAATAGTCTCTTTTGGGAATATTTTGGGAAATGTTTGGCTTTGTAGTTAATAGATCACCTAGGTCTTAGTGTACTGGATTTGTAATCGAAGTATTTTTTTTCTTGTAAATTTCATGCCAGTCCATGTTTTGTTACGTTCCTCTTTGATGTCATTTTTATTTTGGAAATTGAGGAAGGTAAACATGGATGTATATATATATATATATATATATATATATGAGAATGACTATGTTTAGCTTCAGATGAATGGAAGGATATATTCCCTGTATATTTCTTGAGTTTTAGTTAAACTATGAAATGAGTTTAAACTCTTTTATCTTTTAAATAAATGCTTACAGTGGAGACGTAGGGTTTACCTAGCACTAGTCATGTTCCCAAATTGGGACATGACAAAGTTGGTAAAGGTTAGTTTAGGTCCTCTACTAGCTACAGAGCAAGGTAACCTTTGTGGGCCCTTCCCTATAGTCGTGAATGCCATAGGGCAAGGTTGCTCTAAAGGCCTTGGAGCAGTCATGGGTGATTTCTTTTAGTGTCATACTCCTTTGTAACAGATTGTTAGGATAATCCTAAGTGTATTATGTTTTATCTATAAAATCTTATCATCAATGAGTCAATAAGGCCAATAGGGCTTTTATACGGGGCCTTGTGGCTCTAGCGTTGGAGCATCATGGTGATAAAGAGCATGTTAAAAGCGCACATGCTCAAGATGTTTAAGGCTCTGTGGTATGGCCCTATCAGCAGATGTAGTACCTCCAATTGTTGATCCAGTTCATATGATGGCAGCCATTACTGCTCTTCAAAGAAGTGTGGCTAACCTAGCAACTATGATCATAAAAAGGCATATAGTTAACCCGAATCCTATAGTGGCACCACTAACAGTGAATGCACCATTGACACCCCAATTCCCTCTACCACTACCTCATCCTTCTCAACCTAGGGGAAAGTGGTAAGAGAGGTGACAGTGTGTGAGTTCCTTAAATTGAAGCTGCTTGTAGTTTTGGCAGAAAACCCAAACGAAGACCCTCAATGGTTCTTGGATAGGGTGGAGAAAGCCTTTAAGATTCTCAAGTGTACCAATGCAAACAAGGTAGAGTTTGTTGCTTAACAGCTTCATAAGAAAGTAAATGAATAGTAGGTTTCATGGAGTGAGGGTTGAGCTTAAAATCTTCCACCTATCTCATGGGAAGTGTTTCGTCAAGCTTTTATAGAGAGGTTTATTCCAATAAGTATGAGAATGGCTAAAGCACGAGAGTTTGAGTACTTGACTTAAGATTCAATGTCAGTGGATGAATACAATACCAAGTATACTCGGTTGTTGAGGTATGACCCTCACATGGTGTAGGATAAGAGGGAGAAAATTCAAAGATTTATTTTGGGACTGAAATACACTCTTTGTCAGTTGGTGGGTACTCAGATAAAGACGTTCCCTAGTTACTCCGCTATGGTTGACAATGCGAGAATGATAAAGATGGGTGACAAAAAGAAAGAAGATGTTCTAAAGAAATAGAAGAGAGGGTTTGGTAAGGGATCTTTAAGTCAAGATGGGACAATAGAGGCCTTCAAGCCTTCGACTAAGGGGCAAACGTCATCGACTCCCACTGCATCAATTCAGTTTATAGCCTACTAGCCTTGTAAGAAGATTGGGTCACAAGGTACTCTGGATTCAGTGAGTTAAGGAAATTCATAACAATGATGTAGTCCATCCCAATGCCCAGAATGCGAGAGGTATCACTTTGGGGTATGCTATGGTAAGATGAAAGCTTGTTTTACTTATGTTTAAATCAGCTACTTTTCTAAGGAATGCCCTTTTTTGGGTACGAGATTCAGTCAGGGATTATTCATCTGTCACGTCCTCAGACTAGTAGTACCCCTTCGAATAAGGCTCCATCATCGTCTGTAGGAAGAAGCAATATTGGTAGAAGAGGCAGATGCCGAAGACCATGAGGTAGAGGCTAGTTCTAAGCTGGATAAGGCATAGCTCATGTCTATGCTTTTACCAGGCAGGATGCTTAGGCAACTAATGTCGTAGTGATAAGTAAACTTCTAGTCTGTTCTTTTGATGCACTTGTTTTGTTTGATCTAGGTTCCATCCATTTCTTTGTATCACCATTATTTGCTAAGCATCTCTAGAAGGAGCTAGTTAGTCTTGAAAAATGTTTTCTTGTATCCACTCCATTTTGGGAGACCTTATTAGTTAAAAGGGGATATTTTGATTGTTATGTCACCATGTGTGGAAAAGATACAAGGGCGAACTTAATGCTCTTTAAAGTATTAGACTTCAACATAATTCTAGGAATAGATTGGCCTGGATTGTCTCATGCCATAGTGATTGTCACAATAAGGCAGTGAAATTTAATGCGCCAGGGGTTTCCAAGGCCATCATAGCAATGCACCAAACAACATTATCTCCATACTCAGTGCACGTTGACTCTTGAGAAAAGGATGTAAGGGTTTCTTAGCTATGGTAAGAGATGGGGAAAGGAAAAAGGAAAGTGTGGAGGAAGTACCTGTAGTGAGGGAATTCCTAGATGTTTTTCTAGAAGAGTTAATAGATACAAGTTACCTCGAATTGACGACCTGTTTGATAGACTACAAGGGGCTCAATGCTTCTCAAAAATTGATTTGAGGTCGGGATACCACCATCTCAAGATTAAGGACAAGGATGTGTCTAAGATAGCCTTAAGGATGCGGTAGGGTCGTTATGAGTTTTTAGTGATGTTATTTAGGTTGACGAATGCACTCACCATATTTATGGACCTCATGAATAGGGTCTTTAAGCCCTGTCTTAACCAGTTTGTAGTTGTCTTCATCGACCATATTTTGGTATGTTTTAGTAGCCTCGAGGAACATGAACACCATATGAGGATCGTATTATAGACTTTGAGGGAACAATAACTCTTCATAAAGTTTTCTAAATGAGAATTTTGGTTATATAGGTTACATTTTTTGGGCACGTCATATCCATGGAAGGAGTTCAAGTGGACTTGGATAAAGTAGAAGCTATAAGGAAATGGCCTCGACTAAACAATGTCACAAAGATCAGGGGCTTCCTTGGCTTGGCAGTTTGATGTAATGATCGTCGCCACTGGCCAATACCACAGCCATCACTCGTCCTTTTTCTTCCTGCCTTCGACTATTTCTCTACTATTCAACATGAAGATAGAACCATAGAAAAAGGGAAATGGCGAGAAGAAGCAGTAGCCGTCGTTCTTTGACACCAATCATTGTGTCCTAAAGAAGTTAGAGAAATCAATAAGAAGAATACAATTCCAACTATTCCCCAGGTAAATAGCTAGCCTACTCTAAAAAAAAATTCTTAAATCCTTCATTATTTTCTGTGAACATGCTATGTGTATAGAATGATTGGGATTATCTCGAACTGACAATTAACTTATCACAAATATATATATATATATATATATATGTGTGTGTGTGTGTGTGTGTGTGTGTGTGTGTGTGTGTGTGTGTGTGTGTGTGTGTGTGTTGGAAGTGATAATGATTAGTATTATGTGATTGGTTGTGAAACTAGGCAACCTTGATTAAATAACTAGCACCTTAAGTGAATTGTTAGCTCAAGGCATCAGGAAAATATTTGTAATGATTAGTTCATAGGAATATAGGAGTATTCGTGTATGTGTGTGTGAAGATTGTCCTGTCTTATAAAATATTATGCGGCATGGTATGCATACTTGAACTTCTATATATATATATATATATATATATATATATATATATATATATATATATATAT